>JANAVB010028397.1:17499094-17646594 GCA_029216955.1 Iris pallida
AGTGAGTGACATGGTGATACATGTGTGTCAAAGGGTGGTAGGATGCATGTGTGTAAAGGTTATAGGTTAACTCATTTATAGAAATGCATACATACATACTTACATTGCATACATGCATACATACATATCATGTATACATACATACATTGTATACATCCTACATACATATCATATATGCATACTTACATTCATTCATGCACCTATACATACATATAGAGATCATTTCAACATTCAGTATACATCATACATTGCATATATGCCTACATACATATCATATATGCATACTTGCATTCATTCATACACTTATACATACATACAGATGCATATTACATATTTAAATACATTATATACTTGCATACATTATTACATATATGCATACTCTACATTATATTACATTCATTCCTGCTACATGCATACATAAATATATGCATACAAACTCATATATTTAACTCAAAATATGTGAATACATACATTACATTACCTTAACACACACACACACACACACACACACACACCACACACACCACACCACACACACACACACACACACACATATATATATATATATATATATATATATATAATATATATATATCATTCATTCATTCATATCCCCATACATATGCATACTTCAGTTCATGCATTATATCCATTCACATATCATTAAGTTGCATATATATACTTATTTTATTACATACATGTCATTCATGCATATTACATACTTACATGCATCTATACATTATATACATTGTATACAACATGTAAAATAGAATAGGAAAAAATAAAAAATACTGAAATGGAAAGGAAGGGAAGGGAAGAAAAAATATAAGAAAAAGAGAAAATAGTGGACAATTACATGCTTGCATCATATATTCTACATTACCATACATGATATCATTATAATTGCATTACATTATGCATTCATATATATCTATCATTACATGTATACCTTGCATTCGTATCTAGCATTCATTATATACTTTCATGCATACATTGTATATCATTCTTTTATTCATGTATTTATGCATTGCTTACACACATTACATTGATTGCATTCCTACATGCTTGCATTCAACCATATATATATATATACATTAATGTAAAGAGGATACATATTATATATATATATATATATATATATATATATATATATATATATATATATATATATATATATATATATATATATCATTTCATTCATCTGACATATCATGCATTACATACTCTACATTTATTTAATATTCATACTACATAGGCTCATAGGTTATACAAAATACCTATGTCGTATAGTCACTCTTCTACTTAAAATTAATACTGTACCAATTGGGCCTTAACTAAATTCTAGGATTAAAGTATGTCGTAGCCCTTTGTGTTAGCTTTCCGAAACTTTAAACGGATCGCATTTTCGTGTCCGGAAGCTCCCGGAATCGCAAAAATACCGAAACGTGTTCGTCTTTCGTACAACTGACACTCAAATAGTTTTACAAAAAGTTTCAGAACAATTTTGGTTTATTAAAATATATATTTGGAAAGCTAACTTCGATACGGTTCTTTTAAAAAAATAAGAGATTAATCGGAGTTCTAAGCTAAAAGTTATGGTATTTCTAAGTTACTTTGGTTAATAAAAATGTGGATGAATATTATGACGAATTTGAGTTATTTTAGACAAAAGAAATACATGTAGGCCAAGGTACTTGGATACCAACATAGGTATCCAAATGAAACTTATTCTAACCATCCAACTAAGATCAATCCACTCTCTAACCATTCTAAAACTGAATTTAAATATCTATTTAAACTATTAGCATACATACATACACATGGGGTGTCCTAATTTGGGATATATCAAGTAGGACACAAGACACTTATCTAAAATCCTCAAGAGCGCTCCAAATGGCCTCAAATTTGAATCTAAATGGGAACATGCATGGGGTGGATCCTATGGATTCAAAACTAACTAATATGCATAAAAAATCAATTTAGAGGGCTGGTTTTACCTATTGGAAGTGGAATTCCAATGATACTCCCAAGGACAACGGCTCCAACACGAAGATCTTCCAAAAAGGACTCATCCTTGCACTTTGCTCCAAATCTTTGCTAGTACCCTCCCTTGGTAGTATGAGAAGATTGGATGAAAGTTTTGGTGGAGGGATGTAAGGATTTGGACATCAAATCAAAGAAGGAAGCTCTCTAATTTGGGAAAGAACACTTTGTGAAGGAAAAGAGGCAAGATGGAATGAAATAAAAGGAAGCGAGGCTAACCTACCTATAGTGGCTGCCATTAAACCCTATTTGGGCCTGGGGAGAAAGTCCAATAAGGCCTCAACTAGTCCTCTTGGTTAATTTTAAGTTAGGTTCAAGTTTGGGATCAAAATGGTTAAATTTAAGCCTCTAACTTAACCAATCTAACAAGTGGGATTAGTCTAAACTTACTAGCTTAATTAGTAGGATTTGTGGGCCATGACTAACTAATCTTGGGGTTCCTTCTAGAGTCTAAGCTACCCGGGTCACTAACACAAGTCGGAACGAAATGAAACTCAAATCCGACTAAACAAATCCCGTAAAATCAATATTAAAATATAAAAATTCCTAAAATATTAAAATATAAAAAATGACCAAAATTATAATACATCAATTTAAATATTATTAAAATAATCTAAAATTCATCAATTGATCAAAATCCTAAATAATTCAAAAGTCACAAAATGACCAAAATACCCTTAGCCTAAAAAGTTGTAAATAGTCATTCTAATCACATGGTTAGGTTCCCATGGTCATGGTTAGTCTCTAGGCTCAACAGTTCTAGGGTTCACTAGCTAACACATCAAAATTATAATTCACCAATTTTAAATAGTATTAAATTAATTAAAAATTTCCATAAATCATAAATCCTATTATTAAATAATAAACTTTTACAAAAGTTTAAAATTATCCTCATTTTAGAAAAGTGGGTGTTACATGGTGATATGAGTAAATTAAATGAGGTTATTGTTTAAATAGGGTGGGAAGAAAAGATTTGTTACCACTCTAAAAAAAGGAAAGAATGGAGAAATGAGAGTATGTTAGGGTAGAACTTAGAAGAGTGTGAGAAGTATATATAAGCTGCTTGAAATATTCCCATTGTAAAATAGTAGTTGGAGAAATAATCGTTACTTATTTTTTATTAAATAAATAGCAAAATACGTCCAAATTATGGGCGTTAAAAATATGTTATGTAAGAAAAACGCCCTACTTTGGGGCGTGTAATACCAAGGTACATTTAGTTAACCAAATGTTAACATTTTAGCTTCCATCCTTTAGTTAATCTCTTAAATTTAGTTAACCGAATGTTAACATTTTAGCTTCCAGCCTTTAGTTAATCTCTTAATATGTTATGTAAAAAAACGCTCTACTTTGGGGCGTGTAATACCAAGGGCCATTTAAGTCCCCTTTAGTTAGTTAATCTCTTAATCCGTCGGTTAGGTGATAAATTAAAAATCGAAAATTTTCACGCCCTAATTTGGGGCGTATTTCTAGCAAGTGTATTTTACGCCCTTCTTTGGGACGTTTTGGGTCCCATTTTGCTAATTTGGAAAACTTCATGTCTTTCGTGCAATACTAGCAAAATTCGTTGCTCCTCATGCAAATTTCTCATTGCTTATTGAAGCTTTTTTTTTTCTTTTTCTAAAAAGTTCTCTAAGGTTATTTAGTAAAAAAGTCCTCAAAAAAACTTTTGAAAGTCATTTCAATTTTGATATACCCTTTGATAATAAACTTCTACCGTTCTACATGTTATATATTGTTTAGAGTTGCTTCAGCTGCCAGATTTTGAAAAATAATAGTCACAAAAAAGGTATTTGATAATCTATCTATTATATAATAAGAAAACTTGAAAGGCTTCACCGTGAAACCTTCAAGATTCAATATTCCTATAATGTCCTTAACTTACCTTATTTGATTAATTTGAAAATATAATTGATAGTGTAATCATAATTATAATATCATTAATACCTACTACCATCATTAATGTCCACTACTATCATTAATACCTACTGTCATAGGCCTGTCAATGGTAGCTTATCGGTCGGATGTTGGCATTACCATATCCGAACCGATAGCTATTGGATACATCCGATAACCATCCGATATCCAATCGGATGGAAGTTTTGGATCCCGTATCTGTTGCCAATAATTTTAAAACGGATATCGGGTAATCCGAACCAATAACCACACATTTCCAAAAAAATGAATAGTAAGTATGAAAGCAACCAAATTTTAACGGATGAGAGTTTTGGTTCCCGTATTCGTTACCGATAATTTTAATGTATATTAGGGTTTTAGAGTCTCATTTGGTTCATTTGTGATTCTATCAAATGTAATCTACACCGTTCATATTTATAATTAAAATATATTATATATATTTAATTATCCTATTATCGGGTCGGATGTTATCGGATCGGATATGACACTTCTCGTATCCGCATCCGATATCCGATAAATATTGGGTAAGACATCCGTATCCGTAACCATATCCGAAATTTCGGATATTATCGGTTCGAATGCGAATCGAATGCGGATTTTCGGTCTACCATTGACAGGTCTATACTGTCATAATAAATAGTATCCATTATCATGTCTCTTCCCACTATTAATTTACTTTATACAACTATAATAGTATGAATACTAATTATTTACAAATATCAAATTTTCTATAAAAAAAAGAAAAAAAAAACAAATTTTTCAAAAAAAAAAGATTTCATTACAAATATTTGACTTTTCAAAAAGAAAAAAAATAATAAAAGTTGGTAAATTATATAATATTTTCTTCAAATAATTATAAACAACTTATTATGCAATATTTTCTATTTTTTATTATGTAATAAATTAGCATAAAATATACTTGCAAAGCAAGTGCACAACTGCTTAGTCTTAATAATGCAAAATAGGGGTGTGCATCGGTCAGTGGTCGACCTATTTGGTGACAACCGAAGTCAAACCAAAGCTAATCGGTTTGGAAGTAATCATAGCCGATCCAAACCATGGTCGGTTCGATTTTGAAATCGACCGACTTGGATCGGTTTGGTTTGGTTCGGTTCACATGATTGGTTTTGATCAAACAAAAATAAAGTATCAGAGACATAATAACATAATATCTTATTATAAAAAAGAAAAATTTTGAGTGGCACCCCACTTAATTGGTCGATTTATGCAGTGCACCCCACATTGTTTGCATATTGTATAAGTAATCTCACTTTGGACGGAAAACGTCCAAAACTAACAGGAGTGGAGATGAACCCAATTAATGTGATCTAAATACCCCTCAAAAGCAAGGAATTAGTGCCTACATAATTTGCACTCTCATGGTGCTGCTAGTACAAGAGAGAACATCGAGTCACCTCCTTCTTCCACCGCCACGACTGGTGTCACACTACCACGTAACGACCCATCTTGCCCATTCCACCATTTGGAGGACAAAGGAGGAGTGCTGACAGTCGCCTTCCTTGTATCTCCAATGGGCAGAAAACCCAAATTCAGCCTGTAAGTGCATTTCTTTCGTTCGGATCTGAACTTCCAATGGAATCGTGTCATCACTCATAATGACCGTGTGTAGAGATTGACCATCTTAGAGTAGATGCTGTACAAACTCTTGTGCCTCCCCGATATAACATGATAAGAAATACCTCCAACCTTGAGAGCATGCTCTAGTTTCTCGATGGCCGATGCGATCATTGCTTCATCAAAGCATCCAAGAAGTTTGGAGGAGAGCAATTTGTGTTGCTCTGGATAGAGAAATTTGAAACACAGATTTTCCAGTTGTTCCTTCCAGCTATAAATACCCAATCGGTTAGCCAGGGGAGCAAAGATCTCAAGTGTTTCCTTGGCAAACCTCTGTTGCTTGACCATGGGCAAAGATTCTAGTGTCATCATATTATGCAGTCTATCTGCAAGCTTAATGAGAACAACTCTTGCATCAGCCATAGCCATGCCTATTCTATGTTGCATGGGCACGGACACGGTCATGGTATAAAGATGCCAAGACAAGACTTTTTCACATATCCTTGTATAGTTCTGTATGTACATGTCATGTCAGTGCATATTTGATATGCCTTTTTCAGTGTATATATTGGAACAGAATTTACAGTTTGCAGAAAACAAATTGATACGGTTTAGATGTGATTTACTAATTTGTCAATCTTATTCGATGAACTCCACAAGGTCAAGCTATGTGTTCATTGCACATTCATGAACTTTTTAGTCACAAATGGACAAATGATACAGCTAAAGTTACAACAAGACTTTTCACAGCAATGATCCATAGTCATGACTTTTGTCATTCATAGAAAAAAATAACTAAATCAAGAAATCTAAAAAAAGAAAAAAAAGGAAAAAAAAAAAGATCATCAGCAACATTCTAGAATTATAAGAAAAGGAGAAGAGCGGCATAAGAAAAGCCTTCAAAAGCCATACACACAGAAGCTTTTAGGAAGCTGAAGCCACCAGCTTTGGTTGAAAGCTTTCAGAACAATCATGTAACATGATTGCTTCTGTACAGAAATCATGAAGAATGGAGAAAATGTAGAAAAATACTTTCAGCAAAGAGAAGCCAACAAGAACGAAAATTTCCAAGAATCAAGAACAGAGGTGGGGAAGAAGAAGTATTACATGCTTGGTTGGCTTTCTGGAGCTCTGCTGCAAATTCTGCTGGAAGAGCTGACTTCAATGTTAAAGCACATATTGACTTTACAATTTGAAGACTATCTTTTTTCTTTTGAGGGTATTTAGGTCACATGAATTGGGTTCAACTCCACTTCTGTTAGTTTTGGACGTTTTCCGTCGAAAGTGGGATTACTTATACAATATGCAAACAATGTGGGGTGCACTGCATAAATCGACCAATCAAGTGGGGGTGCCACTCAAATTATTTCTATAAAAAAAATAAGAATTTGCATGTCAGAGTATTTGTGTTGTACAATTTTTTTTATTGTTATACAACATATTACTTTGACTGATACTAATTTATTTTTTATTACAATATATTACGTTGACTGATACTAATCATTTTTATTGTTATACAACATATTACTTTGTTTACAGTTTTATTATTTTATTGTTATACAATATATTACTTTGCTAACAATTATTTAAATGAAAATCAACAAATGCTCTCCGTATAAGGTTTGGGAAAATTAAGAACGAACCGAGAATGGGTACAAGTTGTACATGTAGAATTTAGTTTAAACATTGGTGTGGTAGAGTTGAAATTGAGATTGCACAAAAATCAAACATGAGTGAAAATTTATTTGATTTACTAAATAATTTGAAATAAATTTATCTCAACTTCAAATCCTACTTTTATACTTTTAATATTGGGTTTGGTTTGGTTCGGTTCGGTTTAAACAATTTTTTGAGTGACCAAACCATAAATCGAATTAAACCAGTCGGTTATTTCAAAGATCAAGTCGAACCAATCTGACCGGATCATCGTTCGGTTAAAAACCGATTGGTCTGGTTTGGCTTGGATCGATGGTTTGACCCAAATATGCTCAAGCAAAACCAAACCTAAACATGATAACCGATTACTGTTGCTTTTTAGAAACTAGAAACGACTTATGAGAACAGCTTCTTCGTGCTTTTAGAAGCTGCCTCAGGAAGGAAATGAAAAAACACGCAAAATATGCAATATTTGTCATTTGTTGTGGACGTAAACAAAATATTCCCTTCTCTCAGCTTATAGTACCAGATCGGCAGATCTCATCTTCTCCCGTCCTCCTCCCGAAACCCTAACCCCATTTGTCAACTCCACTCCCCAAAAAATGGATCCAAACCCGAATCCACTAACCCTCTTCGTCCTCCTCCTTACCATAACCCTAACCCTAACCGTAGCCTCCCCGTCCCCCGCCGACCTCCTCTCCGAGCTCCAGACCCTCCGCTCCGCCGCCGACTCCGGCGTGATCCACCTCGACGACCGCTCCATCGCCCGCTTCCTCACCTCCGCCCAGGTCCCCCGTCCCTACTCCGTCCTCGTATTCTTCGACGCCGCCCAGCTCCGCTCCAAGCCGGACCTCCACCTCCCCCAGCTCCGCTCCGAGTTCGCCCTCCTCTCCCACTCCTTCCGCGCCCACAGCCCCGACGCCCCGCTCTTCTTCGCCGACCTCGAGTTCGGCGAGTCCCAGTCCTCCTTCTCCCTCTTCGGCGTCTCCTCCCTCCCCCACGTCCGCCTCGTCGGCCCCGACGTCGCCTCCCTCCGTGACGCCCTCGCCATGGACCAGTCCGCCTTCGCCCGCCTCGCCGAGTCCATGGCCGAGTTCGTCGAGTCCTCCACCGGCTTCCCCGTCGGCCCCATCCTCCGCCCCCCTCCCATCTCCACCAAGCAGATCGGCTTCCTCCTGATCGCGTTGCTGATATCCGCACCATACATAATCAAACGGATCCTGCGCGGGGACACGCTCGTGCACGATGTGAGGCTCTGGATGAGCCTCGCGGTGTTTGTCTACTTCTTCAGCGTTTCGGGCACGATGCATAACATCATCAGGAAGATGCCGATGGTGCTTCCGGATAGGAACGCGCCCGGGAAGCTGGTATTTTTCTATCAGGGGTCGGGGATGCAGCTCGGGGCGGAAGGGTTCGCGGTTGGGTTTTTGTACACGACGGTTGGGCTGATGCTGGCGTTCGTGACGCACGTCCTGGTGAGGGTGAGGAACAGGATGGCGCAGAACGTTGTCATGGCCGTGGCAATGGTGGTCGGGTACTGGGCAGTGGCGAAGGTGATCTACTTGGACAACTGGAAGACGGGGTATGGTATCCATGCGTTCTGGCCAAACAGGTGGAAGTGAGATCGGGCTCTCGCAGGATGGTACATTTTTTTTTTGTCTCTCGAGTTTTACATTCTTTTTATTATGTAGATTTCATTTGTTAAAGTGCATTCATGGTTGAGAACAATTTTATAAGATCTTGTTACATGTGTATGTCATATGGACCATACTATATAGGTAAACACCGCTTTGCTTTATTATATAGATAACTTTAAGTGATACACAAGGAACTGGAGGTAGTCTTGGTGGGTGATGAGATGAAAATCATATTCACCGTCAACCAACCCTTCTTTTATCAAAAGGGACCGACTATGGAGCATAAGAAAACTCCATAAGAGAATTTGTAAAGTTTTTATTACCGACTATGACATCAACCCTCTAGTGGTGCTAATTCCTAGCTAACTTGGCTATGGGCATGAGTTTTGAGAGTCATGCTATAAAACTTGGACGACCAGTTGGTCAGTTGATAGACCTACCATTTGGCTGTGCCGTTTAAGTCCATGCTACCAACGAGCACCGTCAATGCGTCCATCGATAAAGAGTCTATACAAAGAGGTAAAATGATACGATTTATGGTAGGGAATTTTATTCACATATGTGACACATTAAGCTAAATAATGAAAAGGATTGACATTATCACTAGTGATGGGATGTGAAAGATCCTACTAATTAGAGCATTACTATTAACATTGTGATAAAACAATACCTTTGAAATTGGAAGAAAAATTCTACAAGATGGCTATAAGACCAACCATGCTTTATGGATCAAAGTGTTGGACAATTAGAAACAACATGCCCATTAAATTAGTGTACTAGAAATGAGAATTCTAAGATGGATGGCAATACATTGAAAGATAGGATAAGAAATGATTATATTCACAAGAATTTAGAGGTGGCACTAATTGAGAATAAAATATGAGAAAATCACTTAGGTGGTTTAGATTTGGACAACGTAGACTAATAGATGCTCCAAGAAGGAATGATAAGGTAGTTGTTAAAGGAGTCAATAGGACTAAAGGTAGGCCTAAATGAATATGGATTGAGGTTTTCGAAAAGAGTATGCTTTTTGTTAGTGTTATGAAGGAAATGACCTTCAACAAAGGTGAATGGAAGAAAAGGATTCAAACAACTGACCTAAAAAATCTGGGATAATGGCATTATTTTGTTGGTATTAGCAACTGCCCCTCTTTAACAGCTTTTAATAATGAGAGTAGTTTATCTTTAACAGCTTTTAATAATGAGAGAAGTTTACCTGCCAATGAGAAAAGGTATATGGGAACCATTCCCATTCATGCTAAGCTATGTTGTACGGACACGGATTAAATACGACACATCTAAGACACGGTGACACGGATTTGTCACCTATTTGTTGTCCTAGATTATACTGGAGTGTCTGATACGTGTCATGACACCATGAATTTTGGACTGTGAAGTACCTTGCTATTTTGAGTGCATTCGGTTGAAGGTAGAGAGAGACAAATTGGTTGAAGTGGTATATGGGAAAAGGTATATGGGAACCATTCCCATTCATGCTAAGCTATGTTGTACGGACACGGATTAAATACGACACATCTAAGACACGGTGACACGGATTTGTCACCTATTTGTTGTCCTAGATTATACTGGAGTGTCTGATACGTGTCATGACACCATGAATTTTGGACTGTGAAGTACCTTGCTATTTTGAGTGCATTCCGTTGAAGGTAGAGAGAGACAAATTGGTTGAAGTGGGGGACTCGAATCACTTCATTTCAACCTCTTCCGCTGTTTGGTTGCACATGATCTCACTTGACATAAGGAAACAAGATTCAGTTCTTACTCACAAGCATCTTGTGGAAGTGGAACAAAAGGGATGAGAAAATAACTTTAGTTTGTGATGGGAGTTTAATGATACATTTAGACCCCCCGACCTACTTTCACCCATTTAATCACTTGAAGATACACCTATGCTCAACAAAGTACGCAACAATCAAACAAAATTAAGCAAAACCCAACTTAATGTAGGTGCATCTTTTAGCATATAACCTTGAGCTAACGTATAGCATTTAACTGCTCAACTGTTGTATCAGACCGGTTTCTCAATACTCCAACTGGAAAGAACCACATGAAGATCCTTGCTCTATCTCCTCTATTGATGCATGTCTCATCTTTTTTTTAGATGTCCGGCGATACGCACGTGACTTTGTGCACATTGCATTGCATGCCTGTTGGGCCCACTGCCTCCCAACTCCCACCAAATAAATGGAAGGAATAATACGCCCCCGTGGCTCGATCCACTGATCTTCCGCCACCCAGCCAGGGTCTTATACCTCTCCTTGGTGACCACAAGAGTCACTCGAGTGATATCTTTAACCCCTATCACCGTCCACTCTGTTTGGACAGACAAAACAACTCTATGTTCTAGTGTATGACTTCAAGCTGTGTGTCAAGGTAGGAACTGGGATCGGTTCAATTAATGTTTGAACTATTGTAGTTGTAAGTTTAACAGTTGAACTCCCATAATTGGCACACTCTAGAAGGCAATCTTTGCCAGCTAATGTGTCACATATACGAGATTCATTTAATATGTGGCATGCTCCACATTTCAACTTCCATGCTTGAATCCAACAACAATGGTGTTAAATACTACCGACCAAAGTATGCAACTTGTTTGGCTGATTGTTTCGGCACTCACAGTTGTTACGATCAGCTTAGGCGGCACAGGCCAACCTTTATTGGATTGTTATCGACTTTTGTCTCGCTTGTTTGTTCAAAGCAAAATAGCTGATTGATTTGGCACAATCCCACTGACTGATCAGGTCAGACAATTCAATCAACTCTCCTGGATTATAACCAACTTATGCTTCAGTTTATTGGCATAAGGCAAGTAGTTGGTTTGTTGTCAAGACGAGGTTTGGGACGTATTTTACCAACAACCGACCAAACTTATTGTGGTCTTCACTAGTCACCAGGTCAAAGTTCTTTTGTGAAAAAGGTCACGGTATTGTAATGAATCAGGGTCTTGATTGTGACTTTTACAATTACAATCTCACAAATTTTATATATTGTATCACTTTATTCCTAAGTATCTTTAGACATGTCGAGTCAACTTCAATATACATCATTCAATATCTTATTGATGTATTTGCTCTTCATTTTGTTCTCAAATGAGGAGAATACGGGTGGACCGTTAGATTTTGAGTGCTATGATTATGAGCTACCTGCGGCCTCTAGGTATCTAGTTGTTTGCCTTTGAAACCTTGGTTGAATTTTCAAGCTTAATTTGGTTTGTTCCCATCAATCGAGATGATAAGGTGGAATATCATGGAAATCTGTTCTTTTTGAGTCAAAGAAGTCTAGAATGAATTCTTTAATAGGGTTTTATAGATCTATACAATTCATTTTCTTTGGACCTAAGAGTAACCTAGAAAATTCACTTTTCATTGCAACATATTTTAGTAGTGTGGGATTGGAATGGAAATCTTCTTCTTCTTCTAGATTTTTTTGCATGTTCTTTTTGAGGCAAAGAAGTATAGAATGCATTCTTTAATTGGTTTTCTACTGGATATCAACACACTTACAAATCATTTTCTTTGCACCTAAGAGTGACCCAGAAGGTTTACTTTTTCACTTTTCATTGCAAAATTATATCGTGTCGTGCTAGTGTAAATTATAGTGTTACCTTTGTTTTGGGAGGACGAGGGTTGGAATTGGAATCTTCTTCTCTCTCTTGTTGACACTTGACAGTAAAAAGTCACTTCCTATTGCAACAAGGCTCTCTGCTATGACTTTATGAATGATTTAATTGCACCTTTTTTCTTCAAGCTGGCAAGTTTGAGTCCACAGGACTATAGGTGTTATACATTAAAGGAGGTATTAAGGTTTCTAATCTGTGGAACCACATGCTTTAGCTTTGTTCCAGACTGAGTTTTATAGACTGTAGGTGTTACCAATTCCTTTTCTATTGTTTCTCGTTGAGAGTGGGCACAAACCATTTAGGTTCTGCAGATCAAAATGTCCCTTACAACAATTTGTTGGAAATTTTGTGGACACAGTTGGCGATTTTGGCTCTTTCGATTCGAGAAGTTGCTCCAAAAGCTTAGATTTTGTTAAGTATAAATGGTGAAGGTGGTGAAGGGCATGTTGAATTATATGTTCTATTTTCTTTTTCCTTCAAGGGTTTGGGAAGGCTGATTAGAAGGTTTATATCAAGGTTCAAAAACTCGGTATTTGTATCAATATCAAACACTCTGTATGAGTATCACAGCGTTGGCAATTTTGGTACTTCAAGTGTTCAGACTGGAGTGTTGAGTATTGGGTGTGCGAACCTAAAAAGTTTAGAAACATGTTTACAAATATAAAAATAAAATGTTATAAATTAGACATAGTTTTATGCAAAGCTTATGTAGTTTGATGCCCAGTTTAGAGAACATAATGGTCAATTTTACTGAATAACACAGAAGAATTATATAGTTGCATTATCTATGTAGTTTGAGTTTGCCATTTAAGTTTGAATAGTTTTAATTAATTGAGAATTTGATGAACTAAGAATACATTTATTACAAAGTTTTTACATTGAAACTTTAACTTTTATTTTAATTGTTCCTGTTACATAAAAAAGTATCCAAGTCACTTCCCATCTTATCCGTTAATCATAATTATTCATCACATATTGAGAATCCAAGAAAGTTTTGTAAAGCAGTGAACATTATATTTATGGTGCTTAATCATTTTCAAATTTACCAATTTACAGTGCCTACAAATTGAGAAACTGAGAAGTTTTTTGATATGGAGGCGGTAGTCAACCAGTTAGGACTCCTAGGAATCAATGATCCACTTGTTTGACAATGTGTATCAAGGAGAAATTATTGGCATCTATCTGTTCATAATTGGTTAGAGTATGGGAGATAGGAAAGAAAATGCAAAATTGATTAGAGAATGGGAGATCCATCTAATGGGTAGTGCTGCCCAGACTCAGGAAGCCAGGAAATATCTTTTGTGTCTCAAGTAGTGTATCTGGATGATATATAGTCACATGCACTAGTAAACTAGTGAATATGATAAGAAAAGAGATGTAAAACGGAGGGAGAAGGAATGTCGGAGGATCATTGGACTAGATGATGAAGACATTACATTATTTGCAAGTGAAGGTACAACCACACAAGGTGGCTGGATGGACCTTTTGTTTATTATACAACTGTAATTGTTACTTGTTGATGTGCAAGCTTCATTATTTTCCTGGAAGGTGGCTTGGAGAATTATGGCTTGAAGTATTTTTAAGGACTATGAGGTTCAAAATATGGGTTTACAAGAAAACAATAGGTGAAGTAAAATGTTTTGGCTTATCTTGGAGTTAGGCCCACAATTCCTTCCATCAGGCTCACAAGTCGCACCAGAATTCGTAACATTCAGCTCTTTTTCCATGGTGGATGCCGTGATTATGTGCAAATCTTATGGCAACTTAAATGAGGCATCTTCTCTTATTTATCAAATTATTGCTCTATGTAGTAATGTGGTTGCCACATGGACTAAATAAAATTGAAGGAGGTGAAACTTTTAGTTATATAAATAAATTGCTAATAATTTATTATAGTAATTATTTAACTTTTTATTTAAGTATTAAGAATTAACATAGCAAAAAAAAGCCTTATTAAGCAATTATAATGTACTAAATAAATAGTATTGCTATTGTGCATTATTGTTACTTATTTAATATTAGCTGAAAAATTAATACTAATTATTTTAATACTGATATTGTCTAATTATTTAATAATTAGTTAAATAATTAATATTAATTATTTAATAATTTTATTTATAATGATTTTAATTTTTTTATGAATATTAAATAAAAAAATTCAATTAGTTAGTTAAATAATCACTATTAATTATTTGATATTTAGTTAGTTAAATAATAATTAGTACTAATTAGTTAAATAATTAGTATTAATTATTTTATTTACTATTATTATTAATTTTGTATTTAATACTTAATAAAAAAAATTATTAGTATAGGTACTAATTTATTTTATTTTTATATTAGAATTAAAATTTAATTTGTTAAATAATTAATACTAATTATTTAACTAATATTAAATTAGTACTAGGTATTTAATAATAATTAGTACAAGTGCTAATTATTTTATTTGAAATTAGTACTAATTATTTAGCTAATATTAAATTACTAAAAAAAGTGCTACTTTCATGTACTTTCATTCAAAATGGGGGGAAAGTGGGAAGGCCTTTTTCCATATAAGATGAGGGGTCAACTAAAAAGTAATGATGACTCCAAAGTTCTTGTCCGTGTTTTATATTTAACCAAACATTGAAAATCTGCTTGGCTCAAAATCCATCCCCACTTACACACCACACTCGCAGCCATTCAAACAGCCTCTTTATGTGCTATTGTGAATTGCAATTGACAACTGTGTCCTACATGCAAAGAGGTCAAAATATGTGTTTCCTCGCAATTGATTTGAAATGATTTTCAGGTTCACTTTGATTAGCTTGATGCCAAGCAAGCCATTCATTTGAGATTTATAGAACTTTAATCCTCTAGGATTATCTATGATCACTATAATAAAGTCTTTTACAAACAATATCAAGATACTCTCTTTCCTCCATAGTTCTTCATCAACAATGCCAATGTATCATGTGATTCTAAGTAAAGTAGTAAACATTATTTTTTTTCCCCCTCAAAAGTGATCATTTATTTCTATTTGTAAATAATTTAGTTTGCTCAAGTTGTTTCCTAATAGTGATAGTTATATTATACTATCTTCCTGGTTCTCATTTTTCACTTTTAAAACTTCTTATTTGTTTGATACCTGATTTGTCTTTACTTACTGTATTTTCAGGAGATTCAGGGTTGCTGCTTTGTTATTGAGTTTCAGTTTTAAACCTAAATGATAATAGAGCCTGATTCAATGAACTTTCAGTCCGGGAATTTGTATCATTTTGGAATATAGCCAGTTACGACTTTTTTTTACTTCATCACAGAGGTGACAATAACTTGTTTGAATTAAGTGACCCCTCATATTTAAGGCTCCCCCGTCTTTTGGACAAAATGGATTGCCTGTTACGAAACAGAGCAGCGACTTACTGATACATATGTGGCTTTTAGTGTAATGGTCAAACAAGTGAGACTTGCAAATTATTTGATAACCGAGTGCTTTCTTCCTCCGAAAGTTGGCTTATACTGGCTCTTTAAAGCTCAATCCTGGCGTGATCTGTTTCCGATTTGCGTATATATGTTGTCAAATTGTTATTGTCTGTTTGATACCTGCACAGTTTGTGTTATCTCGTACACGTTTGATATCTGGGGTACAAAAGAGGTACAAGAAATGTTGGACCAATGTGTTAAAAATCAGACCGGAGAACCGGAGATTGATCTGGTTAGGACATTGTGTTGGATCAAATCTGTCCAACTAGTGGGTTAACCTTGGTTGAACTAGATATCTTACATTGAATATATTACATGTATATATACAATTATATTAATACTACTTAGAAGTTATGCATGTTTACCATATTAAAATTAGTCAAGAAGCAAATATATTAATTTTGATTGCATGTAAATTCCAAAAAAAAATTCAAATTCAGGATCAAACTGGTTCAGGTTCAAAACCCAACTGGGTTAGACAGTTTGATTGTTTGACCAGCCGGGTCGATCGAATTTTTGGAAAGGAAAAAAAAAACAATAGATAGATATTAAAGTATTCCGAAAAAATTATTGGTTCACGGGTTGACCGTTCCGGTTTTTAAAACACTAGTTTGGACACTACTATGAAGCATTTTGCGGACAGGAGGATGTACACGTTTCAAAGGCCGGCCATTTCTACTCGGTTCTGGAGACATAAAATACAAAACTAAGCTTTCTTAGTTTACGTAATTTGCCGTTCTTCTCTTCTTGTTGGACTTCCTAATGAGTCAGGAAATTATAGTACGAATGATTTTTTTTCGTTTAACCCTATAACTGGTAGCCAAGAATGATAAAAAAAATATTTTGCCTTCTCATTCGAAAAATATGGAGAAACCATTGTTAATATATGCTTTTCCGATACCAACGGGTCCTCTGTATCCAACTGTAGATCAAACAGGGTGTTCTGGAATTTCCTGTTTGGATTATATACAAAAGCACAAGAAACGTATGGGTGCCAAATGGTAGAATCCACGGAATCAAATTGATTTCTATATTGCGTCTCTTTTGCCTTTTGGCAGAGTCCCACAAAATGAATACAATTACTTGATAAGTGATTGATGACCAAAGTTCACTAATAGAGAGACTCAGAAGAGACTACTTTCAAATTATGAAGTTTGATCACAGTAAAAAAATAAAAAATAAAAAATAAAACCGAGCTTCAACCAGCAAGAGAAATCTGCAGCAAAAATGATTCAGGAAGAATATCAAATGAATTTTTTTTTTTTTTTTCATTATATAACTCTTTCCTTTGTCTTCAGTGAGAACATCTTGTTGACTGATGACTTCACGAAGTATGCTGAAAAGATGAAATGCAAAACCAAATTAGTTACTCGGCATAATATATAAACATCAAGTAAACAGTTTCTCGTAAGTATTTATGAAGCAAGTTTACTGAACAAGTATTGGCTACTTCTTTGACCAAAGAAACTTCCAACAAAGAGCGCATTGGTGCACAGCCTGCAGCCAAAACACAGGTATGATCCAAGAATCCAAAACATCTCTCTAACAATATTTTACCCCCTCCTATTCATTAACACAAATAAAAGAAGGAACGCGGCAAACAACTACAATGAAAAATAAGGAACGCGGCAAACAACTACAATGAAAAATATCGTCCTAAATTGGCTTTTCCATTCCAACTATTAGTACAAAATTATTGTGCCGAGGCTTGTATTCTTCTCTCTTGTTCTTGCTTCCTTCGTGCCAGCCAACCTCTATATCCTTCTCTCCTTCTCTCATATACTGTTCTCTTCTTCCTCCTTCCTCTCTGAGTGTGCATTTAGGATTTCAACAAAATGAACGATCTTCTAACGGTAAATTCTCCTTTCTTTCTTCTAATATTGTTTCCCATGCTGTTTGTGTGTAGCTACTCCATTCATGATCATATATTGTTCCTCTTATGGTGTATATTCTTGAAAGAAGGTCGAACTGATATCGTCTCAAATTTATTTAAAGCCTGAATTAAGGTCGAGGAGAGAATTTGTAGCCTGGACTAGAGAAACATTTCCTGTGCATGGTTAAGAATATCCAAATAGCCAAATACTTCTGGTATTGTGATGGCTACAGAAAAACTAATAAAAGTTGACAGTTAACTATACACAAATCCCTGTTTTGAGGATAGCATCCATGCTTATTCTGGTTGATAAACATTGAGATCTTTATCTTATGCAAATTGTTATCTATAGAAACTCAAAACTATTTGTGAATTTTTTAGCTCTACTGGGGACAACAGTTTTGTTTTTGTTCAAAATTATTAAAAAAAGAATTGTAGCTTATGCATAGACTTTGTTCCTCATACCAACATCATTCCTTTTACCTGATTTGTCGAAAATTGTTCCAACAAATTTCTTCCACAATTTATTAATGAAAACCCCAAGAATCCATATCAGAATCCATGTCATTTTATAATCTTCTTAAATTCGAGATGTATCTTGCCAATCCAGTATTAAAAGAATGAATGCCCTGAGATCGGCGGTGAAATGATTAAGAAAAGTACGTGCACTGCTTCTCCATCTTGCACACAAAACACATGCTAATCAAGTCAAATCATCTCTCCCTCGTATTATCAACTCTGTGAAGTTTGTTCTTGATTGCTAGCCACATAACAGTTCTAACTTCTACAGAAAATTTGGATTACCATAGAGATGAAATAATGTTCTTAAACATAAGATTTTCACTAGAAACTCAATATTTGAGTACTACATTCATCTTTTAGAATCGGGTTTATTAGATAAAGCAAAATCTAAAAGGAGACTAAGGCATTCTGATTAGTAGCAACTGAAAAAAGGGTTTGGAAATAGTTACCAAAAGGTTCAGGACCAACCCAACTACTCAACCAGAATTATAGAACTTTTTGAAACTTTCATCCTTGAGATTCTGATTCTAACTTTGAGAACGAGATGAACCAAGAGAACAACTAAGTTCCAGTATTGCTCCCCCCCCCCCCCCCCCCCCCCCCCCCCCCCCCCCTCTTCTTCTCTTTGTAGTCAATTAATGTGAATTTTATAACACGACACTTTTGTTATCAGTAATTTGACTACTCCGGAATCCTTAAAATTGATCCTCTTTTTATTAACTTATGTTTCATTATGGTGCACGTATGTTACAGGAATCTTTTGCGGCGAGAGACGTCGAAATGGGAACTCCTGAAATAAATAAACCAGACTATGGATTGCAAGATTTCTATAAAAAGGTAATACACAGTAACATACTCTAAATCACCGTCTAACTGAAGGATTTTGGAGAAACATCATAGTAGATGTTTCTTCATCAATATGATTACCTAATCATGCATATCTTGATGTTTGTTTCTTCATCTTTCTAGTTACCATAAGAACATTATTATTGTTGTTTGCAACCTTTTGTACTTGGATAGTGATCGCCTTGTAGAGAAACTTGGATAATGATTGTATCATGGCCTCTTCATTCTTGTACCACTGGTAAATGTGCTGAATTTTTGTTTTTGTTTTTGTCAGGTACAAGAGGTTGAAAAGCTAATGGATAATCTTTCTAAGCAACTTAAGAAGCTTGAGGTAAGTGCAATTGCTTGTTCATAGTTTTTAAGGTTTCTAAGAAGAGTGCAATATTTTGATCTACATCTGTTTTAATGCTTTAGCTTTAATTTCCCCATTCATCGTTCTACTGCATAATAGGCTTTATGTGGTTCCCTTTTATTTGGATAGCAGGTGATGATATTGGCATTAATTTTGTAAAGTTGATCATAGTATATAATTAGAATAGAATGTGGCAGTCTAATTATTTGTCAATTGTATCAGGAAGCCAACAAGGAGACTAAGGCTGTTACAAAAGCCTCTGCAATGAAGGGTAATTATAGTCTTACTCTCAAGTCTTAACATGGTTTTTCCCATCAAGTAAAATAGTTCCAAAGAATTAACATTGATCCATTATCAGCACTCAAAAAGAGGATGGAGAAAGATGTGGATGAAGTCGGAAAAATTGCTCGCACAATCAAAATGAAGTTGGAAGAAGTTGACAGAGATGTATAATATTCTCTCTACGGCATCTGCATAGTTTTTCAGTAGGACGTCTAGTTTTATCAGTACTTAGTCTTCTTGCAATCTTCAGAATTTGTCAAGCAGACAGAAGCCAGGCTGTGAAAAAGGAACAGCTGTGGATAGGTCAAGAATGGCGATGACTGTGTGAGTGAAACTTACTATCAATATTCTAAATTTGTCAAGTTCTCGTAGAAAACTCTGAGCCATAAGATAATACTGTCCTCTGATTGCAGATCCTTGAAAAAGAAATTGAAGGATAGAATGAATGACTTTCAGGTACTAGATATCTGTTATTGGTTTTCATCAAACATTATTTGTTTCTATTGTAAATTTTCATCTGATTGCAGAATCTCAGGCAAACAATCCAAGATGAATACAGAGAAGTTGTTGAGAGACGGGTGTTCACAGGTTGGAGAATTGAATTACAACATTTTAGCTGAAAGATCAAGGGGATAGCTTTTCTTAATATTTTGTTCTACATACATTTCCATTTTCTCCCATTATTTGGAACTAACTTTTATATATTGTCATAACCAGTCACAGGGACCAAACCAAGTGAAGAGGTGAGACATCTTAGAAAAGCTTTGTTCTTACCTCATCTATGAAGGTCTCTTCATGTTTTTTACTGTCTGGCTTTTCAAACTGTGCAGATGATTGACGACCTGATAGAAACTGGTAAAAGTGAGCAAATTTTTCATAAGGCAATTCAAGAAATGGGAAGAGGACAGGTTCGGACTGCTTTCTTTGTTAATTATAAAGATAATCATCAAACATTGACTAATGTTGTATACATGTTCTATCAATCTTAGGTGGTGTGGCTTGCCTATATGCTAAGAAATGATAATTTACACAAACAATTTTATGCCTAAAAAGAGATAATTAGAAACTATTACATTCATGGATTAAGAGCAATAAATACTGATCATTATCAGCCATATAGGCGCTAAAACCTCATCAACTCAAAACCGTGAAGACCAAAGCAGGATAGCACAAGGAGACCAAAAGCTAATAACTAATAAGTGGTTAGTAAAGGAGACTTGGAATTACTCTTAATGAAAACTACATCTAGTAAGTCAACATCAAATTGAGAGTAATTGAAGAAAAGAGGAAGGAATAAAGCACAAAGGGTTTTCAGAAGACGGAAGCGCAGCTAGTAGAGAAGAAAGAAATACTATCAAATAATAATAAGCTAAAATCTCCCACAGAAGGTTCAGAACAGGGATATAGGCTCTGACAAATGTTTTAACTGGGATATGATAGAGGTTAAATTAATACTTCAATATGACATAATATGTAGTATATGCAGAAGTACATGAGGTACAGACTTAATAGATGACGATATCACAATATGAACCTATGTTACACGGGCACGAATACTACACGGACACAACACCGGTTTTGAAACTTCAATATAGGCCCTGATAATAGTTTTAAGTATGGTAGAGATTGAATTGACAATTCAATATGGCATAAATATTTTAGTATATGCAGATTTACATTCGGACTTAGATGACCATACCACTTACTAACCTATGTTGCACAAGCACGAATATGACACGAACAAGGAACATATTTTGGCTTGTTCTAGTGTATTTTAGAGTCCCGTATTGTGTATATGTGTTCGACACAGATATGGCACCAATTTTTGAAGAACTAAAACTAAAATATTTTGCGAAGACAGATTCAACGTAGGTACATATACCTTATTAATGGATGATGAAACTAACAACGAGATTCGAGGACCCTTGATTGAATACATAAAACTATCCTGTGAGCATGACAACAAATCCTGGTCCTACAACCAGCAAATTGGAGGCCGAACTCTAAATTCTCACCAACTTAAGGGTCACAACACACAAATTCTCTGCAACTGAAATGACCTAGTAGTGACTTCAAAAAATTTAAAGATCCCTACAGTTTGGTTTTGGTAAACACTACAAAAACCAATAGCCTAGTCAAAATTAATGCAATAAGCCTTTGATGACTGCATCTGAAAAGAATTCTAGTATAGAAAAACTCAAAAGATATACATCTCTCCACAAGAACAGATGGACAAAAACTGCATATTAACTAGACAAGCATACAATGAAATCTATGTATACTCTTTTCTATTATCAAACTAACATTTACTATTGCATGTTAACTAGACAAGCACACAATGAACACTATGTATCCTCTGTTCTATTGTCAAACTAACACTTCTATACTCTTCCATGGGTGTAAAAACATATCATATTAATTCATTCACTTAGGCATTCAGGTGATTGATGCACTGGAAGAAATTCAAGAAAGGCATGATACTGTTAAGGAGATTGAGAAAAAACTACTTGAGCTGCATCAGGTAGCCTCTGACAATGTGCAAACTGTTAGGTTCTCCATAAAATTCTTTTCTAAGAATTGCATATATATATTCTGTATTTTCAGATTTTCATGGATATGGCAGTACTTGTTGAGGCACAAGGAGAGATCTTAGATAACATTGAAATTCAGGTTTGTGTTTGTTCTCTAAACATATCGACAAATAACAGAGACAACAATGTTACCCATTCAGTTCAAATATTTCTGGTGCATGTGCATTGATTTGTATAGCATCATGTGCTGTTCTGGATGGAAGCTTTTTTTATCTGTGACATTGCATAATCTACATCAATAGGTTTGTTCTGCATTTTAGTGGAAACAATCATATGGCCTTCTCCCAACCAAAGAGGCCATCTTCAAATTAGATGTATCAAGCTAAGCTTATATAGTTTTTGCTACAGAGTACAAAATCAATAGTCCACTGATTGAACAAACATTATAATAAAAATTATGGCAGCTTTCATGGTGAGACAATAATGAGTGCCAAGGAAAGAGCTATATTTCCATAGACTCACATTGTGCATAAACAGTTGCACTTACAGCTAACTTCCATGTTGGCAGCAACAAGAAAGCTGCGACAAGGTTAATATGGATGAAATATGACTTTCAAGAGAGGCAGTAGACGTGT
The DNA here is from genome assembly GCA_029216955.1 of Iris pallida. Taxonomy (NCBI): domain Eukaryota; kingdom Viridiplantae; phylum Streptophyta; class Magnoliopsida; order Asparagales; family Iridaceae; genus Iris; species Iris pallida. The sequence goes on from JANAVB010028397.1 coordinate 17,522,066, forward strand.
TCTAGCTACAGTTATGGATAAGTCAGTTAATAAGTTGTAATGTTGTAATTGTAAAGTTGAAGAAATTGACAATCAGAGGTTGCTACTAAATCTGTAAATGAAAATAGTCTCAACATGTCAAGGTTGGACTTGGCATAATAACGAATTTAGGTTTCTTCATGGCTTGGACCAGTTCACAAATCAAAGCTACGTCAGGAATATGGACAATCTCGCTAAGAGATTTGAGATTAGACAGTGGGAAACTGGGAATAAAATAAGGAGTAAATTTGCTAGTCATTTGATAAAGAACACTTTTTAGTTATTCCCAAGCACTCTAGGTGGTACCTAGCAAGTGAATTTGAAATGAATGGTATTAGAAGTGGGTTTGACCATGATCTAGAACTGATACTTCAGGAAAACTTTCACCAAGTTGCGAAGATCAACAGTCACAGTCCAGGTTTGCTGTTTTGATCATAACTCTAATTACATAACTCCATTGTACGTCCATGTACTCACTTCAAAGTTGGTTTATTGCCCAACAGCTTGATTTATAGGGCTTACATCATTTTATAATTACTGGGTATATAGCGAAGAAGGGGGTATGTTAATTTTCAAGTTGGATTGTCACTGTAGATCACTTAATTTAGGTTAGAAAATGAATAATGGTAAGAATGTTATTAACTTTCAATTGTATACCTGTACTGTTATTGGAAAAGGTTAATGCTATTTAATAGGATATTATTGGTATGCATTACGAAGATTAGGAATAGGATGAACGTTACTTATGTGCGGAGCATCAAGTGTGGTACAGAAAGTCACTAAATTTGTGCGATAAATTGTAGGTTGAGTTATGCATTGTCAGTGCATTCAGAAATCTAAGAAATTCTTGTCATGGTAAAATGTTAAAGGCAGAGCTATGGATCGGACATGGTGAACGACCTCATAGAAAGCCCTTATTTAAGACACTTTTGTTGCAAAGATGGGTAAATCATATCATAGTAGAAAAATTGAGTGGATAACCTGTCTAACTGACCAGCTACTTGTCATAATTGTCATACAGTGTGTCAGTTACCTCTTTAATAATCTTCCCAACCAAACACTTCCGCTATCATTCTTTCAGGTAACTAATGCTGTGAATCACATACAATCTGGAACTGAAGCCCTCCAGCAAGCAAAGAGCCTGCAGAAGAAGTCAAGAAAATGCATGATGATAGCCATTTCCCTCTTTCTGATAATTGCCATCATCATTGTGCTCTCAATCCTGAAACCATGGAAGAAATAGAAAAATAAACTCACACTTATTACTTTGCTTTATTGATTCTGTTGGTGATTTGTCAATAAAGAGATGATGAGACTCACATGATCTCTCAATCTTTACTCCAAGTATCTTGGGTTTCAGGCAGCAGAGGATAGCAGTTGGGAAGAAGAATTAAGTTCCTTCTATCATGTTTTCTTGAAATGAAGAACTTAATTGAACTTCGAGTACACCATGTGCTTTCATTCAAAGAAAATTGACATTGTAAACTTTGACAAATTTGTTTGATATTGTAAATTGTTGTTCTTATTCTTACTTCTGAGGTTTTTGTCAAATGATATTTCCTGCTCTTGATGATTTACCCTATTTGTTTTGTTAGAAGTCTCCCATATGTGGCTTTTATTAACATGATCCATCAAGAGAAGTTAAATGCCAGACATTAGAATCTTGGGACTTGTACGATTAGGTTTGAGCAATTTGTTTTAGTTTGGCAAGCTCTGGCAAACTCGATCAAATTGATAAATTGGGTAATATAGCACTTAAATCATTTTATAAAACAAGCATTTGTATATTGTTATATAAGAAGCTTGGTGGACTATCAGGTTCAGCTAATAACTATGGCAACTAAATCCCTCCTTTAAATTCTTAGCTATGTACAGCTATGGTTGATATTATTACTCTGATTAAAAGGATAATTATGTTTGCAATATCTAATACTTTTGGTCTAAATAATGAGGGTGGATCAGGTCTTATAATTCTATGTTAATAAACTTTACATATCATTTTCTTCACAGTTCAATAAATGTAGAACACTTCAAAAGAAATATAAATATTTAACACTTTAAGGAGAATCTTCATTCTAGCCTACTTAACCCGCTCAGCCAAAGCCAATTAAGCAGAACAATTGAGGTTATTTCTCAGTTGCATCATGCGTGAGATAATATTGACCAATAAGGACAGGTACCGATGGTTTTTTTACAGCCATGTTAAATTTGGGAGCCCATTTTGAGATGAAACATAATGAACTAGCTATTTGGCTAGCCCTCCGTTTCATTTAGTGAAATGCATATGATGCCAATTTGAAGGCTTAAATGCCCATTTTTTGAATGACGCTCGTCAAGCATTCCAAAAAGGCCATTTGGGGGAAAGGCCCATTTATCAAACTGTCAACCAAACCTAAGTGTTACTAAAGCTTCCTAGGTTTAGAGAAGTAATTAATAATTATTGACCTCATCATCACCATCATCCAAATCTTCTCAAATAACAATGTGGTTGGGTTTGGAGCATAACAAAGCCCCAGAAAATATTTGACATATATTTTATGACCAATTATTGGCCAGACATCAACCCTTTATGTTGTACCAAAGCCTAGCCAATGTAGCTAGCTCTACGAGCATGAGAGGGTTATGCCATAAAACTTAGGAGGGCACTTGTCAAGTAGGTAGATCTACCTCTTTGATATGCAGTTTAAGTTCATGCAACCTACAAGCACCCTCCAAGTTTCCAGAGACTATAAAGGGTCTAGACAAAAAGGTAAGCTTATACAATTTGCTATAGAGAATTACATTCTATGACATATAGTAAAAATGAACGACGATCCTAGAATTAATAATTACCTCTTAAACTATTTTGACATTTTCTTTTGATGTCTCATTAAGTTCCGCGAAGGCATAGTGCACAACCTACTCGAGTGGAATGACCTAATCTAACTAACTGCTCGAACTATGACCTGAAATACAAAGTTGTAAAAACTAGAAGACATGAGCAGGAACAGTGCATGATAAAAATGTATCATTTGCCGCACTTAATTCAAGAGTTAGAAAACGTGTGCTTGAGAGAGAACCTCTCGAGTATTTCTGGTGATTCATGAACAAAGTACTAAAAGAAAATAAAAATCATGATACCTCAATTTTACACATGTTATACAAATCCGGATATGAGACACTTATAAGTAGCATCATCAGGCTTCAGTCCCAACTTTAGCATCTCATCGTGAAGATTCATAGCCTTCCTCATCTCCTTCTCACGACAAAGTGCCGTAACCATTATCACAAAACTAGCACTCCCCAACACATTCTTTTCTCGCATATAGTCAAAAACTCCAACGGCTTCTCCAATCCTCTTCTCCGCAAAAAGAGCTTCCAGTAGTGCATTATATGATTTTCCATCCAAATATCCACCCGATTTCTTCACCTTATCATGCAATGAAACAGCCGAGCCAACGAGCCCTTCATCGCAATACCGCTGCACCAACGAACCGCAGCAGAAGTCACCGAGCATAACACCCTTCTCGAGAGCCACATTCAGAAGATCGCTCGCTTCCCTCCACTTGCCCCTACTACACTGACCATCTACGTACTCGGAAAGATCCGAAACGTTGGGGACGGACCCCTTCCCGATCAAATCCTTCAACACGGCATCCGCTTCTTCCGACGGCTCGCCCTTACAGACCCCGCTTAAAAATGCGGCGCAACACTCGGAATCCATCTCAGCCCCTTCTACCAACATAATTTTGTACACTTCCATCGCCTCCTTCGCTCTCCCGTTTTCCGAGAATACCCCCAAAACACGTCGATACGTCCCCTTACTCAACCTAAAATTCGCGCTTCTTGCCCTTCTAAAGAACATTTCTGGCGCATAGGCGTTTCCGAGATCGCAAAATCGACCGATGACCAAATTATAATCCAAGAACGGCGCAGTCGGCAGCAATCCACACACAACGAGCTCTTTCAGGACCGAACCGACGACCCTAAAGTTCCCAAATCTGCAGCCGGCGTCGAGAACCGACGCGTAAGCGCCGAACCCCGGCGGCGAACGCATCCCTTCCAAAACCCTAATTGCATCAGTGAATTCCCCATTCTTGGAGTAGCAATCTACCACCAAACTGTAGCTGTCGAGCCCGCAAGATCCCGACTCTAGCAAATTCTCAGCTTTCTTGATCCTCCCTTGGAGACAGAGAACCCGACAGAGGACGAACCAGGTCCGGGAGTCCGGTTCGAACCCGGTCCGGAAAAGAGAGCCGAGACAAGTCCACGCCGTCGAAATCCAATCGGACGAGCACAAGGAGTCGAGAAGCGAGTTGCAGGAGCCGGTGGAAGGAACGACGCCGAGAACCCTAATTTTTGACAGAGTGAGGAATGCATTGGGAATTTGTCGGGAATTCGAGTAGAACTCGAGGATTAGGTCGAGAGCTCTGGAGCTTGAGAAGTGGGTGAGGATAACGGGTGCGGGTTCGGATCTTAGGATTGGGTGGAGGATCCGAGAGGCGGAGGAATCCGGGTCGGAGGTGGTCGGCGGTGATGAGGGTTTGGATGAGTTTGGAGTGGGAGCGGATGTCGGGTTGGAAGCGGAGTTCGGATCGGGCGAATTGGAAGAAGCGGAGGGAGGTTTCGGGTCGGGTTCGGATCCGGGCGAGGATCCGGAGGAAGAGGGGCGGGGGGAGCGGGGAGGGGAGGAGGGGCTTGAGGAGGGGGAAGGGGTCCGATTTTGTTTGGTGGAGGAGGAGCGTGGCGGCCTGGGACGCGACTTCCCGGTTTCGGATTTCGGACCTCCACTTCAGGGAGGTGAAGTTGGGAGTTTTGAGGGGCATTCTTTTTATTTTTATTTTGGAGGGAGAGATTGTGGGCGTTGAGATTACGAAGAGGAAATGAAAGCTTGTGTGCTAGTGTGTGTCTGTGTGATACATTAAATTTGGGACTAAATTATAATTTAATATTCTCAATTTTTTATAGATGTCAATTTGATAATTAAAAAATAAAAATAACTAAATTACATTCGTTCCTCCCCCCCCCCCCCCCCCCCCCCCCCCCCCCCCCCCCCCCCTCTCTCTCTCTCTCTCTCTCTCTCTCTCTCTCATTTTCCATCTCTCACCCGGCTCCCCCCTCCCCTCCTCTCTCTTTCCTCGGCCGCCCCACTCGTGCACCGCACCATTTTTCGGATAAACTGGCACAGTTTTTGCTGTCTGTATGTGGTAGGATCTGGTTAACTGCCCGGCCACCTCCTTAGCTCATCTCTTGTCAACGCTAGCACATTTTAATAAATGATGACATTTCCGACTCGCGAAGTGAAGCTCAATCTCTATTTTTTAGTTCAGCGCTAAGATGTAGAACTGGATCGTGTATGGGTCTAGAGATCTTCAATCTGAAATTCTTTTTTTGCAATCCTTCTTAGTGAAAAATGACTTTACAGACTATGTAGGGCTATGGGGACTCAATAAAAGACATTATTTGAGACTTACCTTCTCTCCCTTTCCTCGGCCGTCCCACTCCTGCACCGTGCCCTCACCATCGTGCTGCACTCCCACCCCAGCGCGGGGGAGAGAGGAGGGTGGGGACAGAGTTAAGGGCGCAAGACTGGGGGGACATCGTTGGGTGGGTTACAGACGAGGAGGAGGGCAATCGGACGTTCAAAGAGTTTCTCCGTGGACATGGTTGACAATAATGTCAACACTATAGTGGTGGGGGGGGGGGGGGGGGGGGGGGGGGGGGGGGAGTGCTACTCATAAGATTTTTTTGCTCCACTAAGACGAATTTATATAACCCTCCGCAAATTGGGATTCTGCTGGAAGCTTCCGGAGTGATGATGGAGTCTTCTTGAAGACTCATGATCTTTCCAAATATTCTAGAACTTTATTTTTTTAAATATCTAGCCTCTAGAATATTTCCTAAAATAATCTCTCTTTTCTTTATTTTTTTCTTTATTTTTCCTTTCTTTCTTTTTCTTTTTTTTTTCTTTTTTTTTTATTATCCAGCACGTGCGGGCTCTGTTAAATCGTGTGTTTTTTCGTACATGATTTTTAGCCGGTCGTCATGTCGCTTCGGACTCTTCGTGCGGATCTTGTCCGCACTGACTTTTTCATCATAGCCCCACACGTACGCCTCGTGCTCTCCAGAACCTCATAGGACAGCCGACGTCTTTCGACGTCGGTAACTCAATGTCTCGCTTCGTCCACGACGCCGAAGGCGTCCCCGACGTCTTCACGACGCCTACGACAGCCAATGCCGTCCAGCCACCCGTTCTATGCGCACGACGTCTTCTCGATGTCCGTAGGGTGCCGTACGACAGGCCGCGTGGTCGGCCGTCGTTTATACCTGTGGTAGAATGGTGCCAGTTCTCGTCCGTCCGTGCGGCGCCCTAGATAAATAACTGAGAGGCTCATTTGTTCCTCACACTAAAACTTGTAAACATTTTTCAAGTTAATAGAAGAAGTATTTCAAGTTACCAGTATTGCTGCACTACTCTCTTAACTTAGCATTCTAGCTAGATTGTTTAAAAATGGCTTGTACGGGTCTTCGAATAAAAACTTGTACGTTATACGAATCGAAGCATAGACAAATATACTAAATCCGTGATATTTGCTTTTAATAACATTGATAACTTACATGGAGAATCAAACATATATTATATGAATATATAACTTCATATCTTCACTTATAAGATGTACCATCACACATACGTTAACATGACCCAGAAACCAAGTGACCAACCCCAGTGGTCTTGTTACAGTACTATTATTCATACTCACTGACCCACACCCACAGATGGTAGCAACCCAAATCCTTTTAAATCCATCCCACTTCCAGCATCAAGAACCTCTCCCCATCCTCACAGTCTGGCTTTAGCCACCACCATTTCACCCCCTCCATTCACGCCCACCGCTCCGTCGCCGGTCCATGTCTCCTTGAACTGCTCTTCAGTCACTCCTGTGCATTCGGGAAAAAATAACAATTAAACACTTACATTTAGATTTCGTTTGGTTATTTGTAATGTAATGTAATCGTAGTTGTAATGTAATCAAATAAATTTTTTTTTTCATTTGATTATATTGCGAATACAATTACGTTGCACTATACCAAACGAGGCCTTAGTTTGCGCTCGCAAAATTAGAGTCTACGGTTTCTGTGTGTCACGATACGAAACTTGTTTCGATTCAGTGTCGGTAGGTGCTCCTATGTGTATAGGAGATGTGTTTGTTCGCGAGAATGGATTCCTAGTCAAGTCGGAGGGTGTGTGTGGATCAGATATATCATGGCCAATTCCTAAGAGCAAAATGATTCATCGAGATAACGAGTCATTCAAGTGCGGAATGCCGAACGAATCGAGATCACCTTTGCCCATGGCCGCAGTGGAAGACATTCCGCCCTGCACCGTCTTGAGCACCCGGTCGTAGTAGTTCGCGCCCGACCACTTCTGGTGCGCGAGCGTGTCGACCCCGTTGCTCCTCTCCTCCCTCTGTATCCTCTCCACATAGGCCAGCATCCCCCTCCTAGCGTAGTCCCTTGCGAACGTGTCCACCGCCAGCGCGTCGGCGTGGAACCCCGCCAGCGTTATGAACTGCCAGCAGAACCCCAGTCTCGCGATCCTCGGTATGAAGTCCCTCATCTCCTCGTCGCTCATCCCCGACGCGTCCCAGTTGAAGGACGGAGATAGGTTGTAGGCCAGCATGACCTCCGGCTGCATCGACTTCACCCCGTCCGCGAACTCCGTGCACTCCACCAGGTCCGGGCTCGACGTCTCCATCCAGATGACGTCGGCATGGTCCGCGAAGGCCCGCCCGCGGACGACCGCCGCCGCCACCGAGCCCTGGAACCTGTAGAAGCCCTCCCGGGTCCTTGGCAGGTCCCAGTCCCAGAACAGGCCGTCGAGGCCTAGGCACTCCGCCGCCTCCCGCGCCTGCTCGTTCGAGACGCATTTGTCGTAGCCCGAATGCCTCGCCCACTCGTTGAGCCGCCGCATCTTCTCGCTCTCGCCGACGTTGAGGCGGCTGATCCCGTCCTTGACGCAGTCGGAGAAGGACTTCAGCTGCGCCAGCGACAGCCATTGGTCCTCCAAGGCTTGGAGCTCGCGGCCGGTCTTGCCGGCAGCCATACCTTCTGCTAGCACTCCCGCTAGGCTCTTCCCTTTGAGCTGTGGATTGGTTGCACCTATGATGAACAACAAGAAAACAAAGACGGAACATTTAGATACTTCGAAGTATAGGTACAGTTAGTTAAAACGGACACAACACGGAATACTGGACACGATGTCACAAGGACACGGTGACACTCGTTTTAGTATCCCATTTTAAGCAACAGGACTATATAAAGTATTGGCACCTATTTAGAGTATTCCTATATACACAATACTGTTGGTATTTGAAGTGTGACACTCTTGCTGGCACCGGTTCCCACTTCCACCAATGAGAGGCCGTCACGTCAGCGCTGTTCATGGGTGTGGTCTCCCAGTGTTGTATCCAATTTCAAATTAAACTATAAAAATACTTGAAAACAGAAGGGGCACGTGTCCTAAGTGTGTCCAAAAATGTCAGTACACGTCCGACACGAGATATGTTACTAAGATGGGAGTGTCACCTAGAATGAACTGATGGTCCCTGGAGTCGACATTGGTCTGGATCAGAGTGGCTGCGACGGCGTCAGTCCTCGCAACAAGAACAGTCTCGACCCCCATGACGTCGAACTGCAGCCGAGCGGCGACGAGCCGGTTGATGTGCTCGCTGACCGACACCAGCACCTTCCCAGCCATGTGCCCGCACTTCTTGGTGACCGACGACTGGTCCTCGATGTGCACGCCGGCAGCGCCGCGCTCGACGAAGAGCTTGCACAGCTTGACCGTGGCGGTGGCGCCGCCGAACCCGGTATCCCCGTCGGCGATGATGGGCTTGAGGTAGTCGACGTAAGGCGTCCGGGCGCGCTCCTCGCGCGAGACGGACATGCGGGCCTCCCGCTGCTTGCGGTCGTGGTACTGCTGGGCGAAGAAGAGGTGCTCGACCTTGTTGGGGACGGTGTCGTAGGGGTAGTCGGCGAGGTCGGGGCCGGGCTCGTTCGTGGAGGTGTGCGTGGACGAGCACTGCCAGCCGGAGACGTAGACGGTGTCGAGGTGCTTGGCCATCATGGTGACCTGGACGGGGTCGAGGGCGCCGAAGGTGCGGGAGGCGGTGCCGTTGGCCTGGTGCGCCTTGAGCGTGCGCCACAGCTTCTTGGCGAGGGCGTCGGAGGCGTAGGACTGGCGGAGGGAGCCGCGGAGGGACACGACGTCGCTGGCGGCGTAGGGGCGGCGGGTGAGACGGAACCTCTCGGTGTTCCACCATGCTTGTACCTCGGCGACTTCGGCCTCGAACCGCCCTTCTTCCTCCATTATCTGAAAGCCAAGAATATATAGTTTTTTTTTTTTAAGAATATATAGTTCATGATAGGGGTGAGCATTATTCGGTTTTGAACCGAAAACCGAATCGAATAAGGAATTCGGTTCGGTTTTAAATAAATTCGGTTCGGTTTCGATTTTGAAAATACTAAATTTTCTTATTCGGTTTCGGTTTCGGTTTCGGTTTGGAATTCGGTTTCGGTCCAAAAACGAAAACCGAATAAGAAAATTTAGTTTATATATATATATATATATATATATATATATATATATATATATATATATATATATTTTTTTTTTTTTTTTTTAAAAACCAAGCGGCCGTGTCAAAGACACTCAGCCACCGCCTGGCCCGGGGGCCGTGGGCGAACCACCAAGCCGCCCCCGTGGGGGCTCGAACTCCGTCCGATACCCCAAGTGCCAGTGCGCCTAGCCACTTGAGCTACAAGCGCCCGGCATATATATATATATATATATATATAATATATATATATATATATATATATATATATATATATATATATATAAACTAAAATATATAAACTAAAATATATATATATATATCTATATTTTAGTTTATATATTTTAGTTTATATATATATATATATATATATATATATATATATATATATATATGTGTGTGTGTGTGTGTGTGTGTGTGTGTGTGTGTGTGTGTGTGTGTGTGTGTTATAATTATAGGTATATACTAAATATATATATAGTTATATGTTATATGTATATACTGAATATATCTAGGTATATTTAGTTATTATATATATTAAAAAAAACACAAAAAAAAAAAAACCAAAAATCGAATAAATCGAAAACCGAACCGATTTAATTCGGTTCGGTTCGGTTCGGTTCGGTTATTGACCAATTCGGTTCGGTTTCGGTTTTGCTTATTCAGTTTCGGTCCAATTCAATTTTTGCTTATTCGGTTCGGTTGGAACCGAATAAACCGAATGCTCACCCCTAGTTCATGATACGAAAAAGTACATGTTTGTACTTTGAGAGCGCCTAATAATTTTGGTAATTTCTGAAGAAACTCATATTTTACAGTCCATGAGAACTCCCAACAAAATTAATTAGAAGTCCTAACATTAAAAAAAGACTGTCGTTTACATGCTATTTTAATGAGTACTCAAATTCTTTTAGACTGTCAATTTTGTTGGCAATTCTACTTTATGTTAGAACTGTCAACAAGTTGGCAATTCTAGAACTGGACTGTCCTGAATAAAATATAGAGTGCCTTTAGAAATTACCATAATTTTTTATATGTTCCCATATGCCCTAAAATGAACTATACCACTAAAATTAGTGTTATATCAGTGCTGTGTGAATTTTTTGTGTCATATTTTGTATTCATACAACATAGCTTACATAACATACACATTAAAATGTAGAATTATTTTGTATAAGGGGGTACCAGGATTGAGGTCTAATAGACTTTGGATACTGGATTTGTGTATTGATAGGTTTGGATACTCGAAAAATTTTAGTGCCGTATTTTAGTGACAAACATTCATTATTAACAGATTATTTCGTCATTAAATGTGTCACTAAAAAATTTCAAGTATCCAATTCCGTCAAAGGATAAATTCAGTATCTAAACTCTAATTAGACCTAAACGTGATACCCTTGTACGTACAAAAATAATTTCCTGTAGTAGTATACTACGTAGTTCTCTTGTTTATTGGAATCAAGAGCAAAATTATATGAGCAACTAATTAATTAGAGAAGAAAATAAGAGTTATAAAAGAAATTCGAATAATACGCAATGTTTATCTATAGGCTTTTACAACTCATGTCTTGAACAGTATTCTTGTCCTCAATGACTGGAATTCTGGTTTTGTGGCTAGCTACTTTGCACTAACACGGATACGACACCACCAATTATGACACAGGAGACACGGACACGACATCTATTTAGGTGTCTTCTAGTCACTAATACATATCCGATACGTATCCGAGATAACATGGTCCGGATTTTTTCGAGTGCTTACCAACCAACAACAACGTCAGAACAGGAATTTGGACAGATTTTATAAGAAGAAGAAACGAATTAGGAACTAACCATTGAAGGCACAGCTGAGAAAGAGGAGGCCATTAGGAGCTAGCTAGGCTTATGTTAGGGTGTGCAATTACAAATGCATGCAAGTGATTGATGGACTATCCCTCCCCACAACCCCCCTCTCTTTTTATAGTGAAAAAAGAGGACCTAGTTAGATTAATTCCTCCATATTAAAATACTAGTTAATATTGTTGGCAGTCGGCATTAATGTTTTGAAATCGGTCAGATGATCGAACCGAATTTTTTTGGTATAGATCGGACTGGGGTCAACCGGGTTCAATTAGGGTTCAAATAAACTTGGTTTGGTTTGGTTCAAATAGGTAAGATATCCATATTTATTTATTGGTTTAGTTTGCTTTAGTCATAAGTATATTGGTTTGGTTTAATTTTACAACTATAAGGTGGACCAAAACCAAACCAAGAATCAAATGATCCAAATTTCACATGATAATTTTTCAAAAAAAAAAAATTGTCCAGTTCAATTGTGAACCGGTTCGGCCGGTTCACCGGTTGAATTCGATTTTGACAAAAAACCGACGGTTCTTTAAAAGATACGGTTTTAGTCGAACCAGACCGAATTTTTGGCATAAACCGGTTGGACCAGGTCCAATCGACGGTCCGGTCCGGATTTTACAACATTGGTCGGCATGCATGGTGATTAAATTTTGAATAATGCTATTTGTACCTCCAAATTGTACCTCCAAACCGTCCCCCTTACGTGGCAACTGACGTGATATGTTGATGTGGCAGCTGACATGATAAAATTTAAAATTCAAATTAACATTAAAATTAATGTTAATATTAACATTAAAATTAATATTATCGTTAACATTAACAATAATATTAATATTAACATTAACATTAATATTAAATTAATATGGACAAAATTGGGTAATTAATTTTTGGGTTAAAATTTGTCATGTCATCGGTCATGTTAGATGACACATAATATTATTTAACATACCACGTCAGCTGCCATATAAGAAAGAATGTATTGGAGGAACAATTTGGATGTACGAATAGCATTACTCTTAAATTTTGCTCATTGTTATCCAAGGAAGAAGAGAGCCACAAGCGTACGTAGCTATGATGTAATAATTCTGTTTGCATTCTGAGGAGGGTTGCCACCTTCACCAGGCTGATCCCGAATGCTTCCATGCCAGGAAAGCTCTCGGAAGGATCACAAAGCGAAGACAATTTGAATGCAACACACAACACCTTCTTCTTCATCTTCTTCTTCTTAATTTTTTGCTCAGCTCGATCGATGGGTTGGATCAACTGAATTCGTTTCTAGTCATGGTACGTACGTAGGTGGAAATTATTACAAGTTGTTCCTCGATCGGCTTATTCGTTCTGTTACTGCAGCTGGATGACGGCCCGTAGTTGTTCGTTCGAGGTTGTTGCGTAGACATACGTACGTGGACGTTGTCTCGAGTATTTTCAATCTGGTAGAGTGTACAATGGTTTACAAGTTTATTGAAGACATGAACATGATGTTTGTACGCGAGACTATAGTCCTACTACACAGGAAAATATCACTGGGAGAATGAGGACATGTATATGAAAAAAAAAAAAAAATTATTTCAATCTATATTTTTTAACTATTTTAATTTTTTTAACTTGGTATCCTAATTTTTTGATTTGCACCAACTTAATATCCTAAAACAACTTACGAAATTACTCCCCTTCCTCATCCAACACCTCCCTAACCCCCACGCGGCTGCACCATGACCGCATTCGGCCCCACACCCGCCGGCCCACCACCCCCCCCCCCCTCCCCCGTTGCACCACTCTCGCAGCCGCACCCCACCCCGCCCCCCTCTCTCTCCAACGCGCGTTGCCGCTGCTGCTAACGCCGCTGCAGGCTGTCGTTGTCGCCGCTGCTGATCGATGCCGTCAGAAAGAGATGAAGGGAGAGAGATAGGGGGGTAGTTTCGTCAATCTTTTTCTACGGTATCAAGATGATGCATGAATATATTTTTTTTTGAGAAAGTTGATGCATGAATATCAAAGTTTAGAATACCAAATTGAAAAATTAAAATAGTTAAACATATCAAGTTAAAATTAACCTTATATATATATATATATATATATATATATATATATATATATATATATATATATATATATATATATATATAAAAGAAGCACATCGAGTTGTGGTGTACTGGTAACACCACCGTGCACCGGGGGTGAGGGCCGAGTTCGAGCCCTCCCTCCTACGGAGGTGGCTGGGTGGCTGTCACGCCCCAGAACCAGAATACTGGAGAGCGGAGGAATGACTCAGCCAGCTACGTATTACGGGTAGATGAATACCGTATAATACGATCAATGCTGTCTAACCAGACGAGGGGGTGCATACTACATGAAAGTCTTACTATGGTCACTTCACATCTATTGTCTCAATCATTCAAACAAGAATCAGGAATAGAGAACATGTAAGATAAAGCAGTAAGGCGTCCCAAACGCTTAGTCAAAATGTTCTTGAGATCTGGCTTTACAAAACATAGCCAGATGGTATAGTAACATATACACAATTGTTATCAGCTGCAGTCTGACTTAGTTACAATTATGTAAAAGTAAGTGCAAGACAATCCGACTAACATGTCGGTGCCAAACGGCTAAGTATAAAGTAAATAACAAAACGAGCGGTGGAGTAAGGAACCCACTCGAGTCCTCCTGCGATCATCCCTCTAGTGTTGACCATCGTGGAGGTAGAAGTAAGCTGGATCCTCGGGAACCGGCTCTAAATCTGGCCATACAAAACCAGAGAGGTTAGACCTCTAATAGCAAGTACCACAAGGAAGGACGATATAAAGGATTAAACCAGTAAGTAAGAGAATATAATAATAGATCTCTGCTTTCCACTAGGATTCACATAACATCACGACACTTCGAACCAACCTCCCAACCAAACAAGGACAGAAGTTGGCCCGTCATGTCCTGACATTCTGATCATCTCAGTTAGGCAACAGAGTAGGTACAGTACACAAACAAATTATCTTGAACGGCCAATCAACTCCTACGGCTTACTATTGTGAGTTCCAAGTTATCCTGGACTTATGCAAATAGGGATTCCTCAGTTCTTACTATGCGCGAGCAAGGCTAGTCTATCCAGTCAATCAATTGCGCCAATTATGAATTAGACGAATTCCAGCGGGACGCCCGTCATCAATATACAATATACAATAATAATATAAGCAGATACCGCTCCCTGCCCGTGTGGCAGGTTTACAGTATCTGTGGGAACCAGCCGGCCTGTCGGGCACTACTAGTCCCAAGAGGGCTGCCATGTAAGAACTCGGAGATCCATTCTCTCCATGCCATCATTATTTTATTTGACTTAATAGTCCCTACGTTGAGTGAAATCCCATGCCGTGGATCATGGTCATTCAAATGAGTACTTTTGTACGGGGTACGATATGTGCAACTCTACAACGATACCCGTGCGGCTAGGTTGTAGGTCTTACATAGCGTAATGCAACAATCAAATCTAACCACGGAGTAATCATGCCTTGACCATAAAGTACACATGCTGCTTTTGTAAAATAAATAAATAAATTGAAGCCTGCATGTGCCTGTACGTCAATATTCGGGATCAGCCAGTCGATTACAATAGTTCATTACATGAACGTGTCTCATTCATTCAATTCAATAAGACGACTAGCCAGTCCCTTAGTTCCAACCAGGAACGTATGATCAATTTTAGTCAAGATAACCATTATTATCAATGGTGACAAAGCATGAAAGTCAATTAGTATTAAATGGGGTCGAGTCTATAACTCTCAAGATTAAGTTCCAGTCTTACTGGGTATCCATAAACCAATCAAGACACAAGGCACGTTCTACACAAACATAAGCATTAAAAATATTAACATGCTAAGATTATCGAGTTCATAAAAAAGGCGTAAGGATATAATAGAAGAATTATCATGCCACCATTAAATGAATAAATTATAGAACAAATAGAAACACCCAGGTCAGGAAGTCACGCCAACAAATCTATGCTAAGGCCAACAAGTCACGCCAACAAGTCTAGTAGGTAGGAGTGAGCGTATAAACAGCGTGAGCGTGAAAAGTGGTTCACGTTGGCACGCACAGCGTGAGCGTGAAGGGAAATTCACGCACTCATAACGTGAGCGTGAAAAGTAACTCACGCACGCACAGCGTGAGCGTGAAAAGTGAGCGTGGAAAGTGAGCGTGGAAAATGATAAGAAATCCACGCACGCACGCAAAGACGTGTGCGTAACTAAAATGTCACGCTGACACGCAAGAACGTGTGCGTGACTAAAAATTCACGCACGCACGTAAGAACGTGTGCGTGACTAAAAATTCACGCACTCATGTAAGAACGTGAGCGTGACTCAAAATTCATGCAGACACGTAAAGACATGTGCGTGACTGAAAATTCACGCAGACACGTAAAGACGTGTGCGTGACTGAAAATTCACGCAGGCACGTAAAGACGTGTGTGTGACTAAAATTCACGCAGACACGTAAAGACGTGTGCGTGACTGAAAATTCACGCAGACACGTAAGAACGTGTGCGTGACTGAACCTTCGTTCCAAGCCAGAAATGAAGTTCCCATGGTTCAGAACCCATGGACAACCGAGAATACACGCCAGGTTGGGAGATCAAAATCCATGAACAACCGAGAATACAACAACTTAGATCTAGAAGAAACAAGTCAAAGAAATCAAAAATGCTAAGTACTAAACTCTCTCAGGATCATGAGAGGAAGACAAATGAACCATAAAAATGGTTCTCCAAGTGGAAAGCAAGAAGCAAGATGTACTTGCCTGCTGTTGGTTGGTGGAGAGAGTGATGAGGAAGAAGAAGAAGTAATGGTGAAGGAGAGTTATGAGGAGAGAGAAGGGGATGGGGCCTTAAATAGGAAGGGTGGTGGTAGGTCGGGTTCGGTCCATGTGAACCGCCATGAACCCAAAAATAACCAGCCATGGCCGAACCACAATAAGACTAAAACAGAGAAGTTAAAAGCAGGAAATAAAATACAGAAATAAAAATACAGGAATAAAATTGCAGGAAATAAAATACAGATAATAAAATGCAGATAATTAATTAACATAAAATTAAAGGAATTTAAATACAGGCTAATACATGATAAATACTAAATAAATATATATGAGTTGTACATGTATAAAAATACGCATTCTGGGAACGGAGAGTGACATCTCTACCCACCTTAGAAAAATTCAATCCTCGGAATTTCAAATCTAAGCAGGTAGAAATACCGGAGCTAAACTAATACAAGCAATTTTAGTGAGCAAGCAATCATTTTTTACCATATCAAAGCAAGTACTATATATGTAAATTCTGAAAACACGTGTAGGCAACTCTAGAGGGGGGTGAATAGAGTTTGTGTCAATAATCACCAAATAAAAATTAACTCTATATCACCTCCACCAAAAACAACTATCAAGATAGTAAATAAATCAGAAATAAATGCGGAAGGAATAAAGATCAGAAGAGCATTCGCAGACACAGCAGTTTTAACCTGGTTTCCCTCGTGGAGGACTAGTCCAGGCCTGAGAACTCTAGCTCAGGATTCAAATCCACTATTTGTGAAATAGTAGTTTACAACCCGTGCCTTTTCTTCAGAAGAGCACGTCAACTTCTTACAGAGGATCGCAGTGGCGATTTGCTTGGATTTTTCCAAGCGACTTGGAATTGTCCAAGTGACTTTTCTTTTCAACTCTTGCACAAAAACTTCTAGCTGAATCGCACTTGAGCACCTTGGGGCTTAGGAAGTTTTGTGGCTAGTAGATTGGAAGAGTAAGGCCCTTGACTATATAGGCTATGTAAGAGAAGAAGAATAGAAGAATGGATGGTTCCAAAAGAGAGAAACCAAGGCCTATTTATAGGGTTCGGGACAGGCAGAATTCGGCCAGAATTCTGTCCTCAAGATTCAAAAATATGGCCGTTGGACAGCTAGCAGCAAGCAGGCCCTAAAAATCAGCTCCTGAAAATCAGGGGACAGAGTTCGGCCCGAACTCTGTGTGGAGGCAGAGTTCGGCCCGAACTCTGTCTCCAGCAGACAGAATTGGTCCATTAGGCTTTTGGACTTTGTGGAGCTTGGGCTTGGTTCAGGAATTGGTCTGTTGTATGGTAGAGCTTTGGAGAGATATGCTAGGGGTTGAGATGACTCAGTGCGACTCAACGTACACATTCTCCTAGACTCAATAAATGAAGATTACAGACTTAGAACAATTAGGAAAACCAAGAGCCCTATTGATGAAGCCTTTCTTCTGATATTTGAGCAGTCCTGAAGACGTCTTTTTCCTTGACAGCAGTCGTCCGAAGATAAACAGATCTGGAAATCTGAATACCTTTCGGGGGCTTCGCCCCCGAACCCCCGACGGGGGGCGCTGCCCCCTCGATCCCTGTCCGCTGACCGGGCAGCGGAACCCCCGATGCGAGGCCCCGGATAGGTCGCTAGGCGGTTCGGAGAAATCTCTTTGTATGACGCCGTCTGTGCTCCATCATTAATTCTTTATTGCCTATGTCCTGTTTGATCATGTTTGATCATGCTTACTGCATGTCTACAAATACATGTTAGGCCAGCAAAATATGTTGTAGTACGATACAAGCATAGCAGTATAATATAGGACAATTAGGACAATGCTAAGTTTAAGTAGCAACATGATAGTGAGTATATGAATATTAGTGACATCATTATGTTAAACTTAACTGATTAGCCATATTCAAAAACACAATGTAATCATTGGGCCAACAATCTCCCCCTTTTTGATTATGGCAAATCGGTTAAGTTTAAGACAGATATGATAGATGCATATATCACTAATAAACACATACTACGAGAAGATAGTGTGCTAACTTAAACTTATTTCTCCCCCTTTGACATGATCAAAAATAAGCTCCCCCGTAATAAGAGATAAAATGAACTCAAGCATAAGGAGGAAGGCATAGACAATCATGATCAAAATATACTAAATAAGGAACAATGGAAGAAGTGTGTAAAGACAAGTATAGAAACTACATACCAAATGTAGAGTGCCATACAGAAAGTAACTTGTCAAAACACAAATAGTTGGTAAAACTAAAAGAATTTGAAAATAATCAATAGATACTTTACCAACATGAAATCCAAGAAAGATATCCAAAAACATAGTATTACATGAAATCCAAGAAAGACATCCAAAAACTTTTGGAAGAGAAAAAAATTTAGTCAAAAACCATAAGGATTAGATAATTGCAAAAAAAATAGATATCAAAGAAGAAAGATACCAATGAAACTATAGATATCAAAGAAGAAAGATACCAATGAAACTATAGATATCAAAGAAGAAAGATACCAATTGAAATATTGAAATAGACAAACTTGATATCAATTGAAATATGAGAAATTGAAACATTGATCAATGAAACTATGATAGTTACAATTGTCCACAGATAAATAGTGGAACAAAATCAAGGAATGATCAATGTAAAATATAGCAATTGAAATAAATAAACTTGAAACATTGATCAATAAAAACTATGATAGCACAATTGTCCACCGATAAATTGTGGAACAAAGTAAACGAATGATCAATGTAAAATAAGGCAATTGATATAAAATAATCTCATTATTTACAAATCTATTTGCTTATCCAAAATTCATGCATTTGAACTCAATTACCATATCATGCTTTATGAATACTCTTTAAAATAAACATGAAGGTAAAGGAGAAAAATATTTGAGAAGGAGAAATTCAATCGACTTAAATGCTCCCCCTCAAACTATTACCAGTATAGATAAAATCATGAATTTTGGGTAAGTCCTCAACAAGGAAAGCCAAATCAATTAAACATACAAAGAGAGCCAAATCATAGAAAGTCATATCAAAGAAAGCACAATAGTCATCAAGATAAAATACGAAAGTAAATATTAACAATATGACTCATATCAAAGAAATATGATGAAAACAATTGCATAAACTCTCATAAACCTTTAAAAAAAAATAACAGTATCATGACCTCAATCACTAAGATATAAATAATGATAAAAAAATGGGTCAATGATGAACTAGGTATACGACATATTAAAGGGTATAAATGAATTGAACCAATTTATCTGCTCCCCCTTAAAATAAGCGTATCTAGTTCCAAAGCACTTAAAGCATAAATAAAATGATAACTACAAGATCTAGGGGTAAATCAACTATTGATTTCTCCCCCTTGCTCAATGCATATAAGACTATAAAGACGACATAAAACAAATAATGTCATCTTTAGGAGAGATATCCAATACTAAAGATGAACGATCAAAATAATATCTCAATTTAGCACATGTAATCAAAAGATGACATACACTAACCTATATAGAAGAATATCATATTGAAATATGATAGATCAATGTATGTTATCTTTTGAGAAGAAGATCATCATGAAAAGAGATAAGGTCCATTAGAAAAATATTATTATGATCAAGAATAATAAGGACCATTAGAGAAATATCATCATGAAAAGGAATAATAAGGTCCATTAGAAAAATATCATTATGAAAAGGAATAATAAGGTTCATTAAAAACAATCATGATGAGAATCACAATATAGCTCAAAAGATAAAAATACAACTAAAGAAAAATGTCATCATGAATAAAGTCAATTAAATCAATCATGAAGAAAGTCAATTAAATCAATCATGAGAAAAGTCAAAATATAGCTCAAAAGTAATAAAGCTCAAATATCATGTCCATGATTATCTAATTAAGAAATGATCAACCAACTTATTGCTTTACAAGGACTATGCATGTTTTACCACATATGTACCCATCAACGGGTAATAATCCAACCTTGCTAACACTAAATGAGAAACCAATAAAGTTCAAACAGCAAAGAGCATATGTGATAATCCATGAGTGGTCAAAGTAGAGTAATAAATTAACTTGATAACCACATAATTAGATAATTTAGGACTACTCAACCATTAGGATCATTTATCAATAAAAGTAAACATGATCCAACGAATCTCATCAAGAGAAAATCCCAAATCCATATTTATAATACAATCTTACAAATCGATAAAAAATATGGAGAGAAAAAGTCAATCTCATTTAAAACATTACAAATTTATTCCAAAGAAATGATAATATAATGGAATCATGACTCAGAAGATGAGAGAAATTTAAGAGATGCTTGTCAATGACTAGTATGAAAGGAAGTTAAAGCGATGAATCACAAATCTCAATAGAAAAAATAAAAAATTTGTCAAACTAATTTTAGAACCCAAACATATGTATCTAAAATAGAATACAAATCAGAAAGAATTCATAAATCTTGTTTTTGTAAACTAGCATATCACATATAGATTGAAATTCAAGAAGATAGCTAGATGAGTGAAAGTGAACAAAAATTATGTAGCTTAACAATACATCGCAAATAAGCAAGCTAGCTACATAACTAATTAAGATTAATGAGATAGGCCATTAACATGATAAATGTGCTCATTAAATCTTAAGTCACTAACACTAAAAATACATGCTTAAGCATAGAGTTCATAATAAGGGCAATACATTTTGAATGATCAAAATGATTTATATACTCTTTGCTAAGCAAGGATAAGAGTATAAGATAGCAAGTAAATGAATTAGACTCTCATCAAGTAAAAGACAAAAGAGATGTTCATGAAAACACAATAAAGCAAATCTCTTTGCCAAAGATATTGAGATTAACCCAAGATAATGAATAATAGAATGATCTAGAGAATGCAAAATTATAACCATTATGAAAGTGTATTCTCTAGAAATGAAAAATCTCAAATTAAAAGTTCAACCCATAGTAGCTAAAGACATGAGAAGTATGATATGTTAATTACATATATTCTCATGTACTACAAAACATCATTGGGCAATAATAATAAAATATTTGTAGCTCAAAAATAAGGCTAGATATGATGAAGTATTCTGGAACTTAGGAGAGGATCCAGAACTAGATAATGATTGCAAGTAGACCTTAATACATCTTAAGTCTATAAAGTGTTGATCACTTTGGGTTAGCTGTAGGGGTCGGTTCCCAGCTAGCGGTAGTCCGAAGACTAGTGCACCGTGTCGCTTCAGGCTATTTACACCTGTATGACCGAATGACCCTTTCGGCTTGTTCCCAAACTGTTCTTTACTTTTAAGAAATTAGATTTAAAGGAATATATGCAACATCATCAAACAACATCAAAGTATAAAAATTCCTATGAATAAGAGAGGTAAATACCCAATTAATAATGAAAGAATGATCATCAAAATTTGCTAAGAATATTTTTAAAACAAACATTTTCATAATGCACTTATGAAGATAAATATATAGAAGATTCATACTTAAAATAAGTATGATGATCTCAACAAGTAAGGTAAAGCACAAAACCAAGCAATTCTTAAAAGAACTTCCATAAAAGTCATGAGCAAGACACTTAATAAACATTTTCTCTCAACATTCCAGCTTAAAGGCATTTGAATAAATAAAAATCAACATTTGGAATCAATAATTGCCATTGGATCTATAATATGATCAACAGCTGAGGCTGTTTCCAGTTCTGGAACAACCAGGCCGAATTCGGCCCGAACTCTGGTAAGGGCAGAGTTCGGCCCGAATTCCGGATTCTGGTGACAGAACTGGAATCAGGCTGAAAATTTGTTAAGCGAAAAAGATCAAAATAAGAGTGAAAGACATGTATCCATAAAGTCAACAAATAAAAGCCAATAAGATATCATCAAAATGAAGACTTTAAGGAGGAAGCTAATTGATTCAAGAAAAGATAACACAAATTTAGTCAAAAGAATCAATAGCTAAATTATAAGGTAAGCACAAGTATGAATAAATACTCTTCAAAATAATATGAAACTAGAGCTTATCACATATGCCCACATAAAGATATTTATACAAAAATAGATGTCAATATAATAAATACATGATCTACATGTATATGAAGATTTAATGAATATAGTCATGTATCCATCATGAATGTTTGAAAAACTATCACAAATTCAAAAACACGTATAAATAGACTTTATTAGGCAAAGACATAATTGATTCTCAATAGGATAATCAAAATAAAATATGAGAATTAATAATGAAGATATTATGCAAGCACAAGATTAAAAAGAAGTATAAGTATATACTTATCAAATTATAAGTAGCTTGTGCTAAACACATATATTCACAAATACCAATGATATATTAAATACAAATCGGCAAGAAGTAACTATCTCAAAACTTTTAAAGATGAAGAGTTAAAATCATAATAACTCAAATCAAAACCAAGGTCATATGGACTAGAGTGATATGCATGCTTTATAAATAAGAATTAAAAAAATGAGCATGCATATATAGATGTGTCACACTACTAGAAAATGAGTAATAAACTACATAGTGTGAACTAATCATTTAAAGCTATGTAACTAGTCATGCTATATAAAAGAAATAGAAAGAAAATCAACTAAGCATGCTAGTATTATATCTCACATTAATTTTTATAATAAGCAACTAAAAGATATCAATGTGAGCTAGTAGCAAGACATCAAAAGAAACATGCTAGATTCAACAAATATAAACTATTTAAATAGAATCGTTTAGCATGTTACCAAAGTGGCTCTAGTGGCCACACTTGTGTTGGTGCAATTGCTTAGAAGATGACCTTTGAGCTTTGCAACCACCAACACGCTCCTTGGTGCTATATCCCAATACAAGAAGCTCCACCTACAACATTAGGCGAAGACTTTGGTATCCAAATAAACTTGGATCCATATTTGTTAGCTTTAGGGACCCATATACTATTTACTCTAGCATTGGTAGAAAAACTCCTACGAATAGGACAAGTTACACTCATGTGTCCAATGCGAGAGCAATAGAAGCACCTAATACTAGTGTGTGCACATGTATCAGAATGAGCATGATTATGAACATGTGACATACTAGAATGATGAATATTTCTAGAGTGAGCATGCATGGATTTGGTCTTAAGAATATCATGTTCTAATAGCAAATCATTATGCACACAAGTAAGAGAATCACTATGCATAGATTTGGTCTTAAGAATATCATGTTCTAATAGCAAATCATTATGCACACAAGTAAGAGAATCACTATGCATGGATTTGGTCTTAACAATACCATGTTCTAATAGCAAATCATTATGCACACAAGTAAGAGAATCACTATGCATGGATTTGGTCTTAAGAATATCATGTTCTAATAACAAATCATTATGCAAGCAAGTAAGAGAATCAAATTTAGCATTTAAAGCATAATTCTCTTTTTCAAATAAAGCAATTCTAGAAATAAAATCATCATTTTGTTTCTTTAAAGAGTCAACAGAAGAATCATGCAAATGATTTAACTCATTTGCTTGCTTCTTAAGATCTTCTATTGATGAGGAAAGAGATTTGATTTTCAAAATTAAAGAATCATTCAAACTCTTTAAAGAAACACAAGATGAGTTTTGAGAGTCAAGTCTAGATAATAAATCATTGTTATTATTTCTCAAAAACTCATTAGCTTCTTCTAAATGAATAACCTTTTCTACAAGTTCTTCATTTGTAGAATGAAAAGCCTTAGCAAACTTTAAGGAATGGTTAGCCATGGCTTTCCACTTAGAGCACTTATTGCATTTAGAAGAAACATGATTGTATATGCTACTAGAAGTAAAACCCTCTTCATCGGAGGAGGAAGAATATGATGCCATACACAAATAAACAAGGATCTACTCTAAGGATGTTAAGCCTAACAATAGAGACCTTGCTCTGATACCAATTGAAAACACGTGTAGGCAACTCTAGAGGGGGGTGAATAGAGTTTGTGTCAATAATCACCAAATAAAAATTAACTCTATATCACCTCCACCAAAAACAACTATCAAGATAGTAAATAAATCAGAAATAAATGCGGAAGGAATAAAGATCAGAAGAGCATTCGCAGACACAGCAGTTTTAACCTGGTTTCCCTCGTGGAGGACTAGTCCAGGCCTGAGAACTCTAGCTCAGGATTCAAATCCACTATTTGTGAAATAGTAGTTTACAACCCGTGCCTTTTCTTCAGAAGAGCACGTTAACTTCTTACAGAGGATCGCAGTGGCGATTTGCTTGGATTTTTCCAAGCGACTTGGAATTGTCCAAGTGACTTTTCTTTTCAACTCTTGCACAAAAACTTCTAGCTGAATCGCACTTGAGCACCTTGGGGCTTAGGAAGTTTTGTGGCTAGTAGATTGGAAGAGTAAGGCCCTTGACTATATAGGCTATGTAAGAGAAGAAGAATAGAAGAATGGATGGTTCCAAAAGAGAGAAACCAAGGCCTATTTATAGGGTTCGGGACAGGCAGAATTCGGCCAGAATTCTGTCCTCAAGATTCAAAAATATGGCCGTTGGACAGCTAGCAGCAAGCAGGCCCTAAAAATCAGCTCCTGAAAATCAGGGGACAGAGTTCGGCCCGAACTCTGTGTGGAGGCAGAGTTCGGCCCGAACTCTGTCTCCAGCAGACAGAATTGGTCCATTAGGCTTTTGGACTTTGTGGAGCTTGGGCTTGGTTCAGGAATTGGTCTGTTGTATGGTAGAGCTTTGGAGAGATATGCTAGGGGTTGAGATGACTCAGTGCGACTCAACGTACACATTCTCCTAGACTCAATAAATGAAGATTACAGACTTAGAACAATTAGGAAAACCAAGAGCCCTATTGATGAAGCCTTTCTTCTGATATTTGAGCAGTCCTGAAGACATCTTTTTCCTTGACAGCAGTCGTCCGAAGATAAACAGATCTGGAAATCTGAATGCCTTTCGGGGGCTTCGCCCCCGAACCCCCGACGGGGGGCGCTGCCCCCTCGACCCCTGTCCGCTGACCGGGCAGCGGAACCCCCGATGCGAGGCCCCGGATAGGTCGCTAGGCGGTTCGGAGAAATCTCTTTGTATGACGCCGTCTGTGCTCCATCATTAATTCTTTATTGCCTATGTCCTATTTGATCATGTTTGATCATGCTTACTGCATGTCTACAAATACATGTTAGGCCAGCAAAATATGTTGTAGTACGATACAAGCATAGCAGTATAATATAGGACAATTAGGACAATGCTAAGTTTAAGTAGCAACATGATAGTGAGTATATGAATATTAGTGACATCATTATGTTAAACTTAACTGATTAGCCATATTCAAAAACACAATGTAATCATTGGGCCAACAAATTCATCATTCTACGATATCAAGTAGCTCTACCCATAAGGTGATAAGCATGAAGAATCAGGACAATCAAGGTATACAGAAAGAGATATACCTTGTGAGTCAAATAGGTGTGGATACCGTGATCGGATATCATCCTCACGTTCCCACGTTGACTCTTCCAAGGAGTGATGACCCCAAGCAACACGGAAAAGACTAATTGTTTGGTTCTTAAGTATCTTCTCTCTTCGGTCCAAAATGGACACAGGCTGTTCCTCGTAAGACAGGTTGGTACCAACAACCAGCTCAGAATGATCGAGGATATGGCTTGGGTCCGATACATACCTACGTAATTGAGATACATGAAATACGTCATGCACCTCTCGTAACGAAGGTGGGAGGGATAAATGATAAGCAACATCGCCTATCCGATCAAGGATAACAAATGGGCCCACGTACCGCGGACTCAATTTCCCGCGAACGCCAAATCTAATGACCCCACGAGTAGGTGAGATCCGCAAGAATACGTGGTCCCCAACAGAGAACTCTAAAGGCCTACGATGCTGGTCCGCCCAATGACGATGCCGGTCCTGCGCAACTCGAAGTCGCTCTCTAATTCCCTTAACCACTTCAACCGTCTGAATAATCATTTCTGGGCCTAACATCTTTCTCTCCCCGATATCATCCCATACAAGCGGCGACCTGCACTTCTTACTAT
This sequence comes from Iris pallida, assembly GCA_029216955.1. Taxonomy (NCBI): domain Eukaryota; kingdom Viridiplantae; phylum Streptophyta; class Magnoliopsida; order Asparagales; family Iridaceae; genus Iris; species Iris pallida. Next base: position 17,548,386 of record JANAVB010028397.1, read on the forward strand.
ATAGTGCTTCGAATGGCGCCATCTGGATACTGGCTTGATAACTATTGTTGTATGAGAACTCGACTAAGTGCAGGTGACTCTCCCAAGACCCTCCAAAATCTAGAGTGCAAGCTCGCAACATGTCTTCTAAAGTCTGAATCGTTCTTTCTGATTGCCCATCCGTCTGCGGATGGTAAGCCTGGTAAATCTTAACTTGGTACCCAGACTATGATGTAAGCTCTTCCAGAAATGTGATGTAAAGCGGGTATCTCGATCCGACACAATACTGACAGGGACTCCATGCTGCCTGACTATCTGTTGCATATACAACTCTGCCAACTTTTCTGTAGATTGTCCTACTCTGAAAGGAAGAAAATGTGCTACCTTCGTAAGTCGGTCCACTATTACCTAAATAGCGTCCTTACCACTTGGTGATCTCGGTAAACCGGTCACAAAGTCCATTGTAATATGCTTCCATTTCCATTCTGGGATAGGAAGCGGTTGCAATAATCCAGCTGGCCTCTGCTGTTCTGCCTTCACTTGTTGACATACCAAGCAACGGAAAATAAATCTAGCTATCTCCCTCTTCATCCCGTTCCACCAGAAATGCTGCTTGATATCTTGGTACATCTTGGTCCCTCCAGGATGAATAGAATTCTGAGAACTGTGAGCTTCTGCCATAACCTCCTGTCTGATATCTCCACTAGGCACACATAGACGTGATCCAAACCTAAGTGTACCATCTTCATGAATTCTCATCTCCTTCCTGAGTCCTGACTCACATTCTGCCCTAAGCTTCTGAATCCTTGGGTCTTGTGACTGAGCTGCCTTGATCCTGCCTACCAAGTCGGATTGAACTTGCAGACTTGTTAGAACTCCTACATCACTAGGAAGTATAACTTCGATGCCCATCTCCTGAAGGTCTTCTAAGATATGCCTCTGTGTTGTCAACATAAATGCGCCGCCTCTCATGCTAAGAGCGTCTGCTACTACATTAGCCTTGCCTGGGTGATACTGAAGCTCCACGTCATAATCCTTAATCAACTCCAACCATCTTCTCTGCCTCATGTTTAGTTCCTTCTGAGTAAAGATGTACTTCAGACTTTTATGGTCTGTGTACATGTCCACTCGGTCACCATATAAGTAATGCCTCCATAGCTTCAGAGCAAACACTACTGTCGCTAACTCCAAATCATGAGTTGGGTAATTCTTCTCGTGGTTCCGAAGCTGCCTAGATGCATATGCTATCACCTTCCCATGTTGCATAAGGACACATCCAAGTCCTTTACCTGACGCATCACAATATACTGTAAAACCTCCGGGTCCAACTGGCAATGTAAGAATAGGTGCTGATATCAACTTCTGCTTCAAAGTCTCAAATGATGCCTGACATTCTGTCGACCAAACGAATGGTACATCCTTCCGGGTCAAGCGGGTCATGGGTGCTGAAAGCCTTACAAAGTCTGACACAAACCTTCTATAATATCCTGCCAATCCCAAGAAACTCTGTACATCTGCTACGGTCTTGGGTACTGGCCAACTTTCTACTGCTTCTATCTTCTTGGGATCTACTGCTACTCCAGCTCCTGATATGATGTGACCCAAAAATGAAATATGATCCGACCAAAACTTACACTTGCTGAGCTTGGCATACAACTGGTTCTCTCTCAGAACCTGTAACACTTTCCTGAGGTGGTCTTCATGCTCCTCTTCACTAGCAGAGTATACGAGAATGTCGTCGAAAAACACAACGACAAACTGGTCTAAGTATGGCATAAAGATGCGATTCATCAAATCCATGAATATTGCTGGAGCATTGGTCAAACCAAACGGCATTACTAAGAATTCATAATGCCCATACTTCGACCTGAATGCTGTCTTGGGAATATCCTCCTTCCGAACCCTCACCTAATGGTACCCTGAACGAAGATCTATCTTGGAGAAAACTCTAACTTTGCTCAACTGATCAAATAAGTCGTCGATCCTGGGTAATGGGTACTTGTTCTTCACTGTTGCCGCGTTAAGCTTCCTGTAATCGATGCACAATCTGGATGACCCATCCTTCTTTTCCACAAGTACCACTGGTGCTGTCCATGGTGACACGCTAGCTTGGATGAACTTCTTCTCCTTCAGTTCCTCTATATGCTGGTATACCTTGGCCTGCTCTGAATCCGCCATTCTGTAAACTCGATCTGATATCGGTTTAGTTCCTGGTGCCAATTCTATACTGAACTCAATATCCCTAACCGGTGGTAGACCTGGAAGTTGTTTTCCATAAAGAAATTCTCTTTATTTGTTGTGTTTCTGGAAAAATTACAACTGTAGGAATCCGATCTAGAAGACGATCGCTTTATCCCTTGGACTATGCAAAGAAGAAAAGCTCTCAAAATTTTGACAGTAGATATCAATGTATCTGTACAATGAATGAGAAAAAGAACTCTATTTATAGAGTCAAAACAGTAACTGAAAAGATAACTACCTCACCACTGGTGCACTTGAAAAGTCACGCAGACTCTAAATACACGCAGGGTTAGTGAGTAGTTACTGGACGTGGCCCGTAACTGTTGGACACATGGCATCAGTGCATGGGTCGTGTGCAAGTTACTGGGCACGCGAGAGAGAGATCGGTGGCATGGCTGCCACGTACTCCAGTTGAAATGAAATCCACGCTGACTTGCTGAAGGCAAAAATCTACGCAGATTCGTTGACGCAGACTCGTTGAAGGCGAAATCCACGCAAGCTTTGAAGAAGAATACTTCAGAATTCACGCAGGCTTTGAGAAGAATAACTCAAAAGTCACGCAATGTTTTGAGGAAGGAGAAGGTTCAGAATCCACGCAAACCGCCAGCTGTCTTGATTTGGCACGCTTCGTCTGACACAAAATCTCTGACATTGATTATATTGTCAGCCGTATTAAATGAAGATAAGACCCAAAGTCACGCCAACTTGGTGAAGAGTGAGTCTTGCTAAGGAAGATTTTGAAAATCACGCAAAAGACGGCTATGATCTCTCGAGTTCTGTGCATACGTGGCATACGAGGAGACGTTTCTCGACTGTTGTGTTATCAGTAATTATAATTCTGACGTATGGCTGAGCTGTCTCTGCGTGACTTCTAAAGGAGATGGCCAGGCAGAACTTAGCGTATCTTTTGTGCTGCTTCTCGGATCACTCTGCGTGACTTGTTCTGATCAACTCAGCATGACTTCATTTTTTTGAAGCCTACAAAACCCCCTTCAAAGTTTTCGAAAAATGATAAAATATTTTCGAAATACTTTGAAATAGAGATGATGAAATGAGTTAAAGTCACGCTGAGATGACTCCAAAATTTTTCGGAAGTCGAAAAGACTTCGAAGCTCTTTGAAAACATCCAAATGAACTTATTAAATGTCATAATGACTCTTCGTTCTCCGAGACTGATTGCGTCCAATTTATGGTGGAATATGAACTGTCGACGAGATCTGTTATATAAACAGGGAGTGATTCTCAGTTTTGACATTCATCTCTCGAAAATATGACCCCAAAGGAAGCAGCCGAAGAGGAAGCACGCAAGTTGGGCTTTTGTTCCCATGGTGACCCCACTTTTGGGGGCAAAGAACCCGAACCTGTCGTCATCGAGCTCAAGGACGACTCCAGGCAGTTAGCCAAGAATCTCTTGAGCTACTTTGGATTGGATGGCTCGTCTTCTTCTGATGGACGGAGCCTTATGGAGAAGCGTGAAATGCTCGAGACTCTGTTGCATCGCCTGGGAGTTAAGAGCGTAGAGGAGTTAGGCATCAAACTTAGTCGCTCTGGAAAATAGAGCGTAACTTTCTACGCTTTTGTTGCACTTTTTTTTTGTAAGGCCATCAGTGCCTGTTTAAAGAATGAAGTACAACTTTTGGGTTTGATCTGCGTGCCTTTTAATGAAGAATATTAATTAGCACACTTTGACTGTTTCCAATGTTGCACTGTCTCCCGAAGTACACGTGACACTCATTCCACAATTTACGAGCGCTATTTATGCGGATCTTTTCCAAGAATAGACCTGCACTTGACCCTTTAAATAGATGGATGAACTCCACGCAAACTCATCTTCCCATTCTTCTTCCTCTCTTCTGAGAATGAATTTTCTGTGAGAAGAAAATAGGAAAGCCATGTTGTCTGATGTCAAATCTCTGTGCACGCTACCAGACATGGATCTGTCAATCCTTAGCAGCAAACTCAGCGGTAAGTTCAATATACACGCATCGAATTTTTTTGTTTGCTAAAAACAAATTCATCTTCCTAAAATGAACAGAATGCATCTGTCTTTGCTTGGCCAATTTTTGTTGGCTGATTTTTCCTTACTGTTTCTTGCAGAATTTTGGCTGAAAACCTTCTTCAGAACTGGCATTGGTGATGTGGATGCTGTGGACAATGTTCTTCTGACACCCACATCAGGGAGCTCATACGCTTTTGACGCGGTAAATCAGACAACTCAGAACTCTTCGTGAGATAGAAGGGTCTTCCTTAGATGGTAGGAAGAGCCTTTATACACGAGAGTTGGATGGTGGAGTTAACTCTACTACCGAGAAATCGGGTAGTAGAGTTCCTTTTATGGGAGAACTAGGAATTGTATCCCAAGGTTGGATACATTCCTGTCTTCCTTGAGAGGTTACCCCCATCCACCAGTTGTATTGGCAGCAACACGTTTTCGTGTTGCCCTACTCTGTGGTTCTCCTTTCGTCTGAGAGATAAGACCAGAGTTTGATTCCTGCTAGACACCCAGGAATTGCCACAAACAACGAGATTGCCAGAGAAGATCCAAGAAGAAATAGATCTCAGTTGTACATAGAATAAAAATCCAAGATTTGTAATAGATTTCCATTATGATTTGTAAGAAAGTCTAAGAAAATGTAATAGACTTTTTGTGGTGAAATGGGAATAGAAATGACAATTCTTCTATGCTCAATGATTTGTATTTGTGGATGAATTGTGGACATGATAGATAATAAAATCATCTTTTCTGTTTTAGAGTATATGATATTATCAGAGGTATTATGGACGTGATAATATATAGGAACTCGAAAAAAAATAGATTGATTTCTATGCAGAGGTCAAAACATGACAAATGAGTAAGCAGATTCGAAATTGATTCAGAGGTTATGAAAATATGATAAATAACGAATCCCCACTTAATAAATTGATAGAAGATTATGAACGGACGAACCGTTAGGAAATGATGAACAGATGAACTGTCGAGTGAATGTAATAAATGAACGGACGAACCGTCAAGTATTAATGAACATGTGAAACGTCGGATGAATGTGAGAAATAAATGGATGAACTGAATATCGGGAAAGAATACGTCCCTTCGATCCTTGTAACTATATGCCTATAAATAGAGCATATATTTGAGTAGAAGGATCGCATTTTATCCACAATGTCTTCTGAAGAGAATATAAAGAAGGCTGAAGTCGCCCCCGAAGCTACTGAAGGTGTTAAAGAACATCCACCTCCGCAGAGGAAGAAAATGGGCAAAAGCTCGTTTACTCCCAAGCTGCCGAAAGATATCTTGGACTTCCTGGTCGAACCAGGAGAAACCGAAGAAGAAGAAGCAATGAGGCTGGCTGCCTGCCAATTCTTGGTGCGGTCAGGAAAAGATGTACTCAATTCTTTTGCTGATTATGTATGTGGTCCTCGTCCCAAATATGAAAGGGATTACAGTGATCTTCCATGATGATGTACTCTTTTTCTTGAAGAATTTGTCTCAAATAAACTCCGTTTAAGGAAACTTTGTTTACGATATATCCTTCCCACTTTATATTTTTGCCTTTATTCATTGATCTTTTGACTCAGAAATCAGAAAGACTAAATATCATTTTCATAAATATGATATTGAGATAGAAAATTCAGAGGTAATGTGGACATGATTTTCTGGATATCAAATTTGTTGAGAAAACGATACAAAGTAGAATACCTATCTCCACTGGGGATAATAGATATCAGAATGATTCTTCGGAAAGAACAATGAAACAGCTGGAGAATGATGGGAGGACAATCTTGATAGAAATATTAGACGTAGTACTTCTTCAAGAATTTGCCATTGATGGGCATCATAGTGGCTTTACCATCTAGAGTAGTGAGTTGATAAGCCCCATTAGAAAAGATCTTATTGACAATGAATGGACCTTCCCATTTTGCATCAAACTTGCCCTTACTCATGTGTGTCATAGTCATCGGGCGTCTGACAGTAAGCACAAGTTCTCCTTTCTGAAATGTTCGAATTCTGACTTTCTTGTTAAAAGTCCTTGAAATTCTAGCTTGATAGAATTCAATATTCTGTTGAGCAGATAACCGCTTTTCATCCAGAGCCTCCAATTCTTGAAGTCGAAGACGATCATTATTTTCAGCAGTGAGTTCATTAGCGATTACTATCCTTAAAGAAGGAATTTGAATCTCTAATGGGAGAACAGCCTCAGATCCGTACACCAGAGAGAAAGGTGTACACTTAGTAGCATTACGGACTGTAGTACGATAAGCCCACAAGCATTCCCCGAGCTTGTCACTCCAATTACGTTTGTTAGTGGAGACAAACTTCTTTAGGAGTTTGATAATAGTCTTGTTGAAAGCTTCTGCTAATCCGTTAGCTGCTGGATTATATGCGGTAGAAGCAACATTATTGATCCGGTGATCGTCACAGAATCGAGTAAATTTTTGGCTGACGAACTGTGGTCCGTTATCATGAACAATGCGTCGAGGAACACCAAATCTGTAGATGACGTGGTGCTTAATAAAGCTGATGACATTAGACGTCTTAACTTCAGATAAAGGAATGGCTTCGGCCCATTTGGAGAAGTAATCAGTTATTGCGAGAATGAACCGATGACCTTTAGATGACGGTGGATTGATCGGGCCGACAATGTCCATGCCCCAAGCTTCGAAGGGCCATGATGCTGCCGTCGGATGTAGAAATTCCGAAGGTTGATGTATAAAATCCGCATAGATTTGGCAAGCTTTGCATTTCCTTGCATATTCAATGGCATCTGATACCATAGTTGGCCAATAATAACCCATCCATCGAATACGGTCTTGAAGTTTTGGCCCAGGTTGATGCGCTCCACAAATTCCATCATGTGCTTCACGAATAACTTGTTGGGCTTCATCGGCAATGCACCGAAGGAGTAAACCATCATAAGCTCGACGATATAAGGTCTTTGTTGTATGATTGTAATAGAATCTGAGTGATCGTCGTCTGATAGATGTTGCCTCACTCGGATCATCCGGAAGAATATCATATAATATGAGATCTAAGAAAGGAAGTCTCCAATCTTTATCCGTATTCTGATCCTCAGTCGAGTTACTGAAGATGAATTCCATGCTGGAATCGGATGAAGATGACATCGATTTACGACTGAATCTAAATCCTCTTGTTGTGTTGACGTCATGAGATGTTGATTCTTCAATGTCAACTGGAAGTCCTAGAGTCAGGTTATTTTCAAGATGAAATAATTCTCGATTACTAACAACAATTATTTGTTACCGTCTGATTGGGATAGCCAGCACCGCTGCAAGATTAGCTAGGGCATCAGCTTCTGTGTTACATGCTCGTCTAACATGTTCAATGAAGAATTCCTTAAATGATGAGGCCATAGATATGGCCGCTCTATGATAAAGAACCAGATCTTGATGGCGAACTTCATAAGTACCCCTGATCTGATTGACAATAAGTTTAGAGTCTCCATACGCCTCCAAATGTTGAATATTCAGATGTTTAGCGAGTTAAAGACCAATAAGTAATGCGTTGTACTCAGCTACATTGTTTGAACACGGCTGATCGAGAGAATAAGCTCTTTGGATGGCAAGACCTTCTGGCGATACAAGAACAATTTCAACTCCAGCGACAATATCGCCATTAGGACCAATTCTTGATGCTCCATCAAAGAATAGACGCCAAGTAGGATCTTCTTCAGCAATTTGATTTGAATCTAGGACTTCATCTGGGATTTCATCATAGAGTTTTGAATTTTCTGGAATTGAGTGAGCAGCCAGAAAATCAGCTAAAGCTTGTCCTTTGACTGATTTCTGAGGAATATAGTGCATGTCATACTGAGCAAGTAGGATTCCCCAGTTAGCCAATCGAGAATTCAAAACACTGGGTTTCTTCATCATGATCCGTATAGGATTGATCTTGGAGATGACATGAATAGTCTGGCCAATGATATAATGACGTGTCTTTTGGACAGCAAACATCAAGGCTAGACATTCTTTTTCAACCGGTGAATATCGAAGTTCAGCTCCGGTCATAGTGCGGCTGAGATAATAAATGGCTTGTTCATGGCCATTTTGATTCTTTTGAGCGAGTAATGCACCCAATGAATGACTCATTGATCGAGTATAGAGGAGGAACGGTATTCCTGAGACGGGAGGTACCAATACTGGAGGGCTCATCAGATATTGTTTTATATCATCGAATGCTTTCTGACATTCATCATTCCAGACAAAAGAGACACCTTTCTTCATAAGTTTGTTGAATGGTCTGCAGCGTCCTGATAAATTAGAGATGAATCTCCTGATATAAGCGATTCTTCCTTGAAATCCTCGTAGCTCTTTTAAGGTGCGTGGAGGACGCATCTCTTGGATGGCTTTGATCTTCTCGGGATCCACGTGTATACCTTTAGAGGTAATGACGAAGTCGAGAAATTTACCACTAGAGACGCCTAAGAAGGACTTAGTAGGGTTCATCTTTAATTGATGCTTACGCATTAGATCAAATATAGTCTTTAAATCTTGGATATGATCCTCCTTTTGTCGACTTTTGACTGCAATATCATCAACATAGCATTCGACTGTTTTCCGCAAATGTTTACGGAATATAGTGCTCATAGCTCGTTGATAAGTTGCTCCTGCATTCTTGAGACCGAATGGCATAACTGTATAACAGTATGTACCAATCGGCGTTCTGAAAGAAGTGTGCTTCTCGTCCTCTGGAAATATTTTGATCTGATTGTACCCAGAATACCCGTCCATGAATGACATTCGTTCAAATCCACAGGTGTTATCAACCATGACATCAGTGATTGGTAGAGGGAATTCGTCTTTAGGACATGCCGCATTGAGATCGCGAAAGTCTATACATACTCTGATCTTGCCAGTCTTTTTAAGAACAGGAACAATATTAGCCACCCAATCGGGATGTTGTTCCTCTCTAATAAACCCAGAGGTAATAAGTTTATTGACTTCAGCTTCAATTGCATCCATGATGTTTGGACGAAATCGTCGCTGTTGTTGTTTGACCGGTTTAGCATTCGGCAAGATATTGAGCTTGTGAGTTGCAATTTGAGGATCAAGCCCTGGCATATCTTCATAACTCCAAGCAAAGACATCGATGTAATCACAAATGAGTTTGATCATGTCATTCTTATCAGTTTCTGAAAGACTTTCACTGATGAATATTGGTTTGGGAGATCCCTCTTCACCAACATCTATTTGAACAAGTTTATCTTCAGTCGGAGGTTCTTTTTGCTCGAAACAGAACTCTCATTGATTATCTAATCTTTGGGCCCACTGTTCTGATTCAGGTGAGATTTCAAACTCTTCTTCGTCTTCATCACTTTCTTCAGAATGGTCAATGGAAACCATATTGGAAGACAGAAGGTTGCAATAGAAGTCACCGATACTCGTATCGGAATCCCAAGAAGTGGTACTAGAAGAATCAGATCTCTTATCTTCGTCAGACTCAGGATCTTCATGGATAATATTGATGAAAGAAGTAGGAGCAGTATAACCCAATCTGCATTTCGTCCTTCCATATTTCAAAGGAGGAATCCGGACAGGTATTTTTCTTCCTTTTCCATTATTGAGGCCAGTCCTGAAGTCATAGCCCATATTTTTGATGATGTCTCTAGATTGCTGACTATAACGACGTAGTTGTAATCTTCCAGTATCATCATTTTTGTCATCATCTTCAAGATCAGAAGGATTTTGAGGCCCTTTGTAGAAGAATATTGGAATGTCTCCTGGCTTTCTGCTGGAAACTAGAAAGTATGAAGATTGTATAGGTTCTAGAGATACATCTGTATGAACAGTCTGTACAACTCCTATGGTTATTGTGTTCAAGTCATCTAACAGATGTAAATAACTATGAACATAATTACACACATCAACGTACTGCAAAGGTGGAGACTTTTCATTAAATGTAAAAGCAGCAATATTTACATTGGAAGAAGGCTGAGCCTTAGAGATTTTAGCCAAGTCAATGACTAGAGGGGGAGAAGAAGAAGAAGCTTTGTTTCGATTAAGATCGATAACAAATGGCTCAGAAGAGGTGAGCTCCCTTGAAGTTTGAGTAGGAAGAGTAGTCCGCCCTCCAACTGGAATTAGCAGAGTATCTTGTGAAGGTACAGGAACTGTAGTACGCCCACTAACAGGAATGATCAGTGTATTTTGAGTAGATGACTGAGGTAACGGAGAGATCCGTCCACTCACTGGAATGATGAAAGAATCTTCTCCAGAGGGTTTAGAAGATTGTTGCTGAGTAGTTCGACATTTAACAGGGATTATTAAAGTCTCACTTTGTGCATCTTCTTTTTCCATAGCTTGTATGATCCTTGTATACTCTTTTTTGTACATTCGGGAATCGTTGAAATAAGCTTCAACCCCATGGAAGGGATTTATATCAGCAACTTCTTTTTGTACTCTTCCATTGTTATCAATGTATTTAAAACATTGATGAAGAGTAGAGGGCACCACATTATTTTCATGAAAAAAGGGCCTCCCCAGAAGAAGATTATAGGATCCTGCGATCTCGATCACATAGAAAGTGACTTTAGATCTGAAATCGCCTATCTGAAGCTTTAGATGAATCTTTCCCAAAGGCTCACTTCGGCTTTGATTGAATCCCAAGATAGTAGTAACCGTCTTGGAGAGCTTGTGAAGAGGGATTTTTAGTTCATCCAACAAACTCTTTGGCATTATGCTTATAGCAGACCCTGGGTCAATGAGGATATGATCTATCTTCATCGTATCAATATAACCAGTGTAGTAGAGAGGTAGGTCATGTCGATTATCCTCTAGTAACATGTCGTCTTGTGTAAAGGTGATATTTGGGATAATCTCCAGTACACTGTTGCAATGTAAACAAGTGGCAGGTTCCGCATCCGGCTTCTTCAATTGTGCAAGACAAGAGTCAGCTTGTAGAAGTGCTTCACTTAACGTCTCCCGAGTCTCTTTGGAAAGACGTAGAAGTTCAAAAAGGGACATTCTAGCTGGAGTATTAGCAAGTTGAGCCAAAATGTCGAAGTTGTAAGGCTTCTGAAGTCCAAGAGGAGAAGACTTCTTGATTGGCTTATCAAACCGAGCCTGTTGTTTGCCTTTCTCTAGAGCCGTAGGCTTGGGAGGAACAGGTTCAGTAGATGATTCTTCTTCAGGAGGAACGTTAGGAACATCTTTAGCATCTGAAGGGATATCAGTAGGATCTTCAGGATTTTTAGAATAATCCTTTAGGTAAGGTTTCCCCGTTCGAGTAGCACTAACAAGTGCTTCTTCTTTGTCTTTTGGCTCTGTGTCAGAGGTAGACCCAAGAGAAGTCATATGACATGACTTGATCTTTCCAGCCTTCTTGGATTTTTGAGAAGAAATCTTTTGAGGAGAAGGCGATTCAAAATCTGCCACTAGATCAGGATGGATCCACATGATTTCCCCTGTTTCTAAAGTGATTGGCACTAATCCTTCAGACTGTGGAGGAGGAAGATTCACTATGTCAAGAGTTGCCTTGGGAATAGGAACAATCCCACTTTCAAGGAGTTGAGGAAGGAAATTTCCAAATTGCATGGAGACGACGTTGGAGGTGACGGTCTTCTCTTTTGGAGTAAGAGAGATAGCTCCAGATTTAATCATTTCTTGGATCTTTTCTTTCAGTACATAACATGTACGAATTGTATGACCCAGCATTCTGTGATATGGACAGTATTTAGGATGATCTGTCTTACCAGCTTCATCAGGTTTCTTGATCTCTGGTAATTGTATTTTATTACCTTTCAGCAGACATTCAAAGATACCAAGGACATCGTCGTCATCAAAAGAATATTCTTCTCTGGGGCGAGGTGTTCTTGATTGTTGAGTTGTAGAGGCAAGAGTTTGAACATTTGATGCATCTTTGCTCTGAAGATTAACTTCAAGAGTTTCTTTTCCTTTGCGAGCATTATTTTTATTGTTAGCACCTTGTCCTGTTTCTTTAGGAGTCATCTGCACTCCTAAACCTTTGAAGGTTTCAGCACTGATTTCTGCAGCTTTGGCACTGACTATGAAGGAAGGCCAATCTTGAAATTGAGTAGACCCTGTCCACATACTGATGATTGGCAACAAGTTTGATTTGCACGTGTCAATGGTGACAGCATCAGGAGTTCCAAGAGGCATCTTCAGAGCTTCTCTTCGAAACCGTTCAATGTATTCCTCTGTAGATTCATTATTTTTTTGCTTGATTCTAATAAGAGCAGACATAGTCATGTCATTAAGCCCTTCATAGAACCTTTCAAGAAACATCTGTTTGAAACCAGCAAATGAGGTAATACTCCCATCTGGGAGACTTCTATACCATTTATAAGCCGTTCCCTTGAGACATCCAATAAATACCCGAGTAAGGAGGGCATCACTTGGTTGTAGTTGATCAGTCATCACTTCAAAGTGATTGATAAACTGACTTGGAGAAGTGGTTCCATCATAGAATGAGATAGTAGGAGGCTTGTATTTAAGAGGATATGATACTTGCTTCCATTCTATCGGATAAGGCTGCTTGATACCTAACCTTTGTAAACCATCCTTCTGTTTGAATGCCTCGAATTGAGTTTTGAGATTCTTCAATTCTTCAGAGACAACTCCCGAAGATTGTGGAGTTGTGGCTTGTAGAGAATAGTTGGGAGGAGGAACAGCATTGTAAGCACTACCCCCAGCTCCAGAGAGACTAGGATTTGGTTGAGCTGGTCCAGGAGTATTGGATTGTACTGCTGGAGGAACTTATACTGGACTTATATCAGTATCAACTGGTATGGCATCTGATACAGTCTGTCGATTTTGCAACTAAGCTGTCATGTGTTCATACATCGACTTCATTGTGTCAGTCATAGACTTCATTTGCTGTTCCAAAGAAGCAATTCTTTGATCTTGAGGAGTCAAGAAAGAAGAAGGTTCATCAGTATTCCCATCAACCATGTAAGTCGTGACTGTATGAGGGATTATTGATGAACTAGTAGATGTTGTATACTCTGAATTATTGCTTCGTGTATCAAAGTCAACTATAGGAGAATTACCCCCAGTAGGAAGAGGTGGGAAGTTAGATTCTCCAAGAAATTCAGAATCAATTTCAGGGATCAAATTTCTTTGATTAGAAGCCAGGACTCTTGCTCTGGTGTTTCTATATACTCCATCTGGACTATCAACTCTATCCCCGGTGTCCCGAGAAGTCATGTTGACAGAGGCAAACAAAGGCTCATCTTCATCAGGCATAGGTTCATACTGAATTCTATTGAAGATAGACTGTCGTTTATTTTGACATCTGCATTGCATTGTGACTCTTGGCTGGAAGTCACATTCATGATCACCATGGTCTTGAACTGTTGATTGACATCTGCACTGAATTATGACTCTTCGATAGAAGTCACATTCAGCATGTTCCTTTGATATAGAATTACTCCTTCTCTTCTGTTGAAGATATTTCCGCAAATCTGTTTGTGAAGATTGAGGAGTATACTTCCTGTTCTTGGGTCTTGATGGCTCTTGATTATACAAAGAGTGATTAATGTGAGCCACATAATTTCTTGCATACTCTGCATCTGGATCTTTTATCTTCATATCCAATTGGTATGGTTTCTTAACACCAGAAGTGCTGAGTTTTATTCTTAAATCAGTGGAAGGTAACACATTAATTTTGGAAACATGGAGTTTTCCTTCCATTGATCTGGATATTTGCAGAGAAGGAAGAGTTAAACCACTCCCTTGATTAGGAGTTGGTAACAGACCCTCTTTAATGGACAGATTCTGTGCCCAATTTGAAGAAATCAAAGAAGAAGATATTAAGGAATGTTTCTTCTTAGACTCATTCAAGTTTTGAGACATAGAATGTCCAGAAGGAAGAGTAGTCAAAAGACCATCTCCTTTCCTTTGACTAACAAAAGTATCAGCCAAAGCTGTTCCTGAAGTAAAAACTACAGGAGCAGAAGAAACAACTAAAGAGTTATTCCTTTTCGAAGGGACTTTGTGTGGAAGACCACCCCCAGTTCTAGTAGAACTCGGTGAAGAAGAAGAGATAACTAAGGAGCTATTCTTCTCTGATGAAATACACGCTGAAACAGATTTGGCTAAAGAACCAGAGCTGTTAGCGTGACTTTTGATTTTAGAATTACACGCTGGAACATATTTGGCTAAGGAGCCAGTACTGTCAGCGTGACTTTTGAATGTGGGATTGCATACTGGAATAGATTTGGCTAAGGAGCCAGTACTATCAGCGTGACTTTTAGAGTTGAATTTGTACACTGGAACAGATTCGGCTAAGGAGCCAGTACTGTCAGCGTGACTTTTAGAGTTGAATTTGCACGCTGGAACAGATTCGGCTAAGGAGCCAGTACTGTCAGCGTGACTTTTAGAGTTGAATTTGCACGCTGGAACATATTCGGCTAAGGAGCCAGTACTGTCAGCGTGACTTTTAGAGTTAAATTTGTACGCTGGAACAGATTCGGCTAAGGAGCCAGTACTGTCAGCGTGACTTTTAGTTACTGTCATCTTCGAGCGCACAAGAGTGTGCGTGCTTGCAGTGGAGTTCTTGCCAGTGTTAGGAGTAGACACTGTGGCAGAGACTTCACCATTGACTGCCAACTGATTCTTAGGGACATAGACAGAGTGTCCCTTCGACTTGGCAGTGATGATGGAGGCTGGAGTGGGCTTGCCACCCTTAGCCCGCTGCATTTCTTCATAGGCGAGTTGATCGAATTTGATCGTCATCACCTTCTTCGTCGAGCCGATTGACGAAGTGTCGCATTGAGTTGTTACCATCTCAGAAGAGGAGATGGTAGTCCCCAGCAGAGTCGCCAATTTGTTTTCTATAAAGAAATTCTCTTTATTTGTTGTGTTTCTGGGAAAATTACAACTGTAGGAATCCGATCTAGAAGACGATCGCTTTATCCCTTGGACTATGCGAAGAAGAAAAGCTCTCAAAATTTTGACAGTAGATATCAATGTATCTGTACAATGAATGAGAAAAATAACTCTATTTATAGAGTCAAAACAGTAACTGAAAAGATAACTACCTCACCACTGGTGCACTTGAAAAGTCACGCAGACTCTAAATACACGCAGGGTTAGTGAGTAGTTACTGGACGTGGCCCGTAACTGTTGGACACATGGCATCAGTGCATAGGTCGTGTGCAAGTTACTGGGCACGCGAGAGAGAGATCGGTGGCATGGCTGCCACGTACTCCAGTTGAAATGAAATCCACGCTGACTTGCTGAAGGCAAAAATCCACGCAGATTCGTTGACGCAGACTCGTTGAAGGCAAAATCCACGCAAGCTTTGAAGAAGAATACTTCAGAATTCACGCAGGCTTTGAGAAGAATAACTCAAAAGTCACGCAATATTTTGAGAAAGGAGAAGGTTCAGAATCCACGCAAACCGCCAGCTGTCATGATTTGGCACGCTTCGTCTGACACAAAATCTCTGACATTGATTATATTGTCAGCCGCATTAAATGAAGATAAGACCCAAAGTCACGCCAACTTGGTGAAGAGTGAGTCTTGCTAAGGAAGATTTCGAAAATCACGCAAAAGACGGCTGTGATCTCTCGAGTTCTGTGCATACGTGGCATACGAGGAGACGTTTCTCGACTGTTGTGTTATCAGTCATTATGATTCTGACGTATGGCTGAGCTGTCTCTGCGTGACTTCTAAAGGAGATGGCCAGGCAGAACTTAGCGTATCTTTTGTGCTGCTTCTCGGATCACTCTGCGTGACTTGTTCTGATCAACTCAGCGTGACTTCATTTTTTTGAAGCCTACAGAAGTTCTTCAGGAAATACGTCTAGAAACTCTTCAACTACCTTCGGAATCTGAACTTCTTCCATTGCCGTTACTACTCCCTGCTCTTGTTGAGTTGCCCCTGTTCTGACTAAGGTGAACCGCTTCATGCCTGGAATATCAAAAGACACACTCCCTCTACGACAATCTATTGTCGCATGACTGTCTTTCAGCCAGTCCATGCCTAATATAACGTCGAAATTTCCAACAGAAAATTCTATCAACCGGGCGGGTAAAGAATGCCCGCAAACTACAACGCTACATGCTAAAATAACTCTACTAACTCCTACGAGCCCATTACCAGTGAGTATATTCAACCTCCCTGGCAATGCCTCGAACTCCATTCCTAGTCGTGTCGCAAATTGTACAGATATAAATGAATAGGATGCTCCCGAATCAAACAATGCTACTGCAGGATATGAGACGACGAGAATGTTACCTGCCACAACATCTCCCGATGCCAATGCCTCCTCCAAGGACAGAGTGAATGCTTGCCCTCGACCTCCTTGCTGGTTTTCCTGCTGTGGCCTAGCCTGATGCTGTTGCTGGCCCCTTCCTTGATGATGCTGGGGTGGTCTATGCTGGTGTTACTGCATCAGCGGCCCCTGCTGCCGAAACATCTGAGCCTGCGGCATTAACGGACGCTGTGCCAATGGCCTTACTGCCACCGCTGGTCCTCGATACTGGCCTGCCCCTGGTGCTGGCAGAGTAGGAAACTGCTGCCCTGGTCCTCCTGACCTCGAATTCATGGGACATATGGTAACCCGATGGTCTGGATTTCCACATATCAGACACAGTCTATTTAATATCCGACACACATCTCTAGTGTGCCCCATCTTTCCATAATAAGTGCATCCCGCTGGGGGTTGCTGGTTCTTCCTCTGTTGCTGTTGCTGCTGCCTGGGTGGTGGTGCTGGTCCTCGTATCGCCACATCGTGGATACGAATGCTATTGGATGGTGCTGTTGTTCGGGGCGCTGCTCCCCCTCCTCCTTCAATCTGACTGTGGGATCTCTTCTGACCCCCAGCCCTTCACTACACCAAAAGAGCAATTTTGAAACATTTGACAATTCTGGCTTTGGAACGGTACCTAGGTGTTCCTAGAAGCTGAAACACTTTTTAGGTGTTCCAAATTTATAAAATGTTCCTAAAATTATTTTTTTAAAGCTAAATAATAATTATTTTATATTTTGAAACAGTTTTAAAACATTTTTATTAGTGATTGAACACACGTGATAGTCACGTGTCTGAGCACAGAAGCGTTCCCTGCGCATCACATTTTTTTTATTTGCCGGGATCCCGCCACTGGGTTCATCTTTCTAATTCCTCACATCCTCCCCCTCTTTCTCTCTCGCTCTCCTCCAGCAGCCTGCGATGTACTTTCGTCTTTTCGATGTGGTTCTACCCACTAGCATCGCTCTCATCCCCTTTCCCTACCACAGATTCCAAGTCAGTACACCACATCTCCATCGCTGGCCTTCAAACTAGGTCAGTCTCTCTCTCCTTCACCCCTCTCTACTGGTCCATCTCCCACATGCCCCCCTCCTGATATGAAACCAGTCTCTTACATATTGATTAGGGCTATTTATAAAGGTTAGGGTTTTTTTGAGGAGGTTGAGGCTTGGACTCGAGCAAGAAAAAAGGTACGTTAATCTCTACAATCTTGGTATTTATTTTTTGTTTCGAACTTATTTAGGTTTTATATTATATGCACAAATTTAAATGTTTTGAGAGGAAATTAAGTTCAATTTTATCTGGGGATACATAGATTTGGGTGATGTGAACTTTAGAAGTATCTCGAAAAATAATTTAGGAGCATTGATGCTGATTGTTGTTGCTTAAGCACATATTTTGAATTTTTTATTGCTAGAGAGGAAACTAAACACTTTGGTCACTCTTGTGGCCTTTGTAGACTACTTTATTGCAAGCCTGCTAATATGGCCATTGAGAGGTTGATCAGATCCTAATTTTAAAGAAGTAAATAAGATTTTAGTTTACAAATTGAAAATAGATAGATGTTAGGTATCTTTCATCAATAACACAATTTATAATCATAAAATTTGTAAGACTAACAACATCTGAGGATAGACCCAACAAGTTGGACAAGTTAAGGGAAAAAGTTGGTTACCAAAAGGTTGCAAAAGTTGTTGAGGAATAGCTGCATCAGGACTACTCCAAAATCGCCAAGTCAGTCCAGTATATAAACATACCTGCCAGAATATCCCAACAAATCTAGTCAAACTGACAGCATATGAGGACGAAAAGCATGTAAAGTTATCAAGAGGAACTTTAAAAACAAGGAGAGCTCTCGCATACATACCAAATGATATTTTGTTCCTATTTTTCTTCCTTGTTCTGCATTGACACATGGACAGTAATATTTAAGAATCAACCAAAACAATGAATGACAACAACAAAGGCACTTAACAATATGAAATATGTCCAAAACATGGATGGAAAATCAGAAAACGCATATAGTAATATTGGTACAATAAATTGTCTTGAGCTATTAGAACTGTTCGACCAGCAATTGACCTTCAGATCTTATGGTAAATCCCTCAACTCGACTAATGCCTCAGGCACAAGTTTTACAGCTCGATTGACAGTAGTTGTATTTTTCATCGACTCTTCTAGACTCATAGCTGTGCTTCACAGTTGAGATACCATGCTCGGTTCTTCCATTTTAAAAGGACCTCAGGAAGTCTGGAAATCCTCTGAGATGTGAATATTTAATATCAAAACCCTTGATGCTATTTTTTCATCATAGAGCGCACTTTCGTCTTCTCTGTCTCAAAAGTACTGTTAAGTTATGCCAATATTGAGTAATTTTATGTTCATGGACGAAAATACCTTCTTCTTCTTTTGAACTCTCAATGCAACTTGCATTGGCATAGAAAAGATGCTAGAGAAATAATCCTTCAAATTCAAATAGGCAAGTCTAGTTAGATACATAATGTTGCTACATACTAAAAGAAGATTAGTTAACAATATGTATGCCAATAAGTCCTCACAATAGATTTAATTTTCTGATTTAATTATTTGCAATTAAGCATAATGGTATTTGTTTTAAAATCTATTTAGACTGTTTGTACTTTTGTTTTTAGATTCACAAAATAGATTATCTCAATGGTGGAACGATCCTTCACTTTATCTCTCTAAATGGTTATACACACTGTATTCACCTAGTTCTTGCCAATTATGTGCCAAGCATACCTACGTTTTGGAGTATTATCAGGAAATCAACCCTAGAGAAGGGTTTGACTGATTTTGATGAGGAGTTTTCTAAACTCTTTCATCCTCCAATACCTAATTTTCTTTATTACTGAATGTTCGTATTCCATTTCTTGTTTATGTTACACTGGTGCTCTATTTAAGATACGTGGACTTTATATCAAACTTAATTCTAAATATTAAATACACTTTTTAGATATAAGTTAGGTAGTTTACAGATAAATCATATAAGCATGCAAGTACATCTGAAATCAGCACATACATTCAACTTTTATGTAAAAAAAATCCCTTCCCAATATGACATAAGCCAGAGAGTGAAGAAATGCCATTCCCGTGAAACTACTTAATAATTTGTGAAGTTCAAATTCCTGCGATGGTCCAATGAAATTTGTGGCTTTTTATTATTGAAGTTCGGGACTATATTGGTCTTGTTTTGTAGTTTCTTAGACTAGCAGGTCCATGTTGTTGTTTTTCTGTGTGGCATGTTATTGGATGCTCTATCCGAGTCTCAGTTGCAATATATGACAATATATTGTTAATCTCACCAATAAGTCATCAATCATCATACTTTGCCACCCTTTATTAGGTAATTTTTGATGTGGTTGATCAAATAACATTATAATTTATTGTAATCTAAGTTTGGGTAAAACGAACGTCTATGTATGCATGTATTCTTATGTACTGCTAGTTGTCTTTCATTCACCTATATATACTTTACTTAAATTTATGCAAATTATCTTTCAGGGTTTGGAAGGGATGCGTAGTTTAGCTTAGAAGTGTGTGCAGCTGAAACCAGAAACCAATTCAAATGGTTTAATGGAGATGCTAAATGGTATTCAGGGTTTGGAAGGGATGCGTAATTTGGAAGGTTTAAGTCTCTTTTCCGTTTTCACTCATATTTGTCCTACGTACGTCACTGGACATTGAGTGTAACTTTAAAACTTAAGAGCATCTATAGCACTGATCCTTCCTTATTGGTTAGGTTGTTTTAGCAGAGTGCTTAAGCATGATTGGACCGTGGTAAGCTATGGAATCTTTGTTGGTTTACAAGTCAGGACCATGTTTTTTTTTTTCTTTCTAATTTGGTTTCTTTATCTTCTAATAACTGTTTGCACTTCTATTAATTAGGATGGTTACACATGCCATAGAGTTGCTGACAGCTAAGAATGATGAAGCTGACATTCTATTGAATGAGGAGAGGTATAATTTAGGTGGTATCAGCATAAATGAACTCCATCGGCTTGTGTATGCTCAAGTTTTGTCTTCTCATCCATTGACCTGGCAAGTAATTTACTAAACATTTTTCATTTTTTATTAATTAATATCACAACCTGTTCAGTGCAGAAATCTTGATGATAATGCTAGCTATTGTGCAATAGAGACATTTTATTGTCAATTTAGATTGCTTAGTGACATCTTCGGTCATCTAAAAAAAATGTATGTCTTGACACTAATTGTTGCATACTTTACTCTGCATGATCCACAGAACCACTATACTGCTGGTGATGATTACCTTTTAAGGTTAAAATGATGTAACTAGTGCTTCTTTTTCGACATAAATTGTCTGCAAGGTGACCTTCAATGTGACATATGAATCAGTATGGAGGTTATTTGCATCTAATCATGTAAGTAACCTGTGAGCACTCTCTAAATATGTTTGGTCAAATTTATATGACAAGACAAACTGCATGCAACTAGTTGAACGCCTGTAACTCTGTAATGTGCATGTACTGTTGAGTACATTTTAATATAAATTCAATTATACTTATCTCTTTATCTCTTTAATACAGATTTCTTTCTCTCTTTATGTTTGTTATTGCCCCATTCTTTGGATTATAATAGCTTATAATACAGCTTGTACCATCTCTTATCAGATTGTGCCTACCTATTTGGTTTCATGCCCAAAACAAGGTTTAGGATTGTTAGAGAATTTGCTCTACAAACAGCCTGTACAACATTACCAAATGGTTCTCAAGGTGATTAAACTTGTCATTTCAATTTCAGATTTTTAGTTTTAATTTCTTATGGTTGCATTCATTGTATCGTTCTTCACATTTGATATTTCGGGATGTCTTGAGGTAACATGTCCTGTACTTTGACCAGAACTTAGAGATTTGCCGTCTATATGAACTTGATAATATCAGCTCGAGTGTCATGAAGGTACTTCAACATTTTGTAGTATATTTTAGCTTTGTCCTCAAGCAATAGTTTGAATTTAACAATAATAACTATAGTGATTGCTAATGCACATCTGTAGCATCCCTAAGCTATATGTAACATATATTACATCTGTTGGACAGGTTGCTGGCGTGTACCACTAGAAGCATGGTAGGAAAGGGTCTGGGGTCTATTGGCTTCAGCAAGCTCATGATGAAGTTCGGCTTAACAGAATTGCTCAGCAATTGTTTGATTGTATTGGGAAGTCTGTATCGGATGACAGCTTTAAGGTGCTAACATGTCCTTCTTGAAGCAAAATTTACTCTCTTAGATCAACAAAAATAAATGTAAAGTAGACACCATCTTTAGCCATTTACTGATTTGCAGGATACACCACAATTTTGATAACATTCATTCAGTTTCTTTTCATCTTACAGAAGTGGGAGGGTTTAATTGAATTGCTTGGATCTGAAGTGGGGGTTGCAGGAGGCATTGAGTTTCTTCACAAGTACTGCTTTTTTGCTTCTACCTAAATTTTCCTTTATATATTATAGCTAGGTTACTAGGCTAGATGTGATTATCTTTTCCTATATGCTCAAGATATATGAATTGTAACAGTTATCGAGAATTTAAGAGATCCCTTCAACTGGTACAAGATGGAAGCTCAACCGATGCTGCTCGAAAAGCAGTGGAGTCACTGATACAGGTTCTAATAACTTACAACGGACAACCTTACCTTTTTATTATTTGTGTCAAACAACTTTTGTTGTTTCTTTCTCTTACCTTAGTCAGATTGGCTTAAGCCATCAATATCTACTGTTTTACTATATAACCAGGGTGATAGTGACTGATAAATGGCGTTACATGGACGCATACAGTGATACATCCAAGCTATAGTGTAGAAACTAAATTTTGAGTTGGACTATGTTCGTATATTTCTTTCACCAAGACGACCATCATAAAGAGGGGCATCTTTTCATTTGTTGCATCTATCTCCAAACTAACTTAAGGGTCAAATGGTTCCCTTCGATCACTGTAGAAACTAACTTAAGGAGAGTTCACCATTAGGACTTATAGTTTCTTCAATAAATAGAGTAGGTTCTGAGAAAAGAGTAGGTAGAGAGAAGTTAACATAATAGGGAAGATAGATTCTGTAGTAAACTTTCACCAGTAGATTCTTCCCAAATCTAAAATATATAAAAACAAGAACCATCAGCTAGGACAGAAATATCATGTAGCCAAAAGGTTCTTTAATAACATAATCCGAAACCACAAGTTATGAACTTCAGTAACTAGCAAATAAGTTAGAGAAGTACAAGTCTCAGGCTCTAAGTAGTCAAAAGTTTAGTAAGAAAACAATTATGTCTCTAGAACTGGCATGTCCATTTGCTAATTTCATATCACAGAGAGCAACATTGTGTCTCTCTGTTTTTAGTAAACTTACTTTGGTTGTATTCTTGAATTAACCTTCTTTTTGCTCCCTAAAGTAGTGAGAATAGTAATGTTTAATTCAACAAATGTTACAAGCAAAAAATAAGACATCAACTTAAAATTTGCTTATCTAAAACTGGCATGTCTATTTGCTAATTTCAAATCACAGAGAGCAACATTGTGTCTCTCTGTTTTCAGTAAACTTACTTTGGTTGTGTTCAAATTGTCAGCACATATGTCTCATAAAAAATGTACAATAATCTGTATGTCGACGACTTCTGGTCCTAATAATAATTATAATTTTTTGGGATATCACTATTGTCCATGTAGCTAATCAAAACAAATAAGAGTATGGTTCCCTTCTTAAACAATAGCTTTAGCATCTCAACCATAGAAGAATGTTATTCCTTTCTAATCCCTTTTTTTTATGTGAGTGGCAAAGCTGCAACTTAAAGACCTTGCTCCGTATCTATGTTGCATGAGTAAGGTCACAGACACATAAGGACATAATACATATATGTGATTCAGATATTTTCAAATATGTATAAGAGTAGTTCACTATGTTGCACAAACGCGGACATGGTATGGACACGATATAGATACCATTTTGTTGTCCGTGAACATGGATCCCCATGATGATGCCAACTTGCTTGTCTATGATTGTTTTGTCCGATCTACATGAGTTTCTACGCAGCCCTTGTACGTTAATTGTAGTTTGTTAGAATTATTTTGTGCAATGAATTTGACAGTTTTTAATGAGTGTGCTCTTAATTTACAGGGAAATGGGTCTTGGGTTCAGCTGACATGGGTTTCACACCACATGTTATAAAAATTTTGGAAGGAGAGGTCTGACTTATAACTTTTGTCATTTTGTTTTAGTATGACTGTAGTGATGATATTGATATCACATGATATCCCGTTTGTGGTGCAAAGTATTTTTCCTTTGATTGTTAACATAATAGATTTCCTTCTTCAAGAACACTATTGTCTGTCCTGAAAAACCATGAAGTTGGCATCACGTGGATATGTTGAGGTTAAACAATGTTATGAAGCTGGATTCTGCATTTTAGATTTATTTCTATCAAGAACCAATCATTCACAACCTTAATTAAATTCACCAATGCTATAGACTTTGCACATGTTTGTTCATTTATTTGCATCTCATATGTAACCTATCAAAATTTATATTTCTTTATAGTAAGATTTCATAATCCTCTTAGGAATACTATTACCAAAATATAGAAATTAAAGTTAAGGTGAAAAATCTTGATGCTTCACTTCATCTATTTTTAGGATAAATAATGTTTTTCTTTTCTTTAAAACAACATTTTCATGGTATTACAGCAAAGATAATGTCGTTTTCGCATCAAGGGCCAGGGGCTGTATGTTTCTCTCAGCAAATGGTGGTGTCTCCACGGTTACTCTCCAACATCCAGAAACTTCTGGGGGTTCTGTCACCTATGAGGTGTGCACTGTGCACATGTTATTTTTTTTCCATTAAACTAGGTTGTTTTGTTCATTTCCAACATTTTTGTCTTTCACTTTGTTTAAGAATATGATAGCATCACTTTTTAATGCAATGCCTGTGGATGTACTTGAAGAATTCCAAGCTTCAAATTGAATAAAATAAAAAGGAATAATAACTTGTATAGCTATGGAGATATTGACAGCTAATTGTTTCCAATGCTAAGTATCTATAGCTGTGGAAGTTTCGTCTATGGTGGGTCAAAGGACAAGAACACCAAAACCTTTCACCCTCTATGAGTACAATAAGGCATCTTCTTGCATCTTCTTACATCTTCTCATATATAACCAGTAACAGGATATATGAGTAATAACTGAATGGACAAGTTCCAACCTTCCTGTATATGTAAGTAGCCTCCCTTGTCGTCCTTCCAATCATTCTTAGTAAGGGCCTTGTTAGATAAAGGCAAACCTGTGTGACAGGTTTGTGATCCCCTAATTTCTTCACTGGCAAACTGGAGTTGTACACACTGATACATGTACCCTTACCTGCAGGACTGATACTCCTAGGAAAACTTGAAAGTAAATATAACTTGAATAGCTCAGGGAAATAATATGGAGGGAAATTTATGCCATTATTCATTACAGTTGGAAGAATGATCAATTGATTATCAGTAATCCGTATCATTTTGGAACAACTTAGAGCTCCCTGTGGTTTCCTCGTCCATAGGACCCAAATCATGAATGAACATCCTTATTCTCGGTGGGAATAAAACCGACTCTAACATGCTGCAGTGCTGCAAAGCGATATTTGAATGTCGAATCATGGCCTAGAAAATCAAAGTCCTATAGGACAAATTAAAGAGGAGTCAGATACTCGGATCCTACTTTCTTAATTTCAATGCTTTAGTACAACTTGTGTTGTATCCAATTTGTATTGTATCCAAGGCTTGTATCAAAGAAACCATAAAGTGACTTATGTATGTAGAGAAGCTGATATCCATATATAAATATGTAGGTTGACCACAACAGTTCAACATAGCTGATGCCTAACTAGCTAACTTGCATTCACTAGTTCAACATAGCTTATGCCTAACTAAGTGCACATGATCTAGAGACACAGAGTTAGATAGACTACTTTGATGGACATGCCTAGAGCAGGTGGAGATGGAGAAAAATGTGTGTTTGATTTGGTTTAGAGAAAAATGTGTGTTTGATATCCTGAAATGGTTCAAGTTGGTCGAAATGTCCCACAACAAGGCCAAAATGGGCCCAAATGTTCTAATACTTTAATGAAACTGGCCAAATGTGTGTTTGATTTGGTTTTACTTCTTTCCCATGTTGTCAGAAAATTGTTTCAATCATGTATAGATACAGTAAGTTGCCTATTAAGATGCAGTTATAATGTTATAAATTTCATAGATATCATGTAAGTATACATTTGTTCTCAGAAGCTACATAAGCAATCTAGGTTTGAACTTAAACATATTAATTCTTATACTTCAATAAATTTGTAACATTTTTTTTGAAATACTGAAACTAGATATTCTTATACTACAATTGATGCCAATAATGACACTCTGATGCCAATTCCTATGTGTAATGGTTGTCCTAAGGGACCATGCCAAATTACTACTATTGATGCCATTATACAAAGGTTGTGTTGCCAGAATTATACAGAGGTTGTGTTGCCATCTACAAACTAGATACTCTTATACTACAATTGATGCCATTATATAGAGGTTGTGTTGCCATCAAACACGACATCCTACCTTTTTCCTTACTGATACACAAAGGAACCCCCCTCAGCTTTAGCTAATGATGCTGTCCCAATTTTATTCTGCAGTTGCATCTGCAGTTTCCTGTATAACCATCGATGTGTCCTGCAGTTTCAATGACAATTTAGACTTGTCTCCCACCATTCTTATATCAAAGTCCTAAATCCTTGGGTTGAATGCAGTAGGAACATATTAGTACATTAACCTTGTAGGAACTGCTGCCACATACGTTGTATATATTAACCTATGTAACCTATGTACTTTTGCTGCTTGGGAACTTCTGAATTGTTATTACAAGAATATAGGAAGCCAGAATTGTCATTTTAGCAAATAGACTAAGCCCTTAGAGAAATGTTAGTTAAATAAATGCATTTCTATATCGAAGAGCAATTTATTAATGATTCCTAATTTTAACTTGTTCTATAATGTTGCATGCAGGTGTTGCTAGTTTTCGTTATTCAAATCTCCATCTATCGGTTGGATAATAGTTTTGAGATCATGTTTCAAAGAACTAATTTTTGGTGAGACAGAAATCCAAATAGGTGTACTACGGAAGTTGGGTCATCCATGAGTTCATCTAGGAGGGAGTTAGATGGTTTATTGATTTAAGATTGTCTTAGTTTTACTTTGAATATTAGCAGAACTAGAGATGAATGTTATCATATCCTTTACTTCTCATTCATTTTGAAGTATTTCAGTTTGTATGGAATAATTGTGACTTGTATTAAAGTGTTATCTGATTAACATTGTGGATCTCTGGATGTTTGGAAGAGATATTTTGCATGCTTAATAATTTGCTCAATTGTTCTCAACTAGTTGTGTTTAATAAAATGCTTTTTTGGTGTAGTATAAGTTGATAGTTTCAGTTAATTTGATGGATTTCTTAGATGTTGATTCATGGAATGTGTAAAAAATATTGTAGCGTTTATTATGTGTTTCAGTGGTCAATTTAGGAATCATTAGATTTGTGATTCAAATGAAAAATTAAATGTGAAATTAGAATTTTAAAAAAAACATAGGAACATTAATAAAGTGTTTCAAAGTTAGCCACATGAATAATGCAAAAGCGTTGCAAATTACAATTAGGAACAGGTATAAAGTGTTTCAAAGTGACATTTAAAAACGCTTCAAGGGTGTTCCAAAAATAATTTAGGAACACATTATATATGTTCCAAAATTAATTTTAGGAACGCTTGTTATCCGTTCCAAAGTAAATTTAGGAACGTTTTATAACCGTTCCAAATATTGCAACGCCACTTTTAGGAACGGTTATGATATGTTCCTAAAAATATTAGGAACATTTAAAAATTGTTCCTAAATGCCTTTTTTGGTGTAGTGCTTGTCGCAAGCCTCTGAATGGTGATCTCATGCCTTCGAGTTGCCGTCAATACTTCGTCAAAAGTTTGGTAATTGTGCCCCTCTATCAATTGCAAGAGTTCAAGATGAAACCCTTGCTGAAAACTCATGGCCCTCTGGCTCTCTGTTGCTACCATCTCTGGGGCGAATCTACTCAATCTGCAGAACTCCGCTGCATAAGCATCTACAGTCTTGCCGGCCTGCCTGAGGTTGATAAACTTCTGTTGTAGCTCAAATCGTGCCACAACTCCATAGTACTTGGTCTTGAATCTTGCAGTAAAATCGTCCCAAGCCACAGGACGTCTGATGCCCACTTCCTCTGATTCCCACCAATCACGTGCGAGATCCTGAAGTAACAACTTCACTAGATCCACACGTTCTTCTGCCGGTACCTTAGCTGCTGTCAGAATAGCCTCAATATCCTTAAGCCATGCATCTGCTGAGATGGCATCCTCCGTGCCCTCGAAACGGCGAGGGTTGTACTTGCAAAACCTGGCTGATGCTCCTGAATCAGTCCTCACTCCTCTTTCCAAAGCCGTCTGCAACCCTTGGTTGAGCAACACATTCTGCTCTTGTAGCTGAGTGTGCATGCGCTGCTGGGCCAACATCTGATGTTGCTGAGTAGCCATCATTCCTCTCATGATTTCCAGAAGGGCTGGTGTGTCCACTTGGGTAGGTGGAACTGTTGGTGGTGGTGGAACATCCGGATACTGCGACCCAGCTGCTGCTTCTACTATCACTTCTTCTTGAATAGCCTCTTGAGGTGAGACTGGCCCTTGTTGCTGACCAACCTGGTCAGGTTGCCCATGTCGCCCCTGTTGTTGTCCAGCTCTGACCGATGCGGACGAAGTGCCCCTAAGAAAAGGGACAAGAGAACAATCAAACAACCGGACATGAAGGATCAATGAAGTCAAAGGATACCGGAATGTCAAGCAAGGGTTGAGAATAACGAATCATGAGATCAAGGGGGGGACACATGTGATTGAGACATCCTATAAATCAAAACACCCCACAAGTCTGAAATCAGACCTGCATGGGCCACCACTAAAACCTTGTCACGCCCCAGAACCAGAATACTGGAGAGCGGGGGAATGACTCAGCCAGCTATGTATTACGGGTAGATGAATACCATATAATACGATCAATGCTGTCTAACCAGACAAGGGGGTGCATACTACATGAAAGTCTTACTATGGTCACTTCACATCTATTGTCTCAATCATTCAAACAAGAATCAAGAATAGAGAACATGTAAGATAAAGCAGTAAGGCGTCCCAAACGTTTAGTCAAAATGTTCTTGAGATCTGGCTTTACAAAATATAGCCAGATGGTATAGTAACATATACACAATTGTTATCAGCTGCAGTCTGACTTAGTTACAATTATGTAAAAGTAAGTGCAAGACAATCCGACTAACATGTCGGTGCCAAACGGCTAAGTATAAAGTAAATAACAAAACGAGCGGTGGAGTAAGGAACCCACTCGAGTCCTCCTGCGATCATCCCTCTAGTGTTGACCATCGTGGAGGTAGAAGTAAGCTGGATCCTCGGGAACCGGCTCTAAATCTGGCCATGCAAAACCAGAGAGGTTAGACCTCTAATAGCAAGTACCACAAGGAAGGACGATATGAAGGATTAAACCAGTAAGTAAAAGAATATAATAATAGATCTCTACTTTCCACTAGGATTCACATAACATCACGATACTTCGAACCAACCTCCCAACCAAACAAGGACAGAAGTTGGCCCGTCATGTCCTGACATTCTGATCATCTCAGTTAGGCAACAGAGTAGGTACAGTACACAAACCAATCATCTTGAACAGCCAATCAACTCCTACGGCTTACTATTGTGAGTCATAAGTTATCCTGGACTTATGCAAATAGGGATTCCTCAGTTCTTACTATGCGCGAGCAAGGCTAGTCTATCCAGTCAATCAATTGCGCCAATCATGAATTAGACGAGTCCCAGTGGGACGCCCGTCATCAATATACAATATACAATATACAATAATAATATAAGCAGATACCGCTCCCTGCCCGTGTGGCAGGTTTATAGTATCTGCGGGAACCAACCGGCCTGTCGGGCACTACTAGTTCCAAGAGGGCTGCCATGTAAGAACTCGAGGATCCATTCTCTCCATGCCATCATTATTTTATTTGACTTAATAGTCCCTACGTTGAGTGAAATTCCATGCCGTAGATCATGGTCATTCAAATGAGTACTTTTGTACGGGGTACGATATGCGCAACTCTACAACGATACCCGTACGGCTAGGTTGTAGGTCTTACATAGCGTAATGCAACAATCAAATCTAACCACGGAGTAATCATGCCTTGACCATAAAGTACACATGCTGCTTTTGTAAAATAAATAAATAAATAAATAAATTGAAGCCCGCATGTGCCTGTACGTCAATATTCGGGATCAGCCAGTCGATTACAATAGTTCATTACATGAACGTGTCTCATTCATTCAATTCAATAAGACGACTAGCCAGTCTCTTAGTTCCAACCAGGAACGCATGATCAATTTTAGTCAAGATAACCATTATTATCAATGGTGACAAGGCATGAAAGTCAATTAGTATTAAATGGGGTCGAGTCTATAACTCTCAAGGTTAAGTTCCAGTCTTACTGGGTATCCATAAACCAATCAAGACACAAGACACGTTCTACACAACCATAAGTATTAAAAATATTAACATGCTAAGATTATCGAGTTCATAAAAAAGGCGTAAGGATATAATAGAAGAATTATCATGCCACCATTAAATGAATAAATTATAGAACAAATAGAAACACCCAGGTCAGGAAGTCACGCCAACAAGTCTATGTTAAGGCCAACAAGTCACGCCAACAAGTCTAGTGAGCGTATAAATAGCGTGAGCGTGAAAAGTGGTTCACGTTGGCACGCACAGCGTGAGTGTGAAGGGAAATTCACGCACTCATAAAGTGAGCGTGAAAAGTAACTCACGCACGCACAGCGTGAGCGTGGAAAGTGAGCGTGGAAAATGATAAGAAATCCACGCATGCACGCAAAGACGTGTGCGTAACTAAAATGTCACGCTGACACGCAAGAACGTGTGCGTGACTAAAAATTCACGCACGCACGTAAGAACGTGTGCGTGACTAAAAATTCACGCACTCATGTAAGAACGTGAGCGTGACTCAAAATTCACGCAGACACGTAAAGACGTGTGCGTGACTGAAAATTTACGCAGACACGTAAAGACGTGTGCGTGACTGAAAATTCACGCAGGCACGTAAAGACGTGTACGTGACTAAAATTCACGCAGACACGTAAAGACGTGTGCGTGACTGAAAATTCACGCAGACACGTAAGAACGTGTGCGTGACTGTACCTTCGTTCCAAGCCAGAAATGAAGTTCCCATGGTTCAGAACCCATGGACAACCGAGAATACACGCCAGGTTGGAAGATCAAAACCCATGAACAATCGAGAATACAACAACTTAGATCTAGAAGAAACCAGCCAAAGAAATCAAAAATGCTAAGTACTAAACTCTCTCAGGATCATGAGAGGAAGACAAATGAACCATAAAAATGGTTCTCCAAGTGGGAAGCAAGAAGCAAGATGTACTTGCCTGCTGTTGGTTGGTGGAGAGAGTGATGAGGAAGAAGAAGAAGTAATGGTGAAGGAGAGTTATGAGGGGAGAGAAGGGGATGGGGCCTTAAATAGGAAGGGTGGTGGTAGGTGGGGTTCGGTCCATGTGAACCGCCATGAACCCAAAAATAACCAGCCATGGCCGAACCATAATAAGACTAAAGCAGAGAAGTTAAAAGCAGGAAATAAAATGCAGAAATAAAAATGCAGGAATAAAATTGCAGGAAATAAAATACAGATAATAAAATGCAGATAATTAATTAACATGAAATTAAAGAAGTTTAAATACAGGCTAATACATGATAAATACTAAATAGATATATATGAGTTGTACATGTATAAAAATACGCATTCTGGGAACGGGGAGTGACATCGGCAGTGGCCACGGCCTCCGGGCTAAGGTCGGGTGGAGTCGTCCACCGGCTTTGATTTTTTTTAAAAAAAAGGAATATATATATATATATATATATATATATATATATATATATATATATATATATATATATATATATATATATATATATATATATATATATATATATATAAGAAGGTAATTATTTCATGATTGCTCCCACTGGGAATCGAACTATCGTCCATTTGGGTCTTATGCCTCCACACTAGCCATTTAAACTAGAAGTTATTGTGTGTGTGTCTCTCTCTCTCTCTATATATATATATATATATATATATATATATATATATATATATATATTGGAATAGGTAATTGTGTTACAGACTCCTGGTCCGAAGGCCCGCATCCATACTTGTATCTCACCTCTCATCAAGTTCGACTCGAAGGTCGGCACCAGCACTTGTATCTCTCCGCATCCGGTCCGCACTCACATTTTTTCTTCCACATAGAATTAAATGTGCTTCTCCCGTTACTCGAACCTGCAACCTCTTAGGAGGATATGTCTCACTCTAACCACTTGAGCTAGAGGTCATTGGCTATATATAACACTACCAAAATATCTCATATTAGCGACGCCTAATAACGTCGCTAAACAGCAAAAAAAATGTCGCTAACTTCTGACAATGACGTATTTAGCGACGTTTCGGGCGTGCCGCGTTATTCATGAGCGCTAACTTGTAAAACGTCGCTATTCGTCGCTATAGCGACGTCATTCGGCGACGCTTGACGTCGCTAGTTTTAGCGACATTTATCGACAAAAATGTTGCTAATTAGCGACGTAACATTTCGTTGCTGATTGTCGCTGCCCATTCAGATTTTAGCGACGTTACAGTCAGAGATTAGCGACGTTTTTCGACTCTATATCTGGCAATTTTTTGGTTGCCTTGTCATCATTTTTGCGGCATTTTGCGACATTACGATACTTGAATACCGACGTTCGGATATTAGATTTGCTGACCTATACAGTTTGCCACGTCAACGTATCTGCGACGATTAGCGATGTTTTGATTCTCAGTTTTGCGACGTTCTAGCGACGTATGTATGCGTCGCTGACCGTCGCTAAACGTCGCTAACTTCAAAAAAATGTAAAAAAAACAGAATGCAGTATGCATTTCACATAAATAACAGTTACATTAAAAATATTGTACATGCATTTAGAGTTTCAATTTGCAAATAATAGACCGGAGCAACCCTCCGTAGAATTTTCTGGGTTCGCCGACCCCTTCGGTGGAACACTCAACACCGGTAAACCAATATAGAGACAAATAATAATAATGCACTACCAATAATCAAATAAATAAAATCGAACGATCAGAAAGACAAGAAATAGCCGGGTGGATACAAATCTACTACCAAACGACTATAAAAAGTGTGTCCGATAATATTCAACATAACATAACACAAATAGTCATACCCGGGATAAAATAAATACATAAAGACCTAAAAATGGGTCACCAACTAATACATAAAGACCCAACAACGGGTCACCAACACAACAAATGAAAACAAGTCTAATAAAGGACTACGTCTGGTCAGGATGATGAGAAGGAGTAGGCAGTGCCTGCACCTGGGACACCAGGAACCTATACTGCTCCGGGGTCAGCATCACCGGTGACGACTCATCAGTAGGAGGAAGAGGAGGCAGTGGAGCCGCTGCAGTCGGTGTGGATGCCGAAGCACGACCAGGAAGTGTCCGCTCTATGGCTAGCAGTCTAGAGTTGGTGGAATCCATAACAGCCGCCAGCCTCGAAACCTGCTCGTCAATGGCCGCATGTGTCC
Source organism: Iris pallida (assembly GCA_029216955.1). NCBI lineage: Eukaryota > Viridiplantae > Streptophyta > Magnoliopsida > Asparagales > Iridaceae > Iris > Iris pallida. The sequence goes on from JANAVB010028397.1 coordinate 17,581,616, forward strand.
CGTACAACGCATGAACGACAAGATCCATCCTCTCCCTGTACCGCCTGAATGGCACGATCCGTCCTTTCGTCCGTCTCCCTAATGGTGCGCTCGAGCATATCAAATCGTGCGGTGAGTGCCACATCGTCCGTCTGCGGCTGAGACTGGGGCTCCTCCTCCATCCTCCGCAACAGCTCATCACGCAGCTCAGTAAGCTGGCGACAGAGTTTCCCACTCGGACCGACTCCTCTGAGGGCTGTGGGAAATACACACTGGCAAAGGAGGCTCTGGATGACTGCGTCGCCACAAAGGCGCCGTAGGATCCCGTACCGTAGTACGTACCCCTCTGAAGACCACCAATGGAGGTCATCCAGAGCTCGTCCATCGTCCAAGCCGGAGGAATCTGCGAGGAATTACCAGCCCCTCCCTCCGCAGATGCACTAGTAAGCTCACGCTCTAGCCTAAGATACTCATCTTAGAAAAGTACCCATCTCGATAAGCATAATATTTACTATGTACCAACCTAGTTGTTCCACGTCTATGGATTATATATTTGCATATTTCTTAAGTTATAATAAAGTTACTGACACGTAAAGTAATACTTATATAGCTCTGCGTGGCCCGATCATCGATGAGCTTTTCGTCCTTCCGTTTTATAAAGACGTCACTAAACGTCGCTGTTAACTAATAAACTTGCGACGTACTGGAGTAAGAGTCACAAAACATCGCTGAATAAAATCAATCAACGACATTCTGCGACTAAACCGCGACTTGTTCTTTCCAAACCATAATGCTAGTCGCTATCAGTCGCTAAACGTCGCTGAATACGACGTTCAGTGACGTCACTTTGATACGTCGCTAAATACACAAAAAATAGCGATGTATTTAGCCGGAGTCGCTAATGTCGTCGCCAATATGACTTATTTTGGTATATATATATATACTAGTATATGTGCACGTGCCTTGCACGTATTTTAATATTTCTTAATTAGTTTAGGAAGACTCTTTAGGAAGACCAAAGGGTAGTCTTTCTAATTACTAAGTTGTCCTTATTAAAATTAATGAACTATTTTTAATTAGTATAAGTATGTAAGGGTATTTTCGGAATTCAAAAGTTTCACCATCTAAGTTTTCCTATTATATAGTAGAATATATATATATATATATATATATATATATATATATATATATATATATATATATATTTTAATAAACCAGGTAATTTATTCATTGGAAACTTAAAGTCGTACTACAAGTTGGCAACCCCGGCCAGATGTTGTCTCTACATCATTCAATCTATGCGACTAAACTAACACCTGTGACCTGTCCTTTTGGACGGTAGAATATATATATATATATATATATATATATATATATATATATATATATATATATATATAGTCAATGACCCTCTATTTTAGTGATAGTGGTAAGACATGTTGTCCGAGTGGTAAAGAGATCGATTTTCCGGTGGAAGCGTTCGCCATAATTAACAACTTTTTTTTTTTTAAGCAAAGGTACTTGATATTAATGGTAACAAAAAAGTGATTACAAGCCGGACTACTTTCTCTTTCTCAATGTACAGGTTCTCCCTTTAGTCGCTCATTAAGCGGACATCCATTTCTATATTATTTATGATCCCTTGAACTGCAGTAGACACGCCCTCGATGCGTAATATATATATATAAAGGAATTCCTATTAAATCTTGGCTGTTAAAGAAGTTAGTCTCACATTTCCATATTAAATAAAAAGTTGGAAACAAATACTTTTCATGGTTAGATGTAATTTGGCGGGATATAAAAGAGATTGAATAGTAATTTAGTACGACATTGTAAAGATTTACTCATTTTTCGATATAAAAGACAATTGTATATAAAGATATCATGGTCGGAAACTTTGACAAGCAACAAAAATGGTTACGAGAAAGCAACGCTAAACCGCATATAAAAGTCAGTATTTATAGACGTGACAGTGATATATAAAATAAAAATAACTATTTTTTTTTTAAAATAAAAGAGGGCCCATATGCTTGAAATAGCAAAAAAAAAAATTTTAATGAAACGAAACAAACGAAATGTTTACTCCTCTCCATAATTATTTAATCTGTTATCAGTACATATTCCAATAATAGTGAAAGTTTATTTAATTTTGAAGGGCAAGTACCTTCAACTTGCATCATATAATTGCTCAAATTTTAGTTTCTAGAATGTTTAAAGAAGATACGTTATGTTTCACAATCACTAGAAAAGCATCCTATGGTTCTCTCACGTGTATAATCATTTACTAAGTTTGGTGGCCATCGGCTACGCAACGCAAACTTCCTCTTCGTTATGCTTGTTTTGTTTGGATATATACCTTTCTTAATCATGACTTGAATTTATCTAATTTTCATTTGAAATCATAAATATGGCTCTAAATAACTTTAAGACAAGAGGATTCCTTTTCCACTCTCGTTCGAGTTATTGCATCGGATTATTTTAGGATATCGTATAATATTAAAAATTTAAATTTGGATATTTATATTGTCCAAAATATATAAGGATTGGTACTCGTCCAATGATAGACATGAATAACTATATAGACCTAAATACAAAATTTGAATATTATACTAGACTCTAAAACTAAACGAATGTGAGAGATGTGTGACTTGGATTATTTAGTTTTGCATGATGTGGGTTATGCGACTTTAGTTATATTTAGTTTTGTCATGACCAATTGAGAATATATAAAAGTTGTCGTACTGTTATTTGTTTCCATCTTGATCTCACTAGCCACATAACCTCCTGGTGGCAGTTTTAATGGGGACGACTTTATGGACAACGTGTATCGTCAGATGTCTTTCATACTAGTCGTATTTTTTAATGCTTGTAACTCAAGTGTCCGAAAGGATTGTGTGGCTGCTGAGATCATGATAGAAGCAAACAAAAATATCACAAGTCTCATTCTCGATTGACTATGACAAAACTAAATAATATAAGTCACACAATCCTCACAATATATACAAAACTAAATAATACAAGCCATACTTATTTTTGTTTAGTTTAGGATCTCGCATAATATTCAAAATTTAAGTTAATTAAACACTCTCATGGAGAATATGAAACCTAAAAGCAAATTTGGAGAATTTTCTTCCGCTCCTTCTACAACGACTAGGGGACTGAGTGGATTGAGGGGAAGAAATTTAAGTAGATATAAGTGAGGGGGAGAGGAGTCAATACATATAATCTTGCTTGGATTCAAGAAAAAGTTAAGTGGGTTGTGTTTAATAACTCGTACTTAGATTGGAGATTAATTTTGAGTAGAAATAGGATTAATAAAAATATAATAGTTACAAAAATATTCTTATTATATGTAGCATAAAATTGTACAAAATATATGTTGTCGTCAACTCAACAGATGCACAAAATATATGCATGTTGAAAGCCATGAAGACGGAGCAGTAGTTGAAAGCAAGAAAAATAGAGAATAATGTCACGATCTTTTATATGGCAAACATGAAATATTTAGGATTATTTAGTAATAGGGTCTCATATAATAGTTGACAGTAGTATTTAGGTCTCCAAATTGTCCAACGTTAGTGTTTGGGTCTCCAAATCACTGTTCACTAGTCTATGTGAACAGTGATTTGGAGACCCAAACACTAACATTGAACAATAATTTGAAGACTCAAACCCTAATATCTACTCTTATTTGAGACTCTGTTACTAAATATCCCAAATATTTATAATTTTTTGAACAATAACCCCTCAATTTTTTCTTGTTAACATCCGGTTTGGAGAGTTAAAAACAATGAACCAAAAAGTTTAAACAACCGTCACTTGACCCTCTATTACTCTTCCTTCTAGAAGCTGATGTATAAGGTCCTCGGTTGAGGTGAAGGTAGAGCTGTCAAGTGGGCCGGGCCGGGTTCGGGCCGGGCCTCTTGAGCCCATCAACTGTAGCGGGCTAGGCGGGGCTGGACTATGGATGAAAATTTTAAGTCCAACCCGACACATGACCCACGGCACTGTGGACTTCGGGTCATGTTGGGCCGGATACAACCCAATATAACGGACTGAGTTGGATCGCACTGATTTTTGTATAAATCCTGGCCCAGCCTCTTGAGCCCATCAACTGTAGCGGACTGGGCCGGGCTATGGATGAAAATTTTAAATCCAATCCGACACATGACCCACGACATGGTGAGCTTCGGGTCGTGCCGGGCCGAGCCGGACACGACCCAATATAACTGACTGGGCCGGGTCGCACTGGTTTTTGTATAAATGGCTCTACATAGTTGACCATATATAAGTGACCAAGTGAAGTGAGACATGCCCGGTGAAGCTTATAGCTGATGCATGCATGTATGTTGTTGCAGCAACTTGCAACTAATATATATTGAAATGAATTTCAATTCAATTCAGTTCAAACATTCAATTTATTTCATTTCAATTCAATCACTACTACACTATATAATCATAATAAAAACAAAGGCCACCACCACTTGCACTTGTTGCTTTAGGCAGTGGTACAAATTATATTTGGAGTACAGAGTGTTTGTTGTGTATATATTTTTCTTTCCTTTTCTTTGTGAAAGTGACAACACTGCAGTTAGCTGGTAGAATTTGGGACAAATCAAAGAGATTGTGCAGGGGATGTCGCAACTGGGTCGAGCTTCGGACCGGACCTCAGACCGGGTCAGACCAGGTCGGGCTTGGACTTCGGGTCGGACCGGGCCTATATTATGGACCAATATACGTGGTCCGACACGACCCAATATACGGGACCGGACCGACACATGGGCCAATCTTTTGGGCCGGACTCGTGTTAGACTGGGCTGGCCGGCCCAATTGACATCTCTAGGTGAAGGGCTCAGGTTTATGTGTTGGGGATTGCTACTACTCGCGGAGCTTATCGGAATGGATGATTCCAAAGGTGAACTTCCGACATCGGATTCGTGTAACTCTAAACTTTTTTTTTTCCCCATTAAAAATGAAGCATTAGTTTTGAAAACAAAAGATGGAAAAATATTTAGACTTCCCTATTATGTACTGAAAAAATATTTAGACTTCCCATCATTGTTGGGGGAGTCAGCGCTCGGTTTGAGCCATGGTCTCCACCCCTACCCCCTCGAGTCGGTTGCACTCGGTAGAGTTTCCACTTGGGTGCATTTCCTTCTTTTTTCTCTCTCTCTCTCTCTCTTCCTTTTGTTATATTTTTTCAGAATCCATAAAAAATAATAAGAGAATAATAGGAGATAGATCCTACTCCCAACAAACTCTACCACCACGAAATCCCATGACTTGTAACTAACAGTTGATGACTTGATTATGGATACTACATTGTGAAAAATTTATTGTAGGGATTTCACATATGCTTATTGGCAAAAAAAGAAAAAGAAAAAAATTAAAAAATTAAAAAAAATTAAAAATTAAGAAGAAATATATTTTTAAGTGAATTGAATGGTTCACACAAATCACGACCATTTGGACGGTCCACAATGGTTGGAACGGTTCACAGTGGTTGAACCGTTCAATTGCTTCGAATGTTAAAACTAAACTGCTTCATGAGTGGTTCACAATCCAACTAATCGAACGAATTTAAAAAAAATTAGGCTATCCATTACTGCATAAAAATATCTTAAAAATTCTCAGCTATTAAAGCCCATCCTCTTTATCATGTTTATTGTTTGGGCTACCAACCAAAGCTTTTAACATATACAAACACTTTCTTGTAACATTATTATAATATCTATACTAAAATATACCACTATTTATATTAATATTAATATATAACCCTAATACAAAGGATATTATTAATTTTTGGTGTAACAAGTTTTATCTAAAAATATTATTATTTATGGATAAAAAATATATTTAGTTAACCACTAAGTCAAACCTTCATTACTAATCTAAAACTATCATAAATCTCTCTCTCTCTCTCTCTCTCTCTCTCTCTCTCTCTCTCTCTCTCTCTATATATATATATATATATATATATATATATATATATATATATATATATATATATATCACTAAAAGTTGTACACGCAACATGAGACCACTAGTATGGATTATGAAATTAGTGCTTGATGGCCTTATCCGAACATCAGTTTAATAAATATCTTCCACTTCAATAAATAACTCTTATATTTTACTCATGGGTGCACCTTTTTTTTTTTTCCAACTTCTTCCAATCTTTTGATTTGTTACATTTTCTCAAACTCTACAACTACGAACCCCATGACTTGTACCTTAAATTTGAGGACTTGACTTGATTACATAGTCGCTCTTGTGTAAAATTTTATTGTATGGGTTTTAGATATGCTTTTGACAAAAAAAAAGAAAAAGAAAAGAAAAGAATAAATAGATTATTATTTTTAGTTCGCGACCCATTTGGATTTTTGACAATGGTTCAAGCCAACTAAATCATCAGTCCAATTGGTGGAATTGGTTTTTAAAACATTAGGGTGTCCGTTACTGTATAAAAGTGTCTTGAAAAGCCCCTGGCTATTAAAGCCCATCCTCTTTGTTTGGGTTACCAACCAAAGCTTTCGTACCATATAAGCCCATAACTGGGCCTGGTTTCCCATTGCCCGTGCTTTTCGAAAAGCAGAAGCAAAAGTAGCTACTGAGAACCGCTAGCATCCCCTGCTTATTAATTCCAGAGGAACAAGGAGCTAGAAACCTCAAGCTTTTCAAGGCAGTAAGTATAATAGTAATGGGCAATTTACATTAACTATTTCTATATTTTAAACTTATTATAGAAATTACTCATATTTTGAAATTAATTATACAGGCCACCTCTATATTTTATATTTTCTATAAGAACTTGTAACACTAACCATCCCCATTTTATTAAATTATAAAATAGATGAATAGTTAGTACAATTATTTTTAAAATAGAAATACCATGTTTATGACACATAGGCATCAGTGTATTTATTTCTATAATAATTGAGCCCTTAATGATCAGCCATCAGATCATTTCCTTTGTTTGGTAGCCACAAACTTGGGAATCATTTTTCTGACAAGTGTAGGACCGATTGTAGGAACGAGTTGTAAAGCACAATACTCTAGAGAGAGAGGGGGGGGGGGGGGGGGGGGGGGAGGGTGAATAGAGTCGGCAGCGGAATTTAGCTAATTAAAAATATTAGCAACCAGATTACAGATAATATATTACAAGTAAATAAATGAAAAATAGAGAGCAGAGAGCAAACGCAAACACAAGGATGTATACTGGTTTTTCTCTTGTGAGGACTAGTCCAGTCGAAAGAACTCTAGCTTCCAGTTGAATCCACTATGGAAAATCACCACAAGTTTTCATCCGAAGTTCTTGCAACTTCTACAATGCGAGCTTTGATCCAAAGTACTCGACCAACTTCAATTGTGAAGTATCTTTCTTCAATCAAGCCTCTGATTACAATCGCTCTGAAGCTTCTAGACCGTACCGCACTGGCAAATCGACTAGAGGATTGTAACTAGCTTGGGATTTGAAAATGAAAGCTTTGGAACACTTTGGAAGAAGTAGTAGGCTTAGAGAGAAGAGATATGAAAGTGAATTGGCGTATTGAAATGATCGAAATCCTTCTCTATTTATAGTTTTTCAAAGGCATAATTCTGACAGAATTCGGACAGAACTCTATGAGAAAATCTCGTTGGGATCCGTAACTGCGGGAAGACCAAGTTCAAAAAGCAACGTTCACTAACCGAACTCTGGCCGAATTCGCCTGGAGTTCTATCAGGGTTTTTGCAAATTGGTTTTTGGACTTTTTGAAAAGTCAAACAGTTAGGAAGTAGTTTGAACTTTTGTAAGTGGGCTTGTTTTCAAAATGAAAGGGTATTTTGAAAACGTTTTTTGGATAGCTTATTTGCCAGTACGATGCAGTGTACATCGTATTCCTAGACTCAATAAATATGAAAAATTACATTGATAAAATAGGAAAACCAAGAGCCCTTTGATGACGCCTTTCTTCAAATATTTGAGCAGACTTGAAGACACCTTTTTCACTTGACGGCGGTCGTCCAAAGATAAACAGATCTGAAAATCTGAATACCTTTCGGGGGCTTCGCCACCGAACCCCCACAGGAGGTGCTGCCCCCTCGAACCCCCGATGCGAGGCCCCGGATAGGTCGTTAGGTGGTTCAGAGAAATCTTCTTGTATAACGCCGTCTTTGGCCCATCAATGATTCTCTATTGCATATGTCTTGGTTTGATCTTGTTTGATCATGCTTACAACATGTCTACAAATACATGTTAGACAAACAAACCAATATGATACAAGCATAGAAATACTGATATAGAACATTTAGGACAATGCTTAAGTTTAAGTAGCAGCATGATAGTCATTACATGAATATAAAGACATCAATAGTTAAACTTAATTGATTAGCCATATTAAAAAATATGATGTAATCATTGGGCTAACAACAAGGAGGAAAATAGAAGGAAATATGGTTCCTCTCAGGACCCATGTGATTGATTTTTTTTCCATTTCTAAAATTTATTACAAAAACATATGACAAAAATAATAATGTGTTATTGTTTATTTTATCATTAACTCCTTGTATTCTGGGTCTCTTTAATCACTGCACCAACCAAACACTAAAAAGGAAATAAAATAATCTCTCCTAGATGGTTTCCTTGTCTCATCAAACTAGGTAAAGAAAATGTGACATGAATTCTGCTTTCCCATTCTCATGAAAAATACAAGGAAATTCATTTCCCTTCAGTGAACCAAACGAGGCAAAAGGGGGAAGGGACCATAGCATAAGCAAAATAACAAACAATCTTCACACAACAAGCCTACAACTCCCTCGTCGTCATCGTCTTCTTCTTCTTCTTCTTCTTCTAACTAAGCATCTACTACATTGTCACCCCCAGTTTTCAAGATGTCACGCCCCAGAACCAGAATACTGGCAAGAGGGGACGGACAAGGCCAGCTACGCAATTCCAAAGTATACCAGTACTCTGAAATAACGTATAAGCTGTCAAGACATGGGGGTTACTTCTACAAGCCAACAGTCGATCCTAGGTCAAGCAATCCTAGGTATCTCAATCACAGGCAATTATACAAGGAGCAAGAAGTATGATCATCAGACATACAATAGTAAAGAGTCCCAAACCATTTATACATGGATGATCATGAAGCTAGTCATACCAAAATAGAGAACTAGCAAGAGTAATAGTCATACATGATAAGCTCTAGCTGTAGTCTAGAATACGTACATCATGTTTAGGCCCGTAGGCTAAATATCAAGAACCAAAACACGAGCTAAACACGTGCTCGGAGGCTAAATGCCAAAAAAGAATAATGCACATATCAGGTGGGTGAATGAAACAAGAAATCTACTCAGGTACTCTGGTGCTCTGGATGGTCACCGTCGAGTAGATGGTACGGAAGATCCTCTTGGCTCCTCTATCAGATCTGGCCAAACAAAACCAGTGGGGTCAGACCCCCAATAGCAAGTACCACAAAGGAAGCCAAACTAAGAACTAAAAACCAGCAATCACTAACATCAACAATTAGAGATACAAATGAGTAAGAACAGATCGAGACTCGTGCACTACCAATGCACTTATCCCGAACATAGGAAGACAATAAGTAAGCATCTTGGAGCATAAAGTAATTAATATGTGACATAATGTAAGTGTAGACATGTTAAGTAAACAGAAGCTTGAGAACATGTAAAATCAACTGGTCATGTAAGCATATGAGATAGCCGGGTCATACGAACATGGTGACCCAACATAGGGATCATGTATAACTTGTGAGAGAACTGAACATATGAGCATATGAGATAACTGAACATGTGAGCATGTTAGAACAAAAATAGAATGACAATGATAGGATGACTTAGGAACTATTTCGGAAGTCAAGTTACAACCCTTAAACCAAACAAGGACCAGGATTGTAACCCTTCTCCAGAACAGAACTTAGCCTCCGATCATTTATTGATAAGATTAAAGCATAAACCATAGTATACTGAAATAAACATACGGACACTGCCTAGACAAGACTAGACTGAACTGGACTGACTCCATCCATCAATCACGACCAAGCAATGAGTACGACTTGATACTTTAACTAACTAGGATTATCACAAGCCTAGTTACGAACAAGATGCAAAGAGATTCCCAAGTCCAGTTACCCGCCTGCTACTACCTGAGTAACCCCAACAAAAGAAAAACAAGTATAGCAGACACACTACAGTAAGATACATGTGTCCTAATGTCACGCCCCAGAACCAGAATACTGGAGAGCGGGGGGCAGACATAGCCAGCTACGTATAACGGAATGGAATCCATACCACTATACGGTCACGGCTGTCTAGATATGTGAGGGTTTCACTACAATCCATCAGTCTCTTAAGGTCATAAAATAGCCTATTGTCTCAATCTCAACCAATTAATAATAATCACAAGATATCAGATCACCAAATATACAATTGTAAGGCGTCCCAAACATTACATATCCAGATGATCATGAAGCTAGTCGTACAAAATGTAAGAACTAGCAAGAGTTTAAGTCATACATGATCAACCTCGAGTTGCCAATCATGCTTACAGCCCATAGGCAGACAGTAAATAAAGTTGCAAACGAGCTAACACTTGCTCGGCGGCTAAACGCCTCAAAAGAATAATTTTACAATAGAGTGGGAGAGCAAAAATAAACCCACTCGTTGTCCTGGTTACGCCTGGTGACCACCATCGGGCTGAAATGCAGGAAGATCCTTTGGTGCTGCTCCGGTATCTGGCCATACAAAACCAGCTGGGTCAGACCCCAGAAAGAGCAAGTGCCACAAAGGAGGCTTCACTTAAGAACTAAAACCAGCAATTAGCACAAGAGTATAATTACATAATAAAAGGCAGTAGTTTAAGAAAAAGCATGATGGGTAATTATAAAGACAATCTTGTATAGAATCACTAAAAGACAGGACATATGGAAAGAAAGCATGACAGGATGATATACGATGAGATAACCATGGGACTATTCAGATAGTCAGGTTACAACCCGTAAACCAAATAAGGACCGGGGTTGTAACCTTTCGTCTGAACGGAACTTGGTTTCTCTCACCATTTATCGGCAAGATAAATATAAGAAATCAGGTCAAGTAACATTCTGGAGTGACAATCATTATAGTGACAATCTGGAGCGACAATCATTATAGTGACAATCTGGAGTGACAATCATTATAGTGACAATCCGGAGTGACAATGACAATCTGGAGTGACAATCATTCAATCATTCTGGTACAATCTTGCAATTAATCAATTCTAGACAATACTATACTGGACTAGACTCTATTCAAGCAATCACGGCCAATCATTGCCTACGGCTTTCTACATTAACTAACTAGGGTTATCACAATCCTAGTTACTAGCAAGATGCAATGAGATGCTCCAAGTAGTCACAGGCCCTGCAGCTATCCAGGTTATCCAGGCAATCATTATAGTGACAATTTAGAGAGTTCAATACATTAGAGTGACAATAGAGTTCAATCATTAAAGTGACAATCAAGAGTGCCCCACATGACAGTGGGCTGGAAATGTGCCATACTCGTCGGCAGGCTACAAGTCCAAATATTTACGGCCGGGATAACGGGATCGCCTGTAACTGGGGAACATCTCTTCATGTCTAGTGAATTATACTAGTCATTAACCTTAGTCCATTTCAGTAGGTACTCCTGACCGTGGTACTCAGGAGTCCCCTCCTAGACATGATGCAAGACAGGACTGAATTATTTGTACAAGCACAATCGCCCACGGTGTCAGGATCAATTATACAGGTCATGTCAGGTAGCCGTCGCAACAGCTATTCAAGATATATCAGGTCAGGTTATCATATCAAGTGTACTAGTCAAGAGTGCGCCACGACGGGCCACTATCAGGTCATATCAGGCTATTATGTCAGGAGTGCACCACTACGGGTCACTATCACGTCGTGTTCAATTATCAATTCCAAACATACAAATGAATTCATGATTTTCAAGTTCAGGACAAAAGGCGTAAGGATATAAAATGAGCGTAAAATATCTAATAGAGGTAAAGCGTACTCATATTGTACTGAAGTTACAAGATACATGATAATAATAAAAGAACAATAGTAACAATAGTAGCAATAATAATGTAACAGGGCACGACAGGGAAGTCCATGCGGCTGGGTCCAGGCAGAATTCTATGCGGCTGAGACAACAGGGTCTTATGCGGCCAGGGATAACAATTCTTATGCGGCTGGGAATAACTTCCCATGCGGCTCAACTGATATGGGTTCATGCGGTCAGGTTGGACGAAATCCCATGCGGCCCAATTTAGATGAGTCACATGCGGCTCGGGGTAACAGAGCCTATGCGGCTCGCGGGGAGTGATCTCCATGCGGCTCAGAGAATTAGTCATATGCGGCTGAGGCAAATTAAGTCTCATGCGGCCAAGGGAGAATGTTCCCATGCGGCTGGACAGGGCAGGGTCTTATGCGGCTCAGCGATCCAGATATGCGGCTGGCGGGAAACCGAATCCATGCGGCTCAAAATGAATACTTGCCGCATGAACTTGTCATGCGGTCAAGTGCTGCCATGCGGCTCAGGACTGTGCTTCTTCTCCAAATTTCCGAGAAGAAGCACACCAAGAAACCATGGCTGCCAAGATGCATAAAACCCTCATCCGGAGTCCAAATCCGGACTTCCTTAGGTCAAAATGGGGTAGAACGAGCTACTCTACAACATGGAACCAACAAAACTTGAAAGTAACAATATTAAATAGATCAAAACCCAGAAAATCCGAAATTAAAATAAACTTAGATCTACAAGAATCTAGCCATGGAAACGGAAAATGTCAAGTACTAAAGAGTGTTAAAATGCTACAAGGAAGAGAATGAAACGATAATATTTGGGTTCCTCCATGAAGCAAGATGCACTTGCCTAGCTCTCTCTCTCTCTCCCTCTCACTCACAGGTTGGTGAGAAATTTAATGGTGAAGGAAGATGATGATGAATGAAGAGAGAGAAATGAGAGAGTGCATTAATAAAGGGGTTGGTGGTGGTAGGTAGGAGGTTCACCCCTTGGTTCATGATGAACCAAGAGCAATCCCAGACCGAACCAACCAACCCAAATCAGGAATAAACCAAGCCAAGAAGGAAATTAAGCAAGAAAATCATGCAATACAAGAATAAATACGTACACGTATTCCAAGAATACGAAATACGAACACAGGCATTACAACTCTACCACCTTAAAAGAATTTCATCCTCGGAATTTAATCAAGAGGCTAGAGGAGCAATGACAAGCTACATTAATCACATGCAAGCTATAACTAGGCAGACAATCACTCATTCAAGCAAGGAATCGAAGGCATGAGGCATAAGAAGACATTATACCTCACGAGTCAAACAAGTCGGGATAACGTGATCGGATATCATCCTCACACTCCCACGTTTGACTCTCCCAAGGAGCGATGAACTCAAGCAACATGAACTAAACTGATAGTCTTGCGCTTGAGGTCTCTCCCCTTGGACAAACAGGGACACGGGCCTATCCTCATACGAAAAGGTTAAGGCTATTGGTACCAACCTTTTCGAATGACCTAGGACATGGCTCGGGCCCGAGATGTACCGTTGTAATTAGGATACATGAAATACGTCATGCACCCCGCATAATGACGATAGAAAAGCAAGATGAGAGGACACATATACCTATCGGTCGATTTTGAACCTGAGCCTGGGCTAGGGCAAACTGTCGCGGATTCTGTTGCTGGAAAGTCTGGGCCTGAGTCGGCAATGGCCTCGGGAACGGGAATTGCTGTTGCTGGTGAACTGGAGCTGGTGCTGGTGCTGGTGCTGGTCTCATAACCGAGGGACTAGATACTGTCGATGCTGAATCAACTCTGAAAGGGCAGGACCCTACCCTATGATCCGGTGCTCCACACAATAAACACAATCCCAACGCCTTGCGACATTCTGCTACCACGTGTCCAGGCTCCCCACAATAAGAACAGCCTGCGGCGGAAGACTACTTCTGCTTCTGCTGCTGAGGGTGCGTCGGGGTGGAATGCTGAACCGACGTTACTGAGGCCGCTCGCCTCGGAGCTCCAATAGTCAAAGCCCTAGCTGCCGGGGCTGGTGCTGAAGACTGATTCATTTGATGGTGGGACCGCTTCCGACCTCCGGTCCTGTCCACTATTCTCTGGGAGGTATACTCGTGCCTCCTTGCTGCTCGCAACACCGTATCATAGGTCTGATGCTCGAACTGTTCTACTGCCAATATAATCTCTAGGTGAAGTCCCTGCTGGAACCTCTGCGCTCTGTCAAACTCGGTTGCCACCAAGGTGGGAGCAAACAGACTGAGTCTGGAAAACTCGGTCGCATATCCGTCGACCGTCCTCCCCATCTGCTTAAGATTACTGAACCTGGTCTACAAGTCATATCGAGCCACTGCATCATAATACTTGGTCTGGAACTTCTTGCTGAACACTGCCCATGAGACAGGTGTTGCCAATCCTACTGCTTGTGCGGCCCACCAACTGTGGGCTAGATCCAATAACTGTAGGCACACCACAGCCACCTTCTCGTCTTCTGGAGTCTTCGCGGCTTCGAGAATCACCTCTCTATCTTGTAGCCAAGCATCGGCAGCAATGGCATCCTCACTCCCATCGAAGAATGGAGGGTTCAGGCGCTTGAAACTGTTGACCGCACTGTTCCCTCGGGGACCACTTCTATTCAGAGCATCTTGTACTGCTTGGTGCAGGGCATCTCCCTGACGATCTTGGGATGCAAGCAACTCACGGATGAGTCCTACCAAGTCTCCATCCTCTGACCCTGCTGGCTGGACGGGCTGAACTGGCGGTACTGGTTCTCCAGGAGGCACGGCTCGGGAGGCTGCTGCTGAGTACTGGGCCTGATCTTCTGGTTGCTGCTGGTCCACGGGAGGTGATCCGTCCTGCTGATCGGCAGGTCCAGGTTCAATGCCGCTGAAGAAGACGACATGGGAACAATCAGGAAGGACCAGGACAGATCAACGATTACAAGCATGTGATCAGGACAAGAATTTTCAGGAATCAAGAGGATACGAGCAGAGATCAAGGACGAGTACTGATTGAGACATCTATTCGGTAAACCCTCACACATCTTGATTTATAAGACCTGCATGGGCTATCACTTAAACCATATCACGCCCCAAAACCAGAATACTGGAGAGCGGGGGCAGACATAGCCAGCTACATATAACGGAATGGAATCCATACCGCTATACGGTCACGGTTGTCTAGATATGTGAAGGTTTTACTACAATCCATCAGTCTCTTAAGGTCATAAAATAGCCTATTGTCTCAATCTCAACCAACTAATAATAATCACAAGATATCAGATCACCAAATATACAATTGTAAGGCATCCCAAACATTACATATCCAGATGATCATGAAGCTAGTCGTACAAAATATAAGAACTAGCAAGAGTTTAAGTCATACATGATCAACCTTGAGTTGCCAATCATGCTTACAGCCCGTAGGCAGACAGTAAATAAAGTTGCAAACGAGCTAACACTTGCTCGGCGGCTAAACGCCTCAAAAGAATAATTTTACAATAGAGTGGGAGAGCAAAAATAAACCCACTCGTTGCCCTGGTTACGCCTGGTGACCACCATCGGGCTGAAATACAGGAAGATCCTTTGGTGCTGCTCCGGTATCTGGCCATACAAAACCAGCTGGGTCAGACCCCAGAAAGAGCAAGTGCCACAAAGGAGGCTTCACTTAAGAACTAAAACCAGCAATTAGCACAAGAGTATAATTACATAATAAAAGGCAGTAGTTTAAGAAAAAGCATGATGGGTAATTATAAAGACAATCTTGTATAGAATCACTAAAAGACAGGATATATGGAAAGAAAGCATGACAGGATGATATACGATGAGATAACCATGGGACTATTCAGATAGTCAGGTTACAACCCGTAAACCAAATAAGGACCGGGGTTGTAACCTTTCGTCTGAACGAAACTTGGTTTCTCTCACCATTTATCGGCAAGATAAATATAAGAAATCAGGTCAAGTAACATTCTGGAGTGACAATCATTATAGTGACAATCTGGAGCGACAATCATTATAGTGACAATCTGGAGTGACAATCATTATAGTGACAATCCGGAGTGACAATGACAATCTGGAGTGACAATCATTCAATCATTCTGGTACAATCTTGTAATTAATCAATTCTAGACAATACTATACTGGACTAGACTCCATCCAAGCAATCACGACCAATCATTGTCTACGGCTTTCTACATTAACTAACAAGGGTTATCACAATCCTAGTTACTAGCAAGATGCAATGAGATGCTCCAAGTAGTCACAGGCCCTGCAGCTATCCAGGCAATCATTATAGTGACAATTTAGATAGTTCAATACATTAGAGTGACAATAGAGTTCAATCATTAAAGTGACAATCAAGAGTGCCCCACATGACAGTGGGCTGGAAATGTGCCCTACTCGTCGGCAGGTTACAAGTCCAAACATTTGCGGCCGGGATAACGGGATCGCCTGTAACTGGAGAACATCTGTTCATGTCTAGTGAATTATACTAGTCATTAACCTTAGTCCATTTCAGTAGGTACTCCTGACCGTGGTACTCAGGAGTCCCCTCCTAGACATGATACAAGACATGACTGAATTATTTGTACAAGCACAATCGCCCACGGTGTCAGGATCAATTATACAGGTCATGTCAGGTAGCCGTCGCAACAGCTATTCAAGATATATCAGGTCAGGTTATCATATCAAGTGTACTAGTCAAGAGTGCGTCACGATGGACCACTATCAGGTCATGTCAGGCTATTATGTTAGGAGTGCACCACTACGGGTCACTATCACGTCGTGTTCAATTATCAATTCCAAACATACAAATGAATTCATGATTTTCAAGTTCAGGACAAAAGGCGTAAAGATATAAAATGAGCGTAAAATATCTAATAGAGGTAAAGCGTACTCATATTGTACTGAAGTTACAAGATACATGATAATAATAAAAGAACAATAGTAACAATAGTAGCAATAATAATGTAACAGGGTACGACAGGGAAGTCCATACGGCTGGGTCCAGGCAGAATTCTATACGGCTGAGACAACAGGGTCTTATGCGGCCAGGGATAACAATTCTTATGCGGCTGGGAATAACTTCGCATGCGGCTCAACTGATATGGGTTAATGCGGTCAGGTTGGACGAAATCCCATGCGGCCCAATTTAGATGAGTCACATGCGGCTCGGGGTAACAGAGCCTATGCGGCTCGCGGGGAGTGAGCTCCATGCGGCTCAGAGAATTAGTTATATGCGGCTGAGGCAAATTAAGTCTCATGCGGCCAAGGAAGAATGTTCCCATGCGGCTGGACAGGGCAGGGTCTTATGCGGCTCAGCGATCCAGATATGCGGCTGGCGGGAAACCGAATCCATGCGGCTCAAAATGAATACTTGCCGCATGAACTTGTCATGCGGTCAAGTGCTGCCATGCGGCTCAGGACTGTGCTTCTTCTCCAAATTTTCGAGAAGAAGCACACCAAGAAACCATGGCTGCCAAGATACATAAAACCCTCATCCGGAGTCCAAATCCGAACTTCCTTAGGTCAAAATAGGGTAGAACGAGCTACTCTACAACATGGAACCAACAAAACTTGAAAGTAACAATGTTAAATAGATCAAAATCCAGAAAATCTGAAATTAAAATAAACTTAGATCTACAAGAATCTAGCCATGGAAACGGAAAATGTCAAGTACTAAAGAGTGTTAAAATGCTACAAGGAAGAGAATGAAACGATAATATTTGGGTTCCTCCATGAAGCAAGATGCACTTGCCTAGCTCTCTCTCTCCCCCTCTCACTCACAGGTTGGTGAGAAATTTAATGGTGAAGGAAGATGATGATGAATGAAGAGAGAGAAATGAGAGAGTGCATTAATAAAGGGGTTGGTGGTGGTAGGTAGGAGGTTCACCCCTTGGTTCATGATGAACCAAGAGCAATCCCAGACCGAACCAACCAACCCAAATCAGGAATAAACCAAGCCAAGAAGGAAATTAAGCAAAAAAATCATGCAATACAAGAATAAATACGTACACGTATTCCAAGAATACGAAATACGAACACAAGCATTACACCTAAGGAGGTACCCCACTCGACGACGGGCTGAAAGTGTGCTCATCATGACAGATAGCTCCAAATTCCATGTATATATATATAAGGCCGGGATCAAAGGGGCAACAGGTAACTGAAAAAGTCTCTTCATGAACTACTTGATCAATCTAGTCATTAATCCTAGCCAGATTCAGTATAAATCTCTGACCATGGAAAATCAGGAATTCATGTCCTAGACATGATGCAATACAAAACATGTAGCTTATACAAACACACTAAAAAAAACACCCACGGTGTCCAAATCATTCATTACTTGTAAGCCAATAAAGCCGTCGCAACATCATTCATGGTTCATGTTATGTCATATCATGTTACTTGTCTGGAGTGCACCACCACAGGTCACTATCATGTTAAGAGTACTTGTTAAGGGTGTGCCACGACGGACCACAATTATGTTAAGCAAAGAAGTGACATATGACTTGAGTGCACCGCAACGGGTCACTATCGTGTTAAGCAAAGAAAAAAGACATACATTACGAGTGCACCACAACGGATCACTATCATGTTAAGCAAAAGAAGGAAGACATAAATCATGAGTGCCCCACCACGGGTCACTATCATGTTAAGCAACTATAGACGTAAGAAAGCTTGTAGATAGATCTTGATAAAAGGTGCATCATAACATAAGAAAAGGAATAAATGAGGTAACTACTTGACCTAAAATACCAATTAAATTTGTGCTAGTGTTAAGTGTATGAGAGGGGTACAATCATTCTCTAACTGTACAATATTATCAAATCATGTTAAGAAATTCATTTATCAAAGAAATATCAAGCTATTATGTAGGGTCGTCTTAATTTTGGCCAAGATAAAAAATATGCAATACAATCATAAGCTAAAGAAACTTGCATAAAATAGTTCGTAACATATTCTTGAAGCCAAGGAAAAGATCTACAACTTTCATGTTGGAAGTTGGAAAAAAATTCTGGCCACAAATCAGCCAAATAGGACATAAAACAGCCAAAATAGGCACTATGCGACACTATTCATCCATGCGGTACTATTCATTCTTGCGGCACTATTCATCAATGCGGCACTATTCATCTATGTGGCACTATTCATTCCTATGGCACTATGCAAGCCATGCGGTACTATTCATCCATGCTGCACTATGCAAGCCTGCGGTACTATTCATACCTGCGACACTATTTATCTATACGATACTATACAAGCCTGCGGCACTATTTATGCCTGCGGTACTATTCATGTGGCACTATTCATTATTCCTGCCAGATTCAACACAGATGAACTAGAAAATGCTAAAATCTTATTTTGGCCATAAGTTTCTCAAAACAAGTCGAAATCTAACTTTTCAAAGGCCCATTTTGGGTGAAATCGAATTCTCTACAATATAGAACAATTAAAACTTGAAAATAATAAAGTTTAGTAGATCAAAACCCAAGAAAATCAAAAAGATTATAAACTTAGATCTACAAGAATCCATCCATGAAAATCAAAAATTTCAAGTTCTAAAGATGCTTAGAATCATGTAAGGAAGAGTTTAGAACAAAAAAAAATAATATTTGTCCAACATTTGGCAAGGTATACTTGCCTTAGGTTGGGGGAGAGAATGAAGAGGAAGAAGATGAAGAGAATGAAAATAATGGAGGAGAGAGAGAGAGAGGAGTTGGGTTTTATACAAACCTTCTCATCTCAAACCCACCTAAACCAAACCAAGTCCAATACCAAGTTGAACCGAACCAAATTAAACTAAGTCAAGTTTAACCTATACTTTGGAAAAATTTTAAAATATTCGAAAACCAAGAAATACAAAATACGGCTCAAAATACGTACCCGTATATAAATACTGATACAGTGAGACGAGTCTCACACAAAAACATGGGTATTTTGGTCATTTTCCATTTTAGAATAATTTTGGAATTATTTTATTATTTATGATATTAATTTGGGGTTATTTGAGTCGGATTCGAATTTCAACTCAATCCTACTTGTATCGGGGACCCGGGATAGCTTTGACTCTAGTAGGACCCACTCATTAGTTAGACATGGCCCACATGACAATATTTAAGTTAGTATGTTAGACTAAATATTCATGACTAAGTTTGGTTTAATTAGAGACTTAAAACTAGACTAAATTAGCCTCAAACTAAAACCTATTTTAATTAAATCAATAAGAGACAAGTGGGGGGTATTTTAGACATTATCAAATAGGGACACCTTGCTAGTGTTGGTCGACCACATATGAGGGGATAGGGTTGAGCATCTCATTTGTTATTATCCTCAAATTTTCTCTTTCTTGTTCTTCCCCAAATTAGAGAGGAGCCTCCATTGATTTCTACCTCAAAATCAATCCATTTCTTCATCAATCCTCTTCTTTTCTTCTCTATTTCAATCAAATGGAGAAGCTAGCTAGTTTGGGAAGTTTTAGATCTTGTTCTGTCCTTTTGGAGATCTCTTCGTGTCGGTGTCGTATCGGGAGGAGTTTCTTTGGATTTGATCTCCCGGAAGGTAAAATCTCTCATCTATTTCACTCCTACATACATATAGGACTATTTTGAATCCATAGGAATGACCCACACGGTTGTGTCTCCATTTGTGTCTATTTTAGATCCATTTGGAGATCATTAGGATGTGTCCTTGTTGAGTTTTGTGTCCAAGTGGGAAACTCCCAATTTTGGACACATCTTGTGTTTGAGATATTGTTTGAATGATTTATTTCCTATTTAATCTTAGATTTTAGATGCTAGAATGTTGTTCATGTATCATATTGTATCTTAAATGTATCATATTATATATATATATATATATATTTCATGGTTATATATTTAAGTTTGTGTATGTGTGTATGTATGTATATATATATATATATATATATATATATATATATATATATATATATAGGTGTCTTGATGTATATATATATATTTATTGGTTGTGTGTGAGTTTGAGTGGGAGTGGAGGAAGTTAGTGTGGTAGTTTGTGGTGGTAGATTGTGGAATTGTAGTAGTGATTTGTGGTGGTGTTCATGGTGGTTGGAAGGGGGAAATTGAGCGCAGCATGCAGCAGCATGCAGGCAGCTTGCAAGCAGCAGCAATGCAGCAGCAAAAGCAACAATAATGCAGTAGCAAAGGCAGCAGCAAGCAGCAGTTTTGACCCCCCCATAAGCCCCCTTTTTGAGCACCATTTAGCCCACTTCTTGCCCACTATATAGTCCCCTAGTATACCCTCTTGTAGACCTTGTTAGAGACCTTAGTTAGTAGTGTTAGATGTTAGTGTGGTAGTGTTAGTGAGGTGGGTTAGTGAGTGGTTTGTTAAGTAGTGTTGGCTAGTGTGTTAGAAGGTTAGTTGATAGCTTAGTGGCCCATCTATGTTAGTATCCCATCTGGGATTAGATTAGATAGATGTAGAGTGAGAGGGGTACTCTAAGGTGCTAAGAGAGTGGTTGAGAGGTGAGTTAGACTGAGATTAGTTGGGTGGTGTGTGGTATATCAAGATACCATAGAGTATCTTGCGATACTTTAAGATAATTTTGAGAGTGACCAACATGGAGATAAGATGGACTGGATGGGCTAGATACCTAGATTTCTGGGTTGGTAATATCTAGATAGGTTAGTGTCTAGCTATCCTAAGAATCCTAGTTCAGTCAACCAAGGTTAGGAAGGGTTGCCTATGTATCGGGGCAAGGTATTGGGAATACTTTGTGAAGGGTAAGTTAAGGTAATTGCCTAGAAGCTAAGATATGAGTTTAAGGTATTAAGATATAAGTAGAATTTGGTTTCCTTGGTTGATAATGGTCAGAAATAGTGCTCTTAGACTAGTTTTGACCTCGATTGACCATTTTGACCAAAAGTCAACAAAAGTCAACCGAAAGTCAAACTTAGCCTAAAAGTGACTAGAATTGACCCGAAACCAAACCAGAGTTGACTAGTTGACTGAAAGTCAACAGTAGCCTAGTTTGACCTAGAGTTGACCCGGGTTGACCAGTTGACCAAAAGTCAACTGTAAGTCAACCTTTGACCCAGTTTGACCTAGTTTGACTTGGATTGACTTCCTGTGACCTAGTATGACCTAGTGTGACCTAGTATGACCTAGTATGACCTAGTTTGACCTAGTTTGACTTAGAATTGTATATTATGACTTAAATTAGTTTTCCTTTCATTATAAAACCCTGTTTTGACTTATAGTGTCTCATCTTTAGGTCTGTGATTACTCTGAGCATCTGTTCACCTTATCAGCTCAGGACCACAGGCGAGTACATTCACTGATAGTTTTCATTGTCTTGATATTTGCTATATCTGATTCAGTTGTAGTGTCTTACTCGATTTCTTGACACGATAGTTCATGGACTAGTATATGTTGGATCATGACATGAGATATTGTTCCTAGATTTTTTTGGTATATTGGTACATTTCCTATCTTGTTCCATGTACTTGTATAGACACCGATTCCTAAGGGGTCTTGCTACCCTCTTATGGAATCCCGTGTCATGACGTGTCATGTCCGGATCCATTATACTATTCGAGGATGGAAAATTATTAGGGGTATGTGATCAAAGCCACCCTGTCACTATATTCTTGTGCTTGTGTCACCCTCACCTCATGTAGGGTGTAGCGAGATCTTATTTTATGTGCTCGTTATCCAGGTTGGCCGGCATGACCCTTTCCAGTGATTTTTATGTGATTGTCGGGCCAAGTGGATAGCCTGTCCTGTAACTTTCCCAAGCCGATCACATAACGCTCTAATAATTCAAGGCACATTTTATATTTATTTTATCTCATCATATATCTTACTCAGTTCTACATTCAGTACTTTTCTCACCATGCCATGATATTCATTACTCACATGTTCTACATGTTCTTATGCTATACCTTGATTGGAGGCTAAGTTCTGTTCGGGAGAAGAGTTACAATCTCGGTCCTTGTTTGGTTTACGGGTTGTAACTCGGCTTCCGAATAGCTTTCAAGTCATCCTATATCTTTGTCTTGTATTTCATTATAATTGTCTCTTATAGAATTTGTCAATTCATATGGAACTGCTGTTAGTGTTTGTACTTGCTCATTTTTCTGACAGGATACCGTTGATATATGTAAGCCCCTATTTTTCAAATTTTAGTTAAATTAGTGTTAATTAATTTTTAATGTCATTTATAGCCTTAAAATAATTATTAGGATTTTTAGGAATTTTTCTAGAATTTTTAAATGATTTTTAAATGAGTTTTTAATACAAAAAATATCAATTTATAATTTTCTAAAATGTTTTAATATCATTTTGTAATATTTAGAATTATTTTTATATCATTATGCAATTTATTAAATTGTTTTTATAACAGTTTGCAAATAATAAATTGTTTTATTTAGGTTATGTAAATTATTTATTGTATTTACTTACTGGAAGGACCTATTTGTAAATAACCTAAACCCTAGGGACCCTATTGCAAGATTCCTACCCACCCCCCTGCCCGACGACCGACGACGACGATCGGCCTGCCCCCGCCATTTTCGGCTGCCCCGACCGACCTAGGACCGCCACAGCCCCCTATTTAAACCCCTCTCTCTCCCCCAGACAAAACCCTAACCCTAAATCCTCCCCAGCCACCCCCACGACCACCGTTCTTCCCTTTTTTTTCCTTAAACCCTAACCCTAGCTCCGGCGAGCCTCGCCCAGCCTCACCGTCGACCCTCACAGCTTCCAACCGCTGTCGAAGAGTTCGCCACGCCGAGACGAGTTGATCGCCACCACTCTGCCACCGTCCCGACCACTTCTCCGCCATCCTCGGCCTTCGAAACATTTTCCAATCGCCGGACACGTGAGTAACAGAACCCGAATCGTGTCGTGCGTGTCTCATTTTCACGCACGAGACTCGCCAGGACACGACGAACCTAACGCTGTGCTCGGACACGCGAGGCTGAGCTCATACGTGTCGTGCATAGCACAGGCACGTGATTCCTGTATCCCAAACTGTCCGGACACATGATTATTTTTATTATTATTTTTTGTATGTTAACTCGTTTAAACCTAAATAAAATTAACCTAAGTCTAATCCTAACATAGCGGGCCAAAACTCATTTTCTGTATACTTAGGAAAAACTGATTTTTATAAAATATTTGTACTGGTTAATAAATTCCAGAAAAATTATAATAAATTTCTATAATTAGCAAGGATCTTTTTGGTACTTTACTTTAAGTAAAACTAGGCTTTTTGTCTAGCTCAAAAATTGTTAGAACACAATGATCATTTGATTTATTTATTGATTAATTACGACTTGTAGCCTTTTTGTGTTATTTTGAGTTTTAGCCGTGTTGAACCCCACCCCTCACTAGTGTAAAGACTAAAGTAGTGTGTCACCCCACATTGGTCTTCTATGCTAAAGTCATCATTTTGGCTAGGTACCCAGTCACAAGTCGTGTCGCACCATTTAGTATCTTAGCGTTTTAGCTTAGTGTAAAAACTAAGTTATTATATTTATTTCTACAGTGACGAGTTACCGGACATCCATAGCACTTATATCGCAGCTTGTTTTACTTTTCTAGAGGCAAGTACTTTCTATAAACTTTACATATTGTCACATAAGTGAACTGCCAATCCAACCATGTTAAATGCTGATCCTTGGGATAGCAAGTTAAAATGTCACATATTGTACTTTCTATTACTACCATGCTTAGAACAGTCTTGATGTATCTCTCACATGATTAGAATATAGGTTATGGGAAAACTGATAGTAGTGTACGTGATCATGACCCCCCTATAGTAGCGAGCGAGGTCGCATTTTATATGCATACCTTGTCGCAGGCCATTATCCCGTATTTCTGTACGAATGTACACCTATGCTTGTTAACTTGTACGTATGTACATTTTATTTACATGTACCACAGTACATTGTACATCTATTGACCGATCACGTACTTGCTACAGTTTTAAACATTACATATACATCTGTCTCTATGACATATGTGTCCTTGCCATGATAGACTATGTGATGCCATGCTTTCTAGTTATTCCTCCTATGTTCATTTCCATGTTTCATATGCTAGTTTGTTAGATTCAGTACTTGCTCCCGTCCTGACAGGATAACGTTGTAGGTGTCCTTACTGAGGAGGAGTTACTCTGCGACACATATTATGGGGTTACTGCCGAGGACCCGGCTTTGCTTTACGAGGATGCTCCTGCGGGGAACCTCGCCTAGTTATCTTTTTGCTTTAGACTTTTGAGAGTAGTCATATATTAGGCTACATATTTTGTAACTGGACATGTATCTAGTTTTACATTTCAGATCACTTGTACTTTGGATATTTTACTATATGAGACAACTTTTGTGTTTGGAGCACTTATGACTTTATTTCACTTATAGAACTGTTAGCACATTTAGTCTTATCCTGTTGTCTTTAGAACAACTTACTACGTTTTATATCAACGTAGGCTGGGCATGACTCGGCCTGGCCCAACAATTTGGGTAGCGGGTCGTGACAATATATTACAGATGATTCTGAGGCAGACTGCTCGACCTATTATGGGGTCGGGATAGATGGAGACTTTGTCTAGGACTGTGGCCTGATAGTTGAGCCACTAGACTTTGCACACCCAGAGTAGTATAGCTTAATTAGGTTTGCCCGGACTGCGATCCAGTTAGTACTTTCAGGCTGTAGTATTCTATATTATATTTTGTGACTCTGTGATGTTGTTTACAGCTCTGGGCTTGTGTTGGATCTTGAACTTATTTCTGTTTTCACTTTGATCTTATTTCCATTCCATGCTATCTATCTTAGTTTTATCTTGTGATTGAGTTATGCCATATTATATTCCTCCGTACGGAGATGACAGGTACCTTTATACTGTTTAGTTGTAGTATTACAGACGTCATATACAGTATTCTACCGCCGATTCTGCGACGTAGGCTGGACGTACCCACGTGCTCCTGTCCCTAATCAGGGTGCGGGTCGTGACACATTTTTGTGGTGGCCCATGCAGGTCTGTGTCACAGTTAGTGCGATCTCGTAATGGTGCTCGACTTAGAGTACTAATTACGAGCCTGCGATTAGGACATAGGATCTAGGATATGATAGGAGTTATTCAATCACATTTTAGGAAATTTCTGATCTTTTGATTACTATGACAACTCTTTTGCATTGAATTTAATTGTCCTTCTTTGATATTCCCTATCATGTGCCATATTGATTCCTTATTTCAATCTATCCTCAGAATGACGATTACTTGCTCTCAGATAGCAGGATCTAGTGCTGTTCCAGAGAGGTTCGATCCGGTAGGACCTCCACCTCTGACTGAGGGAGATGCAGTTGAGGGAGTTGCCACCTCAGTTCTTGCCCTTCAGGCAGGAGTAGCAGCGACGGTTCCAGGAGGTCTTCCACCTCCAGCTGCGGGACCGTCCATAGTCATTCCTGAGACTCTTCCACCGCCGTCTCCACTACCGACTGATGTACAGCAGATGATGGCCCTTCGACAACAGTTGTTGCAGATCCAGAGGTCCCAGGCCGAGACACAGCAGCATCAGGCTGACACATCTCACCGCCAGACAGAGGTGTTATGGCAGAGCATAGAGAACTCCCACCAGCTGGCGGTGGCAGCATTTGAGAGGGTTGTATCGGGTACAGTTCAGGGTGCCCCAGTTTAGCAGCAGGGTCAGGGGAGGCCTGGCACATGCCTAGATTTTAGGAAGATGAACCCGAAGGACTTCAAGGGTACCGAGGGTATCCTGTATGTAGATGACTGGTTGGAGGATGTACATCGGAGCCTGGAGTTAGTAGAGGTCCCGAAAGGGCTTTGGGTGACGTCTACGGCGAGTCAGTTTTTCGATATCGCCTTGACTTGGTTTCGCACGGATCCTCGTGCATCGGTGAGGGGTTTGACATAGAAGAACATCAGGCGGCTCTTTAAGGAGAAGTTCTACCTCGATGTGGCTCTGATTACTCTGGAGGGCCAGTTCGTCAGATTGGTGCAGGAGAACTCGTCAGTGGACGAGTATGCAGCGAAGTTCTTCCGTTTGAATAGATTTGTACCAGATCTGATCCAGAATAAGGGATATAAGGCCCGCAAGTTCCGGAGGGGTCTTATTCATGCGGTTCACACTCGTGCTTTTGGGCGACGTGATACGACCTTCGAGCAGATACTGATGGAGGCACAGATAGCCGAGGAGGACTTCGACGTCAAGCCGAAGAGAGGCAGTGATGTTCTAGGTGCGAGCTCTAGTGCGGGGCCGACGAAGCGCACTCACTTCCAGCAGAGGCAGATTTAGCAGCAGCCTCAGTTATAGATTCAGCAGGCACCAGCACGTGCCCACCAGCACCAAGGATAGTGCCAGAGGCAGACTACTCCGTGCGACTTCTGCAGGAAGCCGGGGCACAGTCGAGAGGCCTGTAGGAAAAGGTTGGGCATATATCTATACTGTGGGGCGCCCGACCACCAGCTGAAGGATTGCCACGTTCATGGAATCCGAGGAGGCCAGGACAGAGTGCAGCAGGCTAGAGGACCAGCAGCTAAGCAGAGAGGTCCTCCACTTCAGACCCAGCAGCAGCGCTTCGTACAACACCAGAAGGGAGCACCTGTGGGTAGGGTGTTCACCTTGACAGCAGAGGAGGTAGAGCCAGTGGGTGATGTTGTGGCAGGTCACGTTCTCCTTGATTCTTTCCCTGCTTTTACCTTGTTTGATTCCGGTGCCACACATAGTTTTGTGTCTGTTTTTTTTGCTCTAAGGCACAATATTATTGCTGAGTATATGGGTAGGACTTGCAAGATATTGACCGGGGGAGGCATTATCCTGGTTAATGATATCTGTAAGGGACGGAGAGTTACATTAGGAGGCCAGGATTTGAGCACGTGCTTGCTCTTAGTGCCCCTTCCGAGGTACGACATGGTACTCGGAATGGATTGGTTGAGCATGCACCATGCTAGTATTGACTATAGAGGAGGTAGGGTTCTGTTTAGGCCGTCGGGAGAGCCAGAGTTTGTGTTTGCCAGGGGAGCAGCTGAGCCGAGAGATGGGTTCTATGGAGCTTTGCTGGCGGGGCAGGCATTGTCGCATCCATTGATAGCTGATTTCATGGATGTCTTTTTCGAAGAGTTACCTGGGATGTCGCCAGATAGAGACATTGAGTTCTCTATAGAC
The DNA here is from genome assembly GCA_029216955.1 of Iris pallida. Taxonomy (NCBI): domain Eukaryota; kingdom Viridiplantae; phylum Streptophyta; class Magnoliopsida; order Asparagales; family Iridaceae; genus Iris; species Iris pallida. The sequence continues at coordinate 17,609,821 of JANAVB010028397.1, forward strand.
TTAGTGCTGGGCGTTGAGCCTATTTCACAGCACGTCTATAGGGTCAACAATAGCGAGTTGGCAGAGCTGAAGAAGCAAGTCGACGAGCTACAGGACAAGGGATTTATCAGATCCAGTTCATCACCTTGGGGCATGCCAGTTCTGTTTGTACCGAAGAAGGATGGTACGAAACGCATGTGTATCGATTACAGAGCGCTCAACAACCTCACTATCAAGAACAAGTACCCGTTGTTGAGGATTGACGACTTGTTCGATCAGTTGAGCGGCGCGAAGGTATTTTCGAAGATAGACCTGAGGTCCGGTTATCATCAGCTGAAGGTAAAACGGGAAGACGTTCCGAAGACAGCTTTTCGGACTCGGTACGACCAGTACGAGTTCACTGTCATGCCGTTTGGGTTGACCAACGCCCCAGCAGTATTCATGAACTTGATGAACAAGGTATTCCATCAGTACCTTGACAAGTTCGTGGTGGTCTTCATAGATAATATCTTGGTCTACTCAAAGACGCCGGAGGAGCATGAGGAGCATCTGAGGATTTTGCTCGAGACTCTGAGAAAGGAGCAGTTGTACGGGAAGCTTTCAAAGTGCGAGTTCTTCCTGGACCAGGTCGAGTTCTTGGGTCATGTTGTGACCGAGCACGGGATCTCTGTGGGCCAGAAGAATATTGCAGCGGTGGAGTCTTGGTCTACACCAGTTCAGTTGTCGAGATTCGGAGCTTTCTGGATTTGGCTGGCTATTATCGAAAGTTCATCCAGGACTTCTCGCAGATTGCAGAGCTGATGACTAGACTCACCAGGAAAGACGTAGAGTTCGTCTGGACTGAGGAGTATCAGGCCGCCTTCGATGAGCTGAAGAAGAGGTTGACATCAGCTCCGATCTTGACATTACCATCTGGAATCGGTGGTTTCTCGATCTATAGTGACGCTTCTTGCAGGGGTTTGGGTTGTGTTCTTCAGCAGCACGGGAAGGTGATTGCCTATGCATCTAGGCAGTTACGTCCTCATGAGAAGAACTACCCGACTCATGATCTGGAGTTGGCTGCTGTTATATTTGCCTTGAAGTTGTGGAAGCACTACTTGTATGGAGAGCGGGTTGAGATCTTCACTGATCATAAGAGCTTAAAATACGTGTTCACTCAGAAGGAGCTGAACATGCGGCAGAGACGGTGGCTCGAGCTGATGAAGGATTTCGATATCGCCTTGCAGTACCATCCAGAAAAGGCCAACGTAGTTGCAGATGCCTTGAGCAGGTATCTAGTAGCTATGTATCTGACGACAGATCGTTATCTTTTGGCTGACCTGGACAGTTTGGGAATCGAGGTGATTATTCCGGGCATAGAGGTACAGATGTGAGGCTTATAGATTCAGTTTGAGTTGATGGACAGAGTCAGATCAGCATAGTATGATGATGTTGCCCTGACGAGCATCTGGGAGCAGGTGCGGGCAGGGTTGCTCGATGATTTCTCTATTGCCGAAGATGGGTCGCTGCGGTACGGTACTAGACTGTGCGTTCCGAGTGGAGAGCTTCGGGAGGAGGTTCTTCAGGAGGCACATCGCTCTCAGTACTCTATGCATCCTGGGACCAACAAGATGTACAGAGATCTGAGGGAGCACGTTTGGTGGTATGATATGAAGCACGAGGTAGCTCAGTTTGTATCTCGCTGCTTGGTATGTCAGCAGGTGAAGGCCGAGAGACAGAGGCCTGGTGGGTTGCTACAGCCACTACCCATTCCTGAGTGAAAGTGGGAGCACATCACCATGGACTTTGTGTCCGGACTTCCACGATCTCCTGGAGGGAAAGACGTGATTTGGGTCATAGTTGATAGATTGACCAAATCGGCCCACATTTTGCCTTTTAAAGTAGGGTTGTCTATGGAGAGGCTGGCAGAGCTGTACGTTCGTCAGATCGTAAGATTGCATAGGGTTCCTGTGAGCATAGTTTCAGACCAGGATAGTCGTTTTACTTTCCACTTTTGGAGGAGTTTGCAGACTAGCTTGGGTACCTCCTTCAAGTTTAGTACCGCTTATCATCCCCAGACAGACGGGCAGTCAGAGAAGACTATCTAGAATTTGGAGGATATGCTTCGCACGTGTGGACTTGATCTCGGGGATTCTTGGGAGGACCATCTTCACCTGGTAGAGTTTGCTTACAACAACAGCTATCAGGCCAGTATAGAGATGTCGCCATTCGAGGCTTTACACGGACGGAGATACCGTACTCCCTTGTCATGGGACGATGTCGGCGAGAGAGTGCTGCTTGGACCGGAGATGGTAGTGGATACAGCTGAGAAGGTCAGGTTGATTAGAGACAGACTTTGGGTGGCTCAGGATAGGCAGCGGCATTGGGCCGATAGCCACCGAAGACCGTTAGAGTTCGAGGTTAGTTTTAATTTCTGTTTGTGATGCTTGCGATTGTTTGTTTATCTTGTGTGCTGAGTTTGTTTTATGTCTAGGCTGGTGTTTTGGTGTTCCTGAAGATTTCTCCGACACGGGGGACGATTCGCTTTGGCGGAGGCAGGAAGCTTAGTTCGCGCTACATCGGACCTTTCACTATCCTTGAGAGGGTCGGTGCAGTAGCTTATAGACTAGACTTGCCACCTACGCTAGAGGGGGTGGACAACATGTTCCATGTGTCGCAGCTGAGGCGGTATGTGGCAGACTGTAAGCCCTCTGGATTTTAGGGATTATTTTAAATTTTATTAAAGTAATTAATTTCAATAGAAATCTTAACAAATGATTATTTTATTATTAAATATACCTCTTCGTGACTTTGATTTTTGGAGCGCAAGAGATGTCAGTATCTCGAAACGCCCTCGGTCCTTCATGAGTTTTGATCTAGACAAGTTTATCTTCATATTGATATATTATGTCCCACTCAAACTTTTTCCCTTGTGCACTATTTGCATCGCAGAACTTTCGGATCAATTTAGGCCATTGTATCATTTTATTAAATTTCCACTTTTATTTTTAATCATCATGTGTATCTTATCGTGACTTTTAATTTAGGAGCACAAGACTAGTTATTTTCTCCAAACTAATTTATCATTCATGATCTACTCGAGATGTTCTACACCCATGACCTTCGTGTCCCACTCAGACACACTCTCTTGTGCTTTATTTTTATCGTGCAACTTTTTGGACAATTGACCCAATCCCGTTTTACCCCACCGAGTCACATTTAATTCCAACTTGTATTAGAGACGCCAGTTTGACCCAAACTGGTCGACCCAAGTTATGGACACGAACCATTTTGAGCCTACCACACACGTGCCACTCGTGTCCCATCCAATTTAGTCCCCGTGTACTATTTATTTATCAATGATTATAAATGGCTGATTGAATGTTATTTTAATTACCGAGACCCAATTAGATCCAATTACGACCCGACCCGACTCAAGTAGACACCACACCAAACACCATGACAACATCCATCATCCATACCCAAACACACAACACCAACACTCCTATAAAACACCACATGTCACATCACTCTCTCTTTCTCTCTCCCTCAAATTCAAATAAACACACACCCTCACCATACACATCCCTATGCTCCTTGGAAACACACCCACACCTATACACCCTCTCTCCTCACTCCTACACAAGCCAACACTCCCCCTCCTCTTTTCATACGTTCCTTTCTCCTCTCTCTACACATCACTATCCCCCTATATTAAAAGAAGCACTCCTATCCCCATCACCATCACTCTCTCTCTATCTCCCTATACTATAAACACACACCATCACCACCACCATACTCTCTCACCCTCTCTTCCCTCACCCGACCAAGAGAGCACCTCCCCTCTCCCTACAGCAGCACCCTCACCATTCCTCACTCTCTATTCACCCATTCTCTCTCTCTCTCCTCTCCCTCTTCTTCTCCACAGCCATCACCTCCACTATTTTTCCTCTTCTTAGCATCATCTTCACCTCTCCTTCTTCTTTCTTCATCAAGCTAATCCACCACCACCATGGGCATCACCGCCATCACCTTCACACACTACTACTACCACTACCACCACCCTCTTCTTCTTCCTCTCCTCCTCGGCCTCCTCCTCCTCCTCCCTTGGTCACCGTTCGGCCACTCATGGCCGAGCTTAGCAGCAACAGTAGCTGCACGTAGAGTGCAGCAGCAGCTGCACGTAGCGGAGCGGCAGCAGCAGCAAACAGCAGCTGTAGCAGCGCCAGCGACCACCGCACGACCGTCGTGGCCACTCCCTCGGTCGGGTGCACCCGACGACCATCCAGGAGGGAAGCTCCGCCCCCGACGAGCCTGCGTGCGTACACGAGAGCAGCGGTCGATGCTGTGCAGCGAGCTCACGTGCGAGACGCGACTGCGCTCGCCGATGGCCAACCACCGCCGCCAGCCGTCTCCGGTCGCCGTCGCCGCCATGCCTTGGCCGCGCACAGCCCGGCTTGCCACCCCCTAGCAGTGGTTCACGCGTCTCAAAACAGCGACTTCGTACATGTTTTCTGGGCAATCCGACCGTTGGATTGCCGTACTCCTTCCTCCGTTACAATCTTGGTATATATCTCTGCCTCCTCCTAAATTCAACCGTTAATTCATCCATTTGATATGTCAAAATCGGTCGCCAAGTTGCCCGAATAATTGTGTTCGTTTTTGGACAGCTTTGTGGAGCCAACTTCGTCGACTTGTATCTTCGCCATCGCAGCTCCGTTTGACGCATCACCATTTCCTATGTATAGCTGGTATAACCCTCTTTCTTTCTCTTAAGTTTCGTTTCATTGTGAGCTTGTTTGATTGGTTGAATTCGACGCCAAAGTTGGCCGTCCGAATTCATAATTTTCAACTTGTTAAATTATAATTTTGAACCTGGGACTCCATATTCCAATTCTGACACCACCAGTAGACTCGTGACATCGTTCTGGCATAAATTCATATAAAGTTTGCTTGATTTGGATGACGTGGGCCCTGGCACGTATTTCGGTACAATACGGGCCCTACTGTCCGAGTCAACGGGTTATTTTGAGATCGGCTCATCGGAATCCACTTTTGAATATACCGTTGGGTTTGTATCGTTATTCTGGACTCATTGACATATACTTTGCTAGATTTAGTGAACTTGGGCTCCGGCACGTATTTCCGTGCAAATCTGATTCCACTGTCCGAGTCAACGGGTCATTCTGAGATCGGCTCCTTGGAATCCACTTCTGGATATACCGTTGGGTTCGTATCGTCATTTTGGACTCGTAGACATTTAGTTTGCTATATTTTTTTGACTTTGATCCTGACACGTTTTTCGGTACAAGGTGAGTCCAACGGTGGACCGCATCTTGATCCGAATTACCATTTTGCTCCTGTGTCCGGAATTGGACTTATAGATAGTCTATTCTAGCTATTTTACTTATTCTGAGAATGTTGGTGATGTTTGTTTCAGCATCCGATGACGTTCGTGGAGACCCCTATGATGCTACCTTTCTTGGACTTGACGATTTGTCTGCAGGACATCATCGGCCCACTGCTTTACCCTAGGCAAGATACCTTGCCATACTTGTACTGTTTACATTACTCATATCTATCCTTGTACTGTTAGATGATAGCACTGGTAGTGTGTATCCAAGGATGACTTGGGTGTTACCGATGATGGCATCGATGTTATGGGTGCGTGCGTGTGTGACTTAGAGTTAGTAGACATACCCGACATGGTGAAGTTATCCCAGATAACTTTATGACTTAACACGAGACATTACACGACACCTTGAGTGAGAGTCATTGTGTTGGCACGAACTTTCGCATTCGACTGATCATCGGTGCGAGCGATTCGTGTGACGGTACATATAGAGTTAGATGGTGTCTAGATTAGAGACTCGCATTGAGATATGGATTGACTGAGTCATGGATACGACTTGTACATTTCCTGGGATGGGGAAGACAACCAGCAGGCGTATGGGACAGACAGTTACATTATTTTATATTTGCCTCAGGGTGGCCTGTTGTTGGCATGGGCCCTTACTAGTAGGAACATCTCCGGCAGCGGCCACTAGCTGCGCGCTAGGTTCGGTTGGGAGGACGCTAGTATTGAGCTAATCGGCTCGTGATCCGACGCTCGGCCTGTGTTCTGACGCAAATCCTTCGGCTAGTGATCCGACGTCGGCCCGTGCTTCGACGAAATTATTATTCACCTCCCCATACGTTCCAAAGGTTGTCTTCAACATACATCACATAGACTGGTTAGTTCGTGTACCTATGTCGGATCGTATCATGGGACAATATCTTATTACGGACTGGTATACCATCCTTTGACCAGGAGTGGTCAGAGTTATGGTTGCTGATTAATGACTGGATATTAGACCACGTTGTGACTCAGGTTGATCATTATATTCAGTTCACATTATGACATGTATCTCTGTATCTTGTTACGTCCCTCTGAGGACCTAGTGATCTCTTCAGGTATTCGCTGAGCGGTTAGTACAGAGTAGCTGGCGGGTGCTGCATGATGCACCGAGGTCTCAGGTATATATTTATATTGTGTTCTGGCATATTCCATTTATTCTTTCCAGCTTACATCCTCACCTATAATTGCTTCATACTGCTATGTAGCCTACTATTACCAAGCTTATTCCTTCTCAAGCTTGTTCGAACATGTATATTACTGGGTGGCCAACTTTAGTATATTATGTTCATTCTTGGTGTTCATTTCATTACTGTGGATTGAGATGCAGATGATCATATACTCTTAGTTACCCCTTTACAGCAGAGTACGTCCAGGGCTAAGTCCATTAAATTGGGAACTTACCCTAGATCGTATTAGCTGGCATGGTCGCGCTCTGGTTCCTATATATTTTGGAACTGGGGCGTGACATGTTTTAGTGGTGGCCCATGTAGGTCGAGATAAATCGTTTCGGTTACGTTACTGTATCGGACGAGCCTGCGTTATGATAATATATTAGAATCTCAATCCACACTGCTATTAAAAAATTCCCATTGACTTCTATTATCGCCTTTGAAATTTCTTATTTGTACTCAATCATACCGTTCTTGAAATAATATTTATGAATTCTCGTCTTTTCCTCTCTCGGAAGTACGGACACTTGTGTTGACTATCACTTTGTCGATATCCTATTATTGATTGTGACTATGGTAGATAGAATATCTTGTGGGTAACTATTTGGGTACATAGAGGTTTGGATAAATGTCTTTACTAGATAGACAGATAGGATGAGAACGACATTTTTGTCGAGGTTTAAATCTTTATAGAAAAATATCCTTGGTTGGATGATTGCATAGTCGTATATTAGTGATTCGACAACTTCATATGAATTATCACTTTGAGCTAGGAAGTTAACTTGGAAGGATGTAGTAACAACTGCTTGATAGGACTAGGTGATTAGATAAGGTGGGTAGACTGTAAAGACGCCTCACTAAGATAGGATGAGGAATAGAGAATAGTGTAGTGTATACAGGAGACATGATGACTATTAGGCCAAACTATATCACCCTATGCTTGGGTCAGATAGAGTTCTGGAGAGGGTTATGATAAACCCATACAGGTTTACTATGGAGGAAAAAAAATATTTCCTTGGATCACAAGGATTGGACTTGAAGGAAGACAACTTGAAAGTTTCCGGGGATGATAGCAATTAAAGTTTGAGGAACCATCAGAAGGAGGAAATTGATGAAACACGGTGATCATGACCGGGTATAAGATTTGAGAGTTGTAATAAAAATTTGAGAAATTATAACGTAGAGGATATGAAAATAAGGAATAATGATAAAATGGGAGAGAGGATTACATGGATATTGAGGAGCTATCCTAGGAAGATTATGTATCAGAGAAAAATATGATAATGGAAGTTGTGTATGATTAAGTTGGATTAGTCATCGATTTCTATATTGGCCGAGTCAATCTTGAATGAATTATTGGAGTTAAGGACTAGGATTAATAGAGTTAGACTATGATAGATGTATTAGAGTTAAGTACTTATTAGACCAGGTCTCAGATTTTCTTAGCAGATAGTTAGGCGTGGTTGTAATACGTATAATAGCTTACGGGTAGATAAGGTAGAACCTTGGTTAGATAGGATTTAAGGCTTGTATAGGTTTAGCATTGAGTTTCAAGGTTGTTTAAGTTAAGAATTGATCATGATCTTCGATGATTAATTGTAGCCAAGAATCAAGGAATAGAGTTAGAACTATACCTTAAGGCAGACTAGTAAAGCTTTTATTGATGCAAGTTAGTTAGAGACCCTTGAGGAGTTGCATCTGGAATATTGTGTTAGTATGAGGATAAGAAGTGGATATACAAGAAGAGAAATTTATAAGGAACAAAATGTTTGGTCTGAATAAATAGAGAGGAATAAGATTGCAATTTAAGGAAAAGTTATCAGGATGAGGTATATGACCACGATTATCTAAGATGACATAACGGTGATTACAGAGAGAACTATACCCCTAAGCAAGATCTTGAAGTTGCGATTCAGATAAAAAGTGAGGAGATCATCTCGAGGAGGGAGACGATACAATTATGACACATAAGGTAAGATTGGGAAATTGACAATGAAATGTGAGGATACTGACATGGAAGGTTTTAGCACTTGAATGAGATTATGGCATGAGATGGGAGAAAAAGATTTCAAGGTAGAAAGGTAGAGTAATCCTAAATAAGTTGAGGCATATAATCTAGGGCTAAGAAATTACACAGTGGATGACAAATTTCTTGAGGATGAAGATATTTTAAAGAGGATAAGTTAGGAATTGAATTTCTTTTTTTTAGAATTGAAGACGTCTGGAGACTTGGGCATATTACATTATGAGCATCTTGATATTGTGTTAGCGAAAGTTACAATTGGAAAGGGTGAGCCATAGAATGGAGTGTACTAATGAAAGAAATTTGATGATACCAAGGACTTTTGAATATTATGAGTGGATCATGGAATAAGTGATTAGCTGCATTTGATGGATCACATGTTATCATAGGAACCTGATAGATAGGCTGAATCATAGTATGGATTGGTGTGTAATTTTCTCAGCCGCTTAATTTTTAGATTTTTTCTAAGTGACTTTTCATATTTGTTTGAGACACATCCATAATCTTTCTCTTCTTATTTCTAAGCTTGCAAATCACGGTTGCGTAATTTAGCCAGCTTATCCTTCTAAATTATGATTTAGAAGATCGTATTCTTCCTTAGCCATGCCTTGATCTCAAATTCAAAACCTTGATCTCATCTCTCCTCTGCCAAACGATCATCTTATCCTAAGACGTCATTCCTCCCAAATTCTTGATCAAGCATCCACTTAGTCGTACCATATTCTTGTGGAAAATCTCTTCTAGAGCTTTTCGAAACTCTTCGTACCGTTAGCTGCAACTTTCTTGTTCGTGATTCACTTAAATTTGTTTAACAAATCCCTTTATGCCCCTTGCTCTGGTTATGTTCAACTTAGTCAATTCCTTCTAACATATTGAAATCTTGACCAATAGTACCCAGATAGTACCTGAGATTATTGTAGACTGTAATATCTAAATCCCAGTTTTTCTTTCCAAAACCTTGCTAGTAGATCACGACTATGATCTTTGGAACTAGTCGTGCCTGACTCCACAAAGATTTGATCATCTATCCTTCTAATACCCATGTATTATTGTAATTTCGAGGACGAAATTCTATAAGGTGGGTAGGTTGTAAGTCCTCTGGATTTTAGGGATTATTTTAAATTTTATTAAAGTAATTAATTTCAATAGATATCTTAATAAATAATTATTTTATTATTAAATATACCTCTTCGTGACTTTGATTTTTGGAGCACAAGAGATGTCAGTATCTCGAAACGCCCTCGGCCCTTCATGAGTTTTGATCTAGACAAGTTTATCTTCATATTGAGATATTATGTCCCACTCAAACTTGTTCCCTTGTGCTCTATTTGTATCGCAGAACTTTCGGGTCAATTTAGGCCATTGTACCATTTTATTAAATTTCTACTTTTATTTTTGATCATCATGTGTATCTTACGTGACTTTTAATTTAGAAACACAAGACTAGTTATTTTCTCCAAACCAATTTATCATTCATGATCTACTCGAGATGCTCTACACCCATGACCTTCGTGTCCCACTCAGACACACTCTCTTGTGCTTCATTTTTATCGCGTAACTTTCCGGACAATTGACCCAATCCCGATTTACCCCACCGAGTCACATTTAATTCCAACTTGTATTGGAGACGCCAGTTTGACCCAAACTGGTCGACCCAAGTTATGGACACGAACCATTTTGAGCCTACCACACACGTGCCACTCATGTCCCATCCAATTTAGTTCCCGTGTACTATTTATTTATTAATGATTATAAATGGCTGATTTAATGTTATTTTAATTATCGAGACCCAATTAGATCCAATTGCAATCCGACCCGACTCAAGTAGACCCCACACTAAACACCATGACAACATCCATCATCCATACCCAAACACACAACACCAACACTCCTACAAAACACCACATGTCACATCACTCTCTTTTTCTCTCTTCCTCAATTTCAAATAAACACACACACTCACCATACACATCCCTATGCTCCTTAAAAACACACCCACACCCATACAACCTCTCTCCTCACTCCCACACCAGCCAATACTCCCCCCTCTTTTTATACGTTCCTCTCTCCTCTCTCTACACATCACTATTCCCTATATTAAAATAAACACTCCCATCCCCATCACCATCACTCTCTCTCTCTTCCTATACTATAAACACACACCATCACCACCACCATACTCTTCCTCACCCTCTCTCCCCTTATCCGACCAAGAGAGCACCCCCCTCTCCCTCCAGCAGCACCCTCACCATTCCTCACTTTCTATTCACCTATGCTCTCTCTCTCTCTCTCTCTCTCCTCTCCCACTTCTTCTCCACAGCCATCACCTCCACTCTTCTTTCTCTTCTTAGCATCATCTTCACCTCTTCTTCTTCTTTCTTCATCAAGCTACACTACCACCACTATGGGCATCCCCGCCATCACCTTCACACACTACCACTACCACTACCACCTCCCTCTTCTTCCTCCTCTCCTCCTCGGCCTCCTCCTCTTCCTTCCTTGGTCGTTGCTCGGCCACTCATCGCCGAGATTAGCCGCAGCAGTAGCTACACGTGGAGCGCAGTAGCAGCTGCACGTAGCGGAGTGGCAGTAGCAGCAAACAGCAGCTGTAGCAGCACCAACGGCCACCGCGCGGCCGCCGTGGCCACTCCTTCGACCGGGTGTACCCCGACGACCCTCCAGGAGGGAGACACTGCCCCCGATGAGCCTGCATGCGCACACGAGAGCAAAGGTCGCTGCTGTGCAGTGAGCTCGCGTGCGTGACGCGGCTGCGCTCACCGATGGCCAACCATCACCGCCAGCCGCTTCCGATCACCGTCGTCGTCGTGCCTTGGCCGCGCGTAGCCCGACGTGCCACCCCCTAGCAGTGGGTCGCCTCCCAGAGACTCACAAGAGGTCGATTTCGACTTCGAAATCGAAGTTCCGTCGACGCACGCGAATGGTGAAGCCAGAATACGTGTCTCAAAATAGCAACTTCGCACGTGTTTTTTGGGCAATTCGACCGTTGGATCGCCGCACTCCTTCCTCCGTTACAATCATGGTATATAGCTCTGCCTCCTCCTAAATTTCAGCCGTTAATTCTTCCATTTGATATGTCAAAATCGGCCGCCAAGTTGTCCGAATAATTGTGTTCCTTTTTGGACAGCTTTGTGGAGCCAACTTCGTCAACTTGTATCTTCGTCATTGCAGCTCCGTTTGATGCATCACCAGTTCCTGTGCATAGCTGGTATAACCCTCTTTCTGTCCCTTAAGTTTTGTTTCATTGTGAGCTTGTTTGATTGGTTGAATTCGACGCCAAAGTTGACCATCCGAATTCGTAATTTCTAACTTATTAAATTATAATTTTGAATCCGGGACTCCAGATTCTAATTCTGACACTACCAGTAGACTCGTGGCGTCGTTCTGGCACAAATTCATATAAAGTTTGCTTGATTTGGACGACGTAGGCCCTGGCACGCATTTCGGTGCAATGTAGGCCCCATTGTCCGAGTCAACGGGTCATTTTAAGATAAGCTCATCGAAATCTACTTCTGGACATACCATTGGGTTTGTATCGTCATTCTGGACTCTTTGACATATACTTTGCTAGATTTAGTAGACTTGGGCTCCGGTACGTATTTCCGTACAAATCGGATTCCACGTCCGAGTCAACGGGTCATTCTGAGATCGGCTCCTCGGAATCCACTTCTGGATATACCGTTGGGTTCGTATCGGCATTCTGGACTCGTAGAAATTTAGTTTGCTATATTTTGTTGACTTTGATCCTGACACATTTTTCGGTGCAAGGTGAGTCCAACGGTGGACCGCATCTTGATCCGAATTACCATTTTGCTCCTGTGTCCGGAATTGGACTTATGGATAGTCTATTCTAGCTATTTTACTTATTTTGAGAACGTTGGTGATATTTGTTTCAGCATCCGACGACGTTCGTGGAGACCCCTATGATGCTACCTTTCTTGGACTTGACGATTTGTCTACAGGACATCATCGGCCCACTGCTTTATCCCAGGCAAGATACCTTGCCATACTTGTACTGTTTACATTACTCATATCTATCCTTGTACTATTATATAATGGCACAGGTAGTGTGTATCCAAGGATGACTTGGGTGTTACCGATGATGGCATCGATGTTATGGGTGCGTGCGTGTGTGACTTAGAGTTAGTAGACATACCCGACATGGTGAAGTTATCCCGGATAACTTTATGACTTGACACAAGACATTACACGACACCTTGAGTGAGAGTCATTGTGTTGGCACGAACTTCCGCATTCGACTGATCATCGGTACGAGTGGTTCGTGTGACGGTACATATAGAGTTAGATGGTGTCTAGAGTAGAGACTCGTATTGAGATATGGATTGACTGAGTCATGGATACGACTTGTATATTTCCTGGGATGGGGAAGATAACCAGCAGGCATATGGGACAGACAGTTACATTATTTTATATTAGCCTCAGGGTGGCCTGTTGTTGGTATGTACCCTTACTAGTAAAAATATCTCCGGCAGCGGCCACTAGCTGCGCGCTAGGTTCGGCTGGGAGGACGCTAGTATTGAGCTAATTGGCTCGTGATCCGATGCTCGGCCCGTGTTCTGACGCAAATCCTTCGGCTCGTGATCCGACTTCAGCCTGTGCTTCGACGAAATTATTATTCACCTACCCATACGTTCCAAAGGTTGTCTTCAACATGCATTCACATAGACTGGTTAGTTCCTGTTCCTATGTCGGACCGTATCATGGGAAAATATCTTATCACAGACTGGTATACCATCCTTTGACCAGGAGTGGTCAGAGTTATGGTTGCTGATTGATGACTGGATATTGGACCACGTTGTGACTCAGGTTGATCATTATATTCAGTTCACATTATGGCATGTATCTCTGTATCTTGTTACGTCCTTCTGAGGATCTGGTGATCTCTCCAGGTATTCGCTGAGCGGTTAGTACAGAGTAGCTGGCGGGTGCTGCATGATGCACCGAGGTCTCAGGTATATATTTGTATCGTGTTCTGGCATATTCTATTTATTCTTTCCAGCTTATATCCTCACCTATAATTGCTTCATACTGCTATGTAGCCTACTATTACCAAGCTTATTCCTTCTCAAGCCTGTTCGAACATGTATATTACTGGGTGGCCAACTTTAGTATATTATGTTCATTCTTGGTGTTCATTTCATTACTGTGGATTAAGATGTAGATGATCATATACTCTTAGTTACCCCTTTACAGCGGAGTACGTCCAAGGCTAAGTCTATTAAATTGGGAACTTACCCTAGATCATATTAGCTGGCATGGTCGCGCTCTGGTTCCTATATATTTTAAAACTGGGGCGTGACACAGACCCAGCCATGTATTGGACCATTCAGCGATCGAGGTGGGGCCTACTCTTCACTATCCAGAGCAGCCAGTGGAGATTCTGGATTGTCACGCCCCAGAACCAGAATACTGGAGAGCGGGGGCAGACATAGCCAGCTACGTATATTGAAATAGAATACATCTCAACTATACGGTCACGGCTGTCTAGATATGAGGGTTTACTACAAGCCAGCAGTCTCTTAAGGTCAAGCCTATTGTCTCAATCTCAAGCAATTAACAGAGTTACAAGATGTTAGAGCATCAAATATATATATAAGGCGTCCCAAATATTACATATTGGATGATCATGAAGCTAGTCGTACAAAATGATAGGACTATCAAGAGTTCAGTCATACATGATCAACCCTAGGATTTGTTAATCATGTTTACAGCCCGTAGGCAGACAGTAAGTAAATGTGCATCGAGCTAACAGGTGCTCGTCGGCTAAACGCCTCAAAAGAATAAATTTACATAAAAGTGGGTGAAACAAAAAGGAAAACCCACTCTTGGCTCGGGTTCCGTCTAGTTGTCACCATTGGGCTGGAAGCTTGGTAGATCCTCGGGAGCTGCTCCAAAATCTGGCCACACAAAACCAGCTGGGTCAAACCCCAGAAAGAGCAAGTGCCACAAAGGAGGCCACAAATAAGAACAAAAGCCAGCATATTAGAACATAAAGAATAAAAAAGTACAAGTAGTAAAGTACACAGGACGATAAACGACTAGGAGCTGTTTGCCATTGATTGTAAAAGAACAGAACAATTATCGGAGGACTGAACTTAGACTCACAATACAAACTCGCTCGTACAAAGAAAGCCTAGGGACGAAAACCTAGGTACAGCAGACTAAGTACGATTGTTTATTTTTGATTCTGGGGGGTGACGATAGAGGCTCGGGAAAGCGACGGCCGCTCTGCCTTACTCCTTGGACGATCAGTATGTAGCCTTGGCTCGGGGAAGATCTGCTTGACGTTGATGAAGAAACGCTCTTCTTGCTCTCCTCGGATTACTCTCCTGGCTTCTCTCTCTCTGTGATTATCAAGAAGAAGGGGGAGCTCTCCCTGTGTAGATCTCTCTCTTCTTATTTTTTTTTATTCTTTTGTTGCCGACCTCTCCTCTCTCTTTTTTTTTTCAAGGGAATGATGCTGGCTATTTATAAGAGTGGGGAGGGGGTGATCATTAGGGTTTGCTAATGATTATCTGTTTGAAATGTCGGCGCTCCTTCATTCTATCTGAACCCTTGATCCTGATTACAGTGAATCTCGGCCATTAACGCGGATAGCATCGTATCTCATGAGCAATTAATACTAGCTGCTTTAAATCCTTGTGATTGATTATGCCAATGTCTGATTGCTCGCCACGTGTCCCATTAGCTTGATGATAAATGATATGCCCTGACCTCAGTAATTATGACGATGATGTCAAATATATTTGTTGAGATTCGGTTAAATCTCTTATTGATCCCATGCTACGTGTCTTAATTGTGAGTCCTGTCAGAGCCGCATAGGATTGACTATCCTCGAACCGCAGAGAGATACTCTTTGTAAGCCGCATAGGACGATGCTTCATCGAGCCGTATATGCGTAATCTTTGTGAGCCGCATGAGCTGGTGGTGTATTGGGCCGCAGGAAATGTGTTCCCAGGGAGCCGCATGAGCTAGCGTTGTATCGAACCGCATGGAACGGGTTCTCAGGGGAGCCGCATATGACTGATTGCCACGTGGCAATCTGGGACTTCTGACGGATTTGGTCAGAGATTTTCTTCTTTTCTCGAGGAGTCAGTCATTTTGGCAAGGCCATTATGAAACTTTATGTCAGGGCCGCCACAGTGAATCGTGCTGGAACAATAAATGAGGCCACTCCTCAAACGACCAGCTGTAGGAAAAGATCACACATGGCGTCCATCGAGCCGCATATGCCTTGCTGAATCGCATACGCTCCCGAGCCGCATGCGATTGAGAATCTTCTTTGAACCGCATAGGGCCGCTCCTGGGTGGGCCACATAAGCTTCTTACTCAGAGCCGCATGAATCATTATTCTAATATTTTCCATGCTTCTACAGGACCCCCTTCAAAGTTTTCAATTTTGTAAAAAATTAGAATACTTTGAACAAGAAGCATGGCCCCATTCATGCCGCATAGGTGTCCCAGCCGCATAGATTCAGCTGTCCGCATAGGCTCTTTGCCACGTGTCCTGACCACGTGTGCAAATCTTCATTAAATGCTCTTGATCCATTTTGATTTCACGCCGTCTTTTGGGGGAGGATCCTAAGGGTTTTTTCCTTCTGATTGTCCGGTTCGCCTTGATAGCCGAAGGGTCGATCACGTCGTACGAAGCGTCGGTCAGTAATCCTTCTTTCTCTGTCTATAAATAGGTGGGTGTTTGGTTGGACTTTAGATTTTTTTCGACTGAAAAACTCCTGTCTTGTTTTTTTCCCCCAACCGACAAACAGCAATGGCGCCTAGGGTTTCCAAGACTGTGAAGAAGGCCGCGGCGAGGAGAAAGAAATCGGCTTCGTCGTCGACCGTCGCCCCCCCCCCCGTCCGCCTTGATGTTCACGTCACCATCGAAGGTAATAACCTATGTAGAAGATTGGGTATTTTGAAACCCTAACAGGGTCTGCTCTACTGCCTACTCCGTGCACGCAACCACGTGACCCACATACACGTCCCCTGATTGAGTCGCATGGGGTATACCCCATGTCTGAACCGCATACGGGTTATGTGGTCCGCATGCACGTCCCATGAACCCTAATAGGGTCTGCTCTACTGCTTACTCCGTGCACGCAACCACATGGCCCGCAAACACGTCCCTTGATCGAGCCGCATGGGGTATACCCCATGTCTGAGCCGCATACGAATTACGTGGTTCGCCTACACGCCCCATGCATGGGGTATGCCCCCTGTCGGAGCCGCCTGTGAATTATCTTTAAATGAGCTGTATGACTATTTTCTGAATATTTTTTATTTTGTCTTTCCGTCTTTGATTCTTTCAGTGTCTCCGCTGAGCGCTGAGGTTGCAGTCACAGAGGAACCGCCACCCCCTATCGTCGACCAGGGGTCTCCCTCCGTTAAGGAAGAAACGAAGAAGGAAGACTCGTCGTCTGTACAGGATGGTCTCTCTCCGAGTGTCGAAACAACTGGGGGTGGTAGCTCGGGGAATTCTGATACTCCTATTCCAGATGAGGATCTCCTTCAACTGCATCCTTCCTATGTAAGGTGGTTGAGGGAGTGGTATGAGCGCTTCTATAACTAGGTTTTAGGAATTCCTTACGGATGTCTGTCTTCTGCCCGCATGTTTCTGTAGTTTGTGCCTTTCCTTTCCGTCTGAATGAAGTAGTGAAAAGTTTTTTTTAGTTTTGTTTGTTAGTCATGTGAATGTGGCCGATCGTTTCAGTGAATGGAATGTATTTGCTTCCCTCTTTTTTGTAATGGTCGCCTTTAACAGGATATTCTATGTGAACTTTGTATCCTTAATGTACTTCGTTATGGGTGTAGACGATAGTCTAGAATATGATCGGCATACGTATCCTGAAAGGGTGGGGTTATGTTAAGCCTGGGGATTTTATTTCCCAATGGAACCTTTGCTCCTCGGGGAGATGTGACGCTGTTGACTCCAAAAGCAGTATACGGAACTAATCGATAGTTTGAGCGGTTGACTATCCTGCTGAAGGACCATCCCTCGACGTTGTGTACCTCTGAACCATAGTCGTTTCTTTATCTTGTCTTGCTTGTTTGTCCTTTTATTTCTACTTCGTAACAGTGCTATGATCTCGAAAATAGATATGTTTCATCTTATCTTTGCTTTCTTGTATCGGTGTTCATGGAATCGAACTTGCTGGGGGATTATTTGTGGACCTGTTACCCTAGGCGTACCTTAGTTTTAGGTACGGATAACAAGTTTGATTAGGATGTTTGGAGCAGCCATGGCAAAGTGGTCATAGGTGTTCTTGGTGTTGGGAAAAGGAATGCCGTAGAGCAGCTGGGCTCCCGGGGCATGGCAAGATGGTGGATTTATGCTAAGAAGCTTAGCAAGGGATATTTGTGGGCCTATTATCCTTGGCGTACCCTGGTTCAGGATACGGATAATGGGATGAAAGGAAACCAATCACATTTGCTCAGAGGTTATGATGACATGGCAAACGTGAAGGTTTTATCGTGAAATCTTCCTGCTCAGCGGTAATGAGAATATGGCAGGGGAGACTTTACGGAATCTATTTGTGGTCAACAGAGGACATTTGTGGTCAACAGAGGACATTTGTGGTCAACAGGGGACATTTGTGGACCTATTATCCTTGTCGTACTCCGGTTGTGGGTACAGATAATAGGTTAAAAGAGGATCGACATACTTGCTCAGAGGTAATATGGACATGGCAAATATGATGATTTCTTCGACGGAGCCTTCCCACTCAGAGGTAGTGAGGACATGGCAGGAGTGGGCTCAATAAAGATTGGGTACATAGAACGACTCAGAGGTAGGAGAACGTGGAAGTTCTATGCGAGGGGGCGGTTTGTTTTTGGTGGAAGTGAAGACGACTCAGAGGTAATGAGGACATGGTCGTTTCGGAAATTGGTGGATCGACTACCCTTTTTGTGCACTGGGAGTGCGGGTAGTGAATCCTGAGGGAGGATCTCTGCCAGGAAGAAAGTTCAGAGGTATAATCATACTTGACTTATTATCTGAAAGAGTGACCGGAATGTAAGTTCAGAGGCACCAGCTGGTACATAACTTGATAATTTGGACTATTGAGGGAGTGAGATTTCAGCGGTACCAGCGGGTGCATGGCTCGATAATCTGAAATAGGGTAGATGAGAGTTCAGTGGTTCTAAAGGGGTACATGACTCGATAATCTGGAGAATGATAGATGAGAGTTCAGTGGTACTAAAGGGGTACATGACTCGATAATCTGGAGAAGGATGGATGAGAGTTTAGTGGTACTAAAGGAGTACATGACTCGATAATCTGGAGAATGATGTTCAAACATAGTATTTCTTCAGGAACTTGCCGTTGACGGGCAACATGCGCAAATCTCCGTTCTGCTTAGCGAGGCGGTAGGCGCCGTTGGAGAACACGGTCTCGATGACAAATGGACCTTTCCATTTTGGCTGGAACTTACCGATGGTCTTGTGAGTCATGACCATCGGCCTCCGGACTGCCAGAACAAGATCACCCACTTGGAATGTTCTGATTTTAACTTTCTTGTTGAAGGCTCCGGAGATGCGTGCTTGGTATAGCTCGATCCTTTGCTGAGCTAGGAGGCGCTTTTTATCTAAAGCCTCCAACTCTTGTAGTTGTCGTCGGTAGTTATCATCCGTCGTCAATTGATAAGTGAGGGCGACGCGGAGTGAGGGGATCTGAGTCTCCAAAGGGAGGACTGCTTCGCTCCCGTACACCAGAGAGAATGGTGTATTCCCGATGGCTGTTCGAACCGTGGAGCGATAAGCCCATAAGCACTCGCCGAGCTTCTCGTTCCAGTCGCGTTTGTTGGAGGAGACGAACTTCTTGAGGAGCTTGATGATTGTTTTGTTGAATGCCTCTGCCAACCCGTTTGCTGCCGGGTTGTATGGTGTCGAAGCGACATTCTGAATGCGGTGCTTATCACAGAATCGGTAGAATGCATGGCTTATAAACTGTGGACCATTATCATGGATGATTCTTCGTGGTAGTCCGAAGCGGTAGATAACGTGATGCTTAAGGAAGCTGATCACGTTTGAAGTTTTAACTTCTGCGAGTGGGACAGCTTCCGCCCATTTGGAGAAATAATCAGTGATCGCAAGTATGAAGCGATGTCCTCGGGAGGAAGGTGGGGTGATTGGACCAATGATATCCATCCCCCATGCTTCGAATGGCCAGGATGCCACCGTTGGATGCAGAAACTCGGATGGTTGGTGAATGAAATCCGCGTGGACTTGGCAGGCCTTGCATTTTCTGGCATAATCTATCGCATCTGCCACCATCGTGGGCCAGTAGTAGCCCATCCGGCGAAGGCGGTCCTGTAGCTTAGGGCCGGGTTGATGGGCCCCACAGACACCGTCGTGAGCTTCTCGTACAGCTTCTGTAGCTTCCGCGTTCGACAAGCACCGGAGCAATAATCCGTCGTAGGAGCGGCGATACAACATTTTCGTCTCTGTATCATAGAAGAATCTGAGAGAACGCCGTCTGATAGAGGTAGCTTCCTTTGGATTCTCTGGGAGGATGTCGTATACGACGAAGTCGATGAACGGCTGTCTCCAGTCCGGTGTGTCGTCGACCGTCTGGGCGGAATAACTTGCCATGGCTTGAACATTGTTCTTAGGACAGACCAGTTCGTGACCTATTACGTCAACCGAATGATGAGCTTGGTTCGGTACTGCTAAGGAAGCGGCAAGGCCTGCTAGGGCATCGACTTCGATATTTTGGAGTCTGGGGACGTGCTCGATGAAGAATCCCTCGAATGATGAGATAATGTTGATTGCAATTTGATGGTAGGGGATCATGTCTTCATGGCGAACCTCGTATGAGCCCCTGATCTGATTGACGATTAGTTGGGAGTCGCCGTATGCTTCAAGGTATTCTACCCCCAGCTCTTTGTAAGTTGGAGGCCAATGACCAGAGCGTTATATTCGGCCACATTGTTGGAGCAGGGTTCCGTGAGGGAGTAGGCGCGATTGATCACCAGCCCAGTAGGAGAAATTAATACCACTCCGACCCCGACGACGATGTTTCCCTTGGGTCCGGTCCTTGAGGCGCCATCGAAGAACATTCGCCATATGTTATCGTGGGTGGCTGTATTCGAATCGGCGACCTCGTCTGGGATCTCTTCATAGATTCTAGATGACTCCGATCCTGGGTGGGCTGCCAAAAAGTCTGCTAGGGCTTGACCCTTAACAGCCTTTTGCGGGACGAAGATCATATGATAGGGGGACAGTAATATTGCCCATGTGGCGAGGCGAGAGCTGAGGGCCCCTGGTTTAGTCATGAGGACTCTGAGGGGGTTGACTCGCGAGATCACATGTATGGTTTGTCCTGTGACATAGTGTCGCGTCTTTTGAATAGCGAATACCAGGGCGAGACACTCCTTCTCTACGGCGGTGTATCGATGTTCTGGCCCGACCATCATCCGGCTGAGATAATATATGGCCTTCTCGTGGCCTGCATCGTTATTTTGTGCTAGCAGGGCACCAAGGGAGTGTTCCATTGCTCGTACATAGAGCAGGAATGGTTTTCCGGGGACCGGGGCTACCAGGACTGGGGGATTCGACAAATATTCTTTGATGTCGTCGAAAGCACGCTGGCATTCCTCGTCCCATACGAATAAGACTCCCTTCTTTATGAGGTGTGTGAACGGTCGGCATCGCCCGAAGAGGTTGGAAATGAACATCCTGATGTAAGCTAGCCTCCCTTGGAGGCCTCTGAGTTCGCGAAGATTTTTGGGGGACCCATCTCCATGTTTGCCTTCGTCTTCTCAGGGTCTACATGGATACCCCGTGCCGTGATGATGAAGCCTAAGAATTTTCTGCTGGATACGCCCAAGAATGATTTCGTAGGGTTCATCTTCAGGTTGTGGGCTCTCATCAGGTCGAATACCATTCTCAGGTCTTGCAGATGATCTTCCTTATGGCGACTCTTGACGGCGATGTCGTGACATAGCATTCTACTGTTTTGCGTAAATGTTCTCGAAAAATGATACTCATGGCCCGCTGATATGTAGCGCCAGCATTCTTCAGACCGAATGGCATGACTGTGTAGCAGTATGTACCAATCGGCGTTCGAAATAATGTGTGCTTTTCGTCATCGGAAGACATCTTGATTTGATTATACCCCGAGAATCCATCCATGAATGACATACGTTCGAAGCCGCATGTGTTGTCGATCATGATGTCTGTGATGGGAAGGGAAATTCATCTTTGGGGCATGCCTCGTTCAGGTTGCGGAAGTCGATACAGATTCGAATCTTCCATTCTTCTTGAGGACGGGTACTATATTGGCGACCCAATCAGGATGTGCTCTTCACGAATGAAGCCGCTGGCTATTAACTTGTTGACTTCAGTTTCGATTGCGTCCATGACACCTGGGCGGAAGCGTCGTTGTTGCTGCTTGACTGGCTTTGCATCTGGCCGTATATTGAGTTTGTGGAGAGCGATATCAGGATTTAACCCCGGCATGTCTTCATAGCTCCAGACGAACATATCAATGTATTCTCTGACGAGTACTAACAGCGATTCTCGTTCTTCGTCAGTTAGGCTTTTACTGATAAAGATCGGTTTTGGAGAAGATTCGCTGCCGAGATCCACTTGTATGACCTCATCTTCGGTAGGAGGTTCTCTCAGTTCGAACCGCTTTTCCTATTGTGCGTCTAATATTGGGCCCATGGTTCTAGCTCAAGGATTTCGGGGATGTCTTCGTCTTCCTCGTAAGCGTCGGTGAATGCCATGTTGACTGACATGACTTGTCTGAACACATCTCCGATGCTGGTATCTGAGTCGGAAGTCGGTGATCCGGTTGAATGTGACTGCCAGTCGCATTCTTCATTTGAGCTTTCAGGGGTCGTAGTAGGCGTTACATACCCTAAACCGTATCGGGTTTTGTTATAGTAGTTCCGTGGTTTGCCCGCCGGGGCTGGCGTCTTCAAAGGTAATCGTCGTCCAGTGCCGTAGTTCAGTCCTGGCGTTGTCTCTAGATCATACCCCTGTTTCTGCATGAGATATTTTGATTGAGGGCTATAGAGATACAGAGGCAGTCTTCCGGCATCTGACCCGAAGTCGACTTCTTCCATAGCGGGGGGATGTGGGTTGTTCGTGGCCGAAGATGATTGGGTGGTCCCCTCTCTCGACTATTCGGTAAGTGTCTTCTACTGGAGTAAGTCGGATGGCGGTGTACACGTTTGTCACCTGTGTATGTAGGTGAGTGCCTATACCGTGTTCCATAACATACATTGTACATAGCTTATTGAGCTCGGTGTAGTTCAAAGATAACCCTTTATTGATGAAGTAAGGTATCTTTTCTAGAGGGATTACATCATCTGCGGAAGGGGTATCGGAGTAGGCAGCCACATACTTGGCCAATTCTGGTTCTTCTTCGGCCACCCCCTGTATAAATGAAGACTGAGAGGACGACCTAGTCAGCTTGATCTTCAGAGGCTCAACTGGCGGAGCAGATCGTGGAGTTGTTGGTAGACTAGCAACCCCCAGTTTGGTACTTGATGTGAGGCGAGGGGTGGCTGGTTCGCTAGAAGTGTCAGACCTCGCATCGGGGTGAAGAATCTTCTTGGGAAGGCGTATTGTGAGCGGTCTGTCGGAGGGATTGGGCTTCTCCGTTTGGAGCTGACCGACTCTCGGTAGTCTGATGGTAAGTGGCCCTGTTATGGGTCTCGGCGCTTGGCCGGACCTTGGCAGCGGATTCTCATTTGTTCTTCTTGTACGGAGAGACTGATTGCGTCCTTACGCAGAGTGGCCGTAAGGGGTACAGAATTGCCCGGTTTGCGAGCCTGAAGGTGGATCGTTAGAGGTTCTTCTGATCCTGTAGCCGTCTTGTTGTGAGCTTGCACATCTTCTTCGACCAGATGCTTCTTGATTTTTCATACAGACAGGAGTCTGAGTAATAAGATTCGACCCCCTTGAAGGGATCGATATCGGCAAACTCTGTCCTCACAAAGCCATGCTTATCGACATATTTGAAGCACTGGTGTAGCGTGGAAGGCACGATCATGTAATCGTGTATCCAAGGCCGCCCCAGAAGGATATTGTAAGAAGTGTCGGCATCTATGACATAACAGGTGACTTCTGATTGGAGATCGCCGATCTGACACTTCAAACGGATCTTCCCTATTGGGTAGCTCCTGTCCGAATTGAAACCGCTAATGGCGGTGCTTGTAGGTGTCAGGCGATGCATCGGAATGCGAAGATGATGTAGCAGACCCTTCAGAATGATGCTTATAGAGGACCCAGGATCAATGTGCATTCGGTCCACCTTTACGTCGCCGATGTATCCAGTGTAGTATAGCGGGCGATCATGCAGGTTAGTTTTGATGAGCATATCTTGCGGAGAGAAGACGATATTGGGCATTGCTCCCGTACACGCACTATCTTGGAGCTCTGCAGGTTGGTTATCTTCCGTGAGGTTAACCTGAGCCAAGTATGCGTCGGCATTTTGGAGCGCCTCACTTAAAGCCGTGCGGACATCCTTTGAGAGCCTGAGGAGTTCATATAAGGACAATTTGGCCGGGGTATTAGCTAATTGCGCTAAGATGTCAAAGTTGTAGGGCCTCTCCAGCCCCTGAGGTGTCTCCTTTCGGAGGGACTTGTCGAAGCGAGTCTCCTTCGGCCTAGGCTTGTCGGTCGTCGAAGGCTGAGCCGGTTCCGGAGCATTAGTTGTAGTGGGCGGATGATCATCAGTCGCGCTTTCGGTCATCGGTTGGGCTTGTGTTCCGGACCGAGTAGTGACGGCCGAGACTTCCTCTTCTTCCGTCGAGGCAGTGCAGCAGGATCTGACTTTTTCACTTTTCCTTTTAGAAGGTGGAGAGGGCTGAGTTACCTCGTGGACTAGGTCCGGATGGACCCACATGATTTCCCCTCGTGATGTGGTGAGGGGTATTAGACCAGCGGCTTGATCGCGAGCAGGCGGCAGATTAGCAATCTCCATTGTTGCCAGAGATATGGGTATAACCCCGTCCTGAGTCTCTGTTGGAGGGAAGCTGCCGAATTGTACGGACACCATGTTGGCTGCCACGGTTACCTCTTCGAAATCGATGGCCAGGGCGTTCGAATCGATGAGGTTTTGGATATACCGTTTCAGTTGGTAGCAGTCGTGTATAGCATAGTGGACGTAGCGATGGTAATGGCAGAACTTTGGGTTCTCCAGATCAGCCGGCCGAGGCTCCCGTCTTGGTGGAGGAAGCTGAATCCTATCTCCTTGTATAAGCATGTCCTAGATAGGCTTGACGTGGCCGTCTTCAAAAGAATAAGTGATTTGAGGCCATTGTTTGTCTGCTGCTGTGGCTCGGGCTTCTGGGCTGTATCGGCCACCATAGCCTGCTTGCCTTTGTTGTCCCGGTTGTTGGAGGGGCTACCCCCATTGTCGTTGCTGGTGTTGGGACGCTTGCTCTTGTTCTCTCCCTCCGAGATATGCAACCCCAGTTGGCGAGCCTTCTTCAATCGTTCTTCAGCACTTGTAGCACTGATGATAAAAGCCTTCCAGTCCTTGAACTGACTTTCGCCCATCCAGAGACTAATTGTTGGAAGTAGTCTCTTTTGGCAAATTTCAATCAAAGAAGAGTCCGGGTTGCCAGATGGTAACTTCATTGCGATTTGACGAAACCGCTCAATGTAATTTCTCGTCAGTTCTTTCTCTCCTTGAACGACGTCCATGGGGGTAGACATCGTCACGTCCTGTCCTACCTCATAGAACCTCTCCAAGAACAAGCGTTTGAAGCCAACGAAGGAGTGGATGCAATTGTCTGGCAGGTTGCGGTACCAATCGAAGGCGACTCCTTCCAATGCCCCAATGAATAACCGCGTGAGGATAGCGTCATCATGGGGCAGATGGTCGGTAGTGACCTCAAAGTAAGTGATATATCGACTTGCTGAAGTCTTGCCATCATATGGGTTGATATTGAACGACTTATATCTTGGCGGAAAGGGAACATCCCTCCATTCAGCAGGATATGGTTGCCGTATTCTGAGGTCTTGAGAGTTTTCTCGGGCGTGGAACATTGCTCGGAGCTCCTGAACCTCTCTTCTTACTTCTCGGGCCTCATCTGTCGCGGTAGGGGCCGTTATCTCGGGAGGATTATTGCCCTGGTTTGGCGCCGCTGAATTTAAATCTACGTTGATTGCGGGACCCGTGCTTGTCTGGCCAGGTGTCACTCCCTGCAGAGTAGGAAGTGCCGCTTTGATCTCGTCTACAGACTTGACCAAGGCATGCAATACGGCCTCCAACGTGTCGATGCGCTGGCGATCGCTGGAACTGCCTTGATTGCTGTCTGTCATGAATACCGTCTTCACATGAGGAGTGACGGAGGGAGTGGTGGAGGATGTACCCTCCGAGTCGTACCCATGCGTCGAGAAATCATCTGGATATGTGGGGATGTTCTCTTCAGGTTCGGACTCGGAAGGAACACTACCCCCAGCTTCGGAGCTTATTTCGTCTAGAGAATCATGGATGTCCTCGGGGACACCAGCATCTGTTGTGCCCGATGGGAGGGTTGTTTCTCGGGGTTCGTCTCCTTGAAACATTGGATTATTGTGGACGTTCGGAGGAGTACTACCCCCAGCTCCTACGACCCCCAGAGTCGGGGACGATGAGTCTCCTGTTGCAGCAGATTTTGTCTTCGAACGGGTGTGTTGGTATACTCCGATGGAGGGCAACCGTTTAGCCGACAATTTCTTAGCTGTAGTGGCTGATATCTTTGGACTGGAGATGCTTGTCTTCTTCCCTCTCCTCGGCGGGGACCTTCTGAGCGGACTTGCAGGAGACAACAGGAGGTGCCTCATCTTCTGAGTTCGGGTGCTGTAGTCTGTGGAAGACGGACGGACGATCTTCCGTTACTGCTGCGTTGTTGCAGTAGCAGTTGACGATGATCTGGGTGCAGTGACGTCCATGTGAGGATTCTTTGCACGCCGAGGCCCCTTCTCTTTCCTTGCTCTTGTGGAGGATCGCCTCCCGCAGGTCAGAGGGACCACTCTGTCCGTTCGCCGCCGGGGATTGGACTTGAGCGGTTCTGTACAACTTCCCATCAGAGGCCCGTGTGATAATCAGCGGGACGCCCTGATAGTCAGAGGTTGGGGCAGCTGTCTGGGCTTGATGAGCCCGTGCTGCCCTAGACTTCTTCTTCCTAGCACTTGTGGGTGCATAATAGGAAGAGTCCAAGTTGGACATCACAGAGTCTGGCTTATCATCCAGAGAGTCATCAGGGTTCGGACCGTACGAGAGACGGTCGAAAACTGATCGAGAGGAGCATGGGGCAGATGCTATGCGGCTGGGTGCGGAAACCGTGCAGACTGTCTGCATGCGGTTGTCTCCTGTTGTCGGATGAGTTCTTATGCGGCTAGGGGTCACGACCGTGCAGGCTGGCCGCATGCGGTTGGCATCTGTGGCCGCATGGGTTTTCTGCAAACGATTGACTTTACTGGCCGCATGAGTCTCATCCATGCTGTCGGGAACTGTAGTCGCATAAGTTATGCGGCTGACAGAAGTAGCCGCATGAGTTTTCTTCATGCGGTTGGCGGTTGTAGCCGCATGGGCTTCCTCCTTGCGGCTAATGCTCTTCTGCGGTTCGGTCCGCGTAGAGTCCCTCTTTGTCCCTGCAAGTCCAGCATCATAATGTTTTCTTCTGCCGAACTTGGGGACAGCCGAGTTGTCTACAATCTGAAGTGGGACCGCAGAAGAATCCTTCTCGCCGTCTTAAGCAGTAGAGGGCATCCCATCGAGGGCTTGAGGAGGAGCAAATGACTTCGGTATCCATTCTTTGCGGGCCTTCGTGGTACGGGTGCGCTTCTGGGCCGGGCCAGCGCTGCCTTCAGAGAGCATCTCTTCGAACGCATGTTGGTCGAAGCGGACGACCATCTTCTTTTGTGTGGAGCCAAGTTTGGCTGCATCTGATTGTGTCACCAACTCTTCAGCCGTGGAGAAGTTAGTCCCCAGCAGAGTCGCCATCGTATTTGCCATTGATTGTAAAAGAACAGAACAATTATCGGAGGACTGAACTTAGACTCACAAAACAAACTCGCTCGTACAAAGAAAGCCTAGAGACGAAAACCTAAGTACAGCAGACTAAGTACGATTGTTTATTTTTGATTCTGGGGGGTGACGATAGAGGTTCGGGAAAGCGACGGCCGCTCTGCCTTACTCCTTGGACGATCAGTATGTAGCCTTGGCTCGGGGAAGATCTGCTCGACGTTGATGAAGAAACGCTCTTCTTGCTCTCCTCGGATTGCTCTCCTGGCTTCTCTCTCTCTGTGATTATCAAGAAGAAAGGGGGAGCTCTCCCTGTGTAGATCTCTCTTCTTATTTTTTTTTATTCTTTTGTTGCCGACCTCATCTCTTTTTTTTTTCAAGGGAATGATGCTGGCTATTTATAAGAGTGGGGGGTGATCATTAGGGTTTGCTAATGATTATCTGTTTGAAATATCGGCGCTCCTCCATTCTATCTGAACCCTTGATCCTGATTACAGTGAATCTCGGCCATTAACGCGGATAGCATCGTATCTCATGAGCAATTAATACTAGCTGCTTTAAATCCTTGTGATTGATTATGCCAATGTCTGATTGCTCGCCACGTGTCCCATTAGCTTGATGATAAATGATATGCCCTGATCTCAGTAATTATGACGATGATGTCAAATATATTTGTTGAGATTCGGTTAAATCTCTTATTGATCCCATGCCACGTGTCTTAATTGTGAGTCCTGTCAGAGCCGCATAGGATTGACTATCCTCGAACCGCAGAGAGATACTCTTTGTAAGCCGCATAGGACGATGCTTCATCGAGCCGCATATGCGTAATCTTTGTGAGCCGCATGAGCTGGTGGTGTATTGGGCCGCAGGGAATGTGTTCCCAGGGAGCCGCATGAGCTAGCGTTGTATCGAACCGCATGGAACGGGTTCTCAGGGAGCCGCATATGACTGATTGCCACGTGGCAATCTGGAACTTCTGACGGATTTGGTCAGAGATTTTCTTCTTTTTCCGAGGAGCAGTCATTATGGCAAGGCCATTATGAAACATTATGTCAGGGCCGCCACAGTGAATCGTGCTGGAACAATAAATGAGGCCACTCCTCAAACGACCAACTGTAGGGAAAGATCACACATGGCGTCCATCGAGCCGCATATGCCTTGCTGAACCGCATACGCTCCCGAGCCGCATGCGATTGAGAATCTTCTTTGAACCGCATAGGGCCGCTCCTGGGTGGGCCGCATAAGCTTCTTACTCAGAGCCGCATGGATCATTATTCTAATATTTTCCATGCTTCTACAGGGGCGTGGAACCATTCCGGGAGCCAGGATACAATCCTTAAACCAAACAAGGACCGGGATTGTACCCCTTCGCCTGAATAGCTCACTGTCTCTACCCATTTATCGTTAGAAATAAGTAAAGCAATCAAGATCAAGAGTTCCAGGTGCAGGGGCTAGACAAGACTTAGACAGAGCTGGACACCATTCATTCACAATCGGCCAGGCAAGTACTACGGCTTACTACTTAACTAACTAGGGTTATCACAAGCCTAATTACTAACAAGATGCAAGTGAGAATTTCCAGTCCCAAGCCCTGCAGACTATCCAGTTATCCTTCCGCGGGTTGAGAGTTATAGGTGGGTACATTACCCGGGAGACAATGTACCCTTAGGTGACTTAGAGGGTGCAACACATGACAGTGTGCTGGAAATGTGCTCTACTCGTCGGCAAGCTACAAGTCCATTAAAGCGCCCAGATAACGAGATTGCCTGTGACTGGGAATTCTCCATGTTCTAGTTTGATCTAATCATTAGCCTAATCCAATTTAGCGCGAGTCCCTGGCCATGGTACCCAGGAAGTCACGTCCTAGACATGATGCGAGACAAGACAAGTAGATTGTACAAGCAAGCAAGCAGGAACACCCACGGTGTCAAGTTGATTATACGAGTCAAGTTACAAGTTTCAAGTCAAGTCAAGTCAGGAGTGCGCTGCCACGGGCCACTATCAAGTTATCAAGATAAATCATGTCAGGGTACTGTCAGGAATGCGCTACTACGGGCCACTATCAAGTCAGGTTGGTCATGTCAGGAGTGAACCACTACGGGTCACTGTCGTGTTATGCTAGTTCCTTGTCATGCCATGCCATGTACAATAGTCATTCCAAACATATGAAGTAAAATCAAGTTCATGACAAAAGAGTAAGGATATAAAATGGGCGTAAAATACCTAATAAAATACTAATATAAAATAGGACTATAGAAGAGCCAAGATCAAGAAATATTAAATTTATCATCGACAAGTAGGTTGTGCAGGGTATGTACTGCGCAGGGTGCCAAGTGCGCAGGGTGAGCTGCACAGGTACCAACTGCGCAGGGTGAGCTGCGCAGCAGATGGATTACGCTGGATCAGGTTGCGCAGGAATGGATGGCGCAGGGTCAGATTGCGCAGAGGTGGATTGCGTGAGGGTGGATTGCACAGGAGTCAGGTTGCGCAGGGGCTAACTGCGCAGGGGTTAGTGCGCCAAGGGAGATGCGCGGTCCAGCCCAGAGGCCGGGCGTAATCGGCTATGCGCAATGAAGGCGCTGGCCGAGAAGGAAGGTGCGCAGTTCACCAAAGGGTGAGCTGCGCAATCGGCCTTGCGCTAAAGAGCGCAGGCCGAGAGGGCTGCTTCTCCAACCCGAGAAGAACTCCAAGAACTTCAAAACTTTAATTCTTCATAACTTTGCCAAATCAAAACCAAATCTAGATTTTCAAGGTTCTAACTTGAGTAAAATCGAATTCTCTTCCAAATGGAAGCATCAAAACACGCAAAAATTGAAGTTTAATAGATCAAAACCAAGGATTTTTGAAAATGGTTAAAACCTAGATCTAGAAGAATGAAAGCTCCAAATCACAAAATGTCAAGTTCTAAAGTTGTTCTCCATGGCCTAATCTAGCTAATGGACAAATAGAAAGTGGTGCTTATTTGATGGCAAGGTGCACTTGCCTATGGTGTGGTGTTGTGTGGAAGAAGGAAGAAGAAGAAGAAAATTAATGGAGAGTAAAGAGGAGAGAGAAAGTTAGGTGGGGATATAATGAGGGTGGTTGTGTTGTGTTGAGGTTAGAGTGTAGGTTAAAGTGTACCAATACATGTTAACCCAAACCTAATCAAACCAAACCAATTAAAACTGAGCCGAACCAAAACCCGAAATACGAGAAAACCCACAATTCCACAAGTCAAGAAAATTAAAATACATGCCAAAACCTAGATACGAGTATAAATACGAAAATACAGGAAATGGGGGTGACAACTCTACCCACCTTCAAAGAATTCCGTCCTCGAAATTTAATCAAGGAGCTAGAGATTGCCACGGCAAGCTATACTATGCACAGGCAAGCTACACTAAGCAGTTCAATCATACAATCATACAATGCAAGCAAGGAAGGGAAAGCGTAAGGCATAAGAAAGACATTATACCTCACGAGTCAAGCAGGTAGGGGTATTACGATCGGATGTCGTCCTCACGCTCCCATGTTGACTCACCTAGAGAGTGATGACCCCAAGCAACACGGACAAGTTAATAGTCTTGTTCTTGAGCGTCTTTTCTCTCCGGTCCAATATAGACACGGGCCTCTCCTCATACGAAAGGTTGGTACCAACAACCAAATCCGAATGATCTAGGATGTGGCTCGGGTCCGGGATATACCATCTTAATTGGGATACATGGAATACATCATGTACCTCACTTAGCGACGGCGGAAGAGCAAGACGATAGGATATATCGCCTACTCGCTCTAGAATATCGAACGGCCCTATATACCTAGGACTAAGCTTTCCCGCACGCCAAAATGAATGACGCTGCGGGTGGGCGAGATCCTAAGGAATACATGGTCGCCGACGGCAAATTCTAAGGGACGCCGATGAGCATCGGTCCAATGGCGCTGGCGATCCTGAGCAACTCGGAGGTGATCTCTGACTTTCCTGACCACTTCAACCGTCTGTGAAATCAGTTCTGGACCGAGCATCTGCCTCTCTCCGACATCGTCCCATGCTAACGGGGATCTGCACTTCCTACCATACAGAGCTCGAAGGGTGCCATCTGGATACTGGCCTGGAAACTATTGTTGTACGAGAATTCCACCAGGTGTAGGTGATCCTCCCACGAACCACTGAAGTCAAGGGTACACAACCGCAACATATCTTCGAGAGTTTGTATAGTACGCTCTGACTGTCCATCTGTCTGCGGATGATACGCTGAGCTGAACTTGAGACGAGTCCCCAAACCTTGATGAAGACTGCGCCAGAAGTACGATGTAAATCTTGTATCCCTGTCTGATACTATGCTGACTGGTACTCCGTGAAGTCTGACGATTGCCTGAGATACATCTCTGCTAGCTGCGCCGTCGACTGTCCAACTCTAAAGAAGAAGAAAGTGTGCCACCTTGGTAAGCCTGTCCACAATGACCCAATAGCATCTCTGCCTGCCGGAGATCTGGGTAACCCAGTCACGAAATCCATGGTTATGTGTTCCCATTTCCATTCTGGGATCGACAAGGGTTGAAGAAGTCCAGCTGGCCTCTGATGTTCAGCCTTGACTTGTGGCAAACCAAACATCAAGAGACATACCGGGCTATCTCCCCTTTATACCATTCTACCAAAAGTGTTGACGAATATCTCTGTACATCTTCGTGCTGCTGGGTGGATGGAATACTGCGAACTGTGAGCCTCTGCCATGACTTCCTGTCTGATATCTCCACTGGGTATACAAAGATGCGTGCCATGTCGAAGTGTACCATCCTCATGAATACATAACTCTGGCCTTCTCCCTGCCTCACACTCTACTCTGAGCCGCTGAATCTTGGAATCTGTTAACTGTGCTGTCCGGATCCTCTCAACTATGGTGGACTGAATCTGTAGGCTGGCCATCAAGGCCACATTGGAAGGAAGAACCACTTCAATTCCATCTTCTGAAGATCCGACAATAACTCTGGTTGCGCCGTCAGAAAATAAACTCCAGCTCTGGCTCAACGCATCTGCTACAACGTTGGCCTTCCCTGGGATACTACAAATCCACATCATAGTCCACCAGTAGCTCGAGCCACCTTCTCTGCCGCATATTAAGATCCTTCTGGGTGAAAACATACTTCAGGCTCTTATGATCAGTAAAGATCTCCACTCTATCTCCGTACAAATAGTGCCTCCACAACTTAAGTGCAAACACTACTGCTGCTAGCTCCAAGTCATGGGTCGGATTCTTCTCATGATCACGGAGTTGACGTGACGCATAAGCGATTACCTTCCATGCTGCATCAAAACACATCCCAATCCTCTGCCTGAAGTATCGCAGTAAACTGTGAATCCTCCGGTCCCATCTGGAAGGGTGAGAATGGGAGCCGTTATCAAACCTCGCTTCAATTTCTCAAATGATTCCTGACATTCTGCTGTCCAACGAACGGCACATCCTTGCGGGTCAACTGGGTCATCGGCGCTAAATCCTTGCAAAATCAGAGACGAACCGCCGGTAGTAGCCGGCCAATCCAAGAAAGTTGCGAACTTCTGCCACTGAGCTGGGTACTGGCCATGCCTCGATAGCCACAATCTTCTGGGGATCCACTTCCACTCCTCCTGGTAATGATGTGACCCAAGTAAGAAATGCGATCGAGCCAGAACTCGCATTTACTGAACTTGGCGTACAACTGGTGCTCTCTGAGAATCTGGAGGACAGTTCTGAGATGCTGCTCGTGCTCTGCTTCACTCTTGCTGTAGACCAGGATGTCATCAAGGAACACTATTACGAACTGATCCAAGTAAGGCATGAAAATACGGTTCATGAGGTCCATGAACACTGCCGGCGCATTGGTCGCTCCAAAGGGCATAACTAGAAACTTCCAATGCCCATACCTCGATCTGAGCGCCGTCTTCGGGATGTCTTACTCTCTGACTCTGATCTGGTGATATCCTGACCGCAAGTCTATCTTCGAGAAAACTGAAGCCCCTTTGAGTTGATCAAACAAGTCATCTATCCTTGGAAGAGTGTATCTGTTCTTGATTGTCACTGAGTTCAAGGTACGATAATCTACACATAGCCTGGACGTACCATTCTTCTTTTTTACAAGAAGCATCGGGGCTCCCCAAGGCGATCCACTAGCACGAATGAATCCCTTGGTTCTAAGTTCTTCAATCATCTGGTATAAAATCTCCAACTCTGAAGGTGCCATTCTGTAGACTCGCTCTGATACTGGTGCTGTTTCGGGAATCAAGTCTATGGTGAACTCAATCTCCGTTCTGGCGGTATCCTGGAAGTTCCTCTGGAAAGACATCTGGAAACTCTTCAACTATCCGGGGCAACTGCACTGCTGCTACTGCCATCCGCATACTGGGGGAGAAGGTTCCACGGCGCCTCTGGAAAATAAAAACTCTGGCTCTCCGGGAATAAAGACAACTCTGCCAACATGGCAGTCTATCCTAGCATAATGGTTCCTCAACCAATGCCTAGGACTACATCATAGTCTGCCATAGGGAACTCTATGAGCCTAGGGGGAACTCTCTACCGCTAACTACGATCCGACACGAGGAAAACACTCGATCTACTCCCACAAGACCATTACCAGTAAGTATATTGAGCCTCACTGATAATGACTCGGGCTCCAATCTATCCGTGCGAATCATGCAGACATGAATGAATACGATGCACCAGAATCAAATAATACAGATGCTGGAAAGGTGTTGACGAGAATAGTACCTGCCACTACCTCACCTGGTGCAACTTCTTCTTCCATGGTCATCATCATAGCCTGACCTCTAGCTGCGGGTCCTCTCTGTTGGAAACCCTCTATCGGTTCTGTGCTGGAGCCTGGGTGAACTGCTGGTTCTACTGATGAAAGGCCTGGGCCTGAGGCAACAATGGCCTCGGGTATGCTGTTGCTGCTGCTGCTGGACTGGAACTGGGGCTGGTCCTCTCACCGAAGAACTAGAAAGATTGGATGATGATGGACCTCCCCTATTCGGGCAGGTCCCTATCTGGTGGTCTGCTCCTCCACAAGCCAGGCACAATCCCTGTGCCCTACGACACTCTGCCACTATATGGCCCGACTTCCGCAATGAGAACATCCCACCGCGGAAGACTGCTTCTGCTTCTGCTGCTGCGGATACGTCAGGGTCGAATGCTGAACCGACGTCACTGAGGCCGCCCGCCTCGGAGTTCCAATGGTTATACTCCTAGCTGCCACGGCTGGAGCTAAAGATTGGTGCATCTGGTTGTGGGACCGCTTCCTGCCTCCGGTCCTGTCCACAATTCGACGGGAGGTAACTCATGCCTCCTTGCTGCCTTCAACACTGCATCGAACGTCTGGTGCTCGAACTGCTCCACAGCCAATATATCTCTAAGTGCAGCCCTTGCTGGAACCGCTGAGCCCTATCGAACTCGGTTGCCACCAAGGTGGGGGCGAACCTACTCAGCCTGGAAAACTCGATCGCATAGCCATCGACCGTCCTGCCTCCTTGCTTCAAGTTGGTGAATCTGGTCTGCAGGTCGTACCGTGCCACCGCATCAAAGTACTTTGTCTGGAACCTCTCTCTGAACGTCGCCCAAGTGACTGGCGCTGCTAATCCCATGGCCTGAGCTGCCCACCAATCGTGAGCCAAGTCTAACAACTGTAGGCGTACCACCGCCACCTTCTTATTTTTAGGTGTCCTAGCTGCTTCCAGGACCACCTCGGTATCCTGAAGCCAAGCGTCCGCGGCAATCGCATCTTCACTGCCGTCAAAGAACGAGGGTTCAAGCGCTTGAAACTGTTGGCCGCCTGATTCCTTGGGGACCCCCTCGGTTTAGTGCATCATGAACTTCCTGGTACAAGGCGTCGCCTCGACGAACTTGGGATGCAAGCAGTTCTCTGATAAGCATTACCAAAGGTCCTCATCCTGTCTAGTGGTTGAGCGGGCGGAGCTGCCTGAATTGGAGGTACTGAGCCTCCGGAAAGCATAACTCGGGAGGCTACTCCAGAGTGCTGAGCTTGATCTTCCTGGCGTGGGGTGCTTGTCGAGCTTCCTCTGGCTGGTTGGCAGGTCCGGGAGTAATGCCGCTGAAGAAGACGACATAAGGAACAATAAGGAAAGGACCAGGACAGATCAATGATACAAGCAATGTGATCAGGTCGAGATTCTCAGGGATTGAAGATACGAGCAGAGATCAAGGATGAATATTGATTGAGACATCTATTCGATAAACCCTCACATTTCTTGAATGCCAAGACCTGCATGGGCCACCACTTAAACCGTATCACGCCCCAGAACCAGAATACTGGAGAACGGGGCAGACATAGCCAGCTACGTATATTGAAATAGAATACATCTCAACTATACGGTCACGGCTGTCTAGATATGAGGGTTACTACAAGCCAGCAGTCTCTTAAGGTCAAGCCTATTATCTCAATCTCAAGCAATTAACAGAGTTACAAGATGTTAGAGCATCAA
This sequence comes from Iris pallida, assembly GCA_029216955.1. NCBI lineage: Eukaryota > Viridiplantae > Streptophyta > Magnoliopsida > Asparagales > Iridaceae > Iris > Iris pallida. The sequence goes on from JANAVB010028397.1 coordinate 17,645,824, forward strand.
ATATATATAAGGCGTCCCAAATATTACATATTGGATGATCATGAAGCTAGTCGTACAAAATAATAGGACTAGCAAGAGTTCAGTCATACATGATCAACCCTAGGATTTGTTAATCATGTTTACAGCCCGTAGGCAGACAGTAAGAATGTGCATCGAGCTAACAGGTGCTCGTCGGCTAAACGCCTCAAAAGAATAATTTACATATAAGTGGGTGAAACAAAAAGGAAAATCCACTCTTGGCCCGGGTTCCGTCTAGTTGTCACCATTGGGGCTGGAAGCTTGGTAGATCCTCGGGAGCTGCTCCGAAATCTGGCCACATAAAACCAGCTGGGTCAAACCCCAGAAAGAGCAAGTGCCACAAAGGGGCCACAAATAAGAACAAAAGCCAGCATATTAGAACATAAAGAAAAAAAAAGTACAAGTAGAAAGTACACAGGGCGATAAACGACTAGGGGCGTGGAACCATTCCGGGAGCCAGGATACAATCCTTAAACCAAACAAGGACCGGGATTGTACCCCTTCGCCTGAATAGCTCACTGTCTCTACCCATTTATCGTTAGAAATAAGTAAAGCAATCAAGATCAAGAGTTCCAGGTGCAGGGGCTAGACAAGACTTAGACAGAGCTGGACACCATTCATTCACAATCGGCCAGGCAAGTACTATGGCTTACTACTTTAACTAACTAGGGTTATCACAAGCCTAATTACTAACAAGATGCAAGTGAGAATTTCCAGTTCCAGCCCTGCAGACTATCCAGTTATCCTTCCGCG
>JANAVB010028397.1:17651594-17673474 GCA_029216955.1 Iris pallida
CTCGATTTCCAGACACGATAGTTCACGGACTAGTATATGTTGGATCATGACATGAGATGTTGTTTCAAGATTTTCTTGGTATATTGGTATATTTCCTGTCTTGTTCTCTGTACTTGTATAGATACCGATTCTTAAGGGGACTTGCTACCCTCTTATGGAATTACGTGTCATGACGTGTCATGTCCGGATCTATTATACTATCGGGGATGGAGAATTATTAGGGGCTATGTGATCAAAGCCACCCTGTCATATTCTTGTGCTTGTGTCACCCTCACCTCACGTAGGATGTAGCGGGATCTTATTTCATGTGCTCGTTATCCAGGTTGGCCGGCATGACCCTTTCCAGTGATTTTTATGTGATTGTCGGGCCAAGTGGATAGCCAGTCCTGTAACTTTTCCAAGCCGATCACATAACGCTCTAATAATTCAAGGCACATTTTATATTATTTTATCTCATATATCTTGCTCAGTTCTACATTCAGTACTTTTCTTACCATGCTATGATATTCATTACTCATGTTCTACATGCTCTTATGCTATACCTTGATTAGAGGCTAAGTTCTGTTCAGAAGGGTTACAACCCCGGTCCTTGTTTGGTTTACGGATTGTAACTCGGCTTCCGAATAGCTCCCAAGTCATCCTATATCTTTGTCTTGTATTTCATTATAATTGTCTCTTATAGAATTTGTCAATTCATATGGAACTGTTGTTAGTGTTTGTACTTGCTCATTTTCCTGACAGGATATCGTTGATATATTATAGATGATTCTGAGGCAGACTGCTCGACCTATTATGGGGTCGGGATAGATGGAGACTTAGTCCAGGACTGTGGCCTGATAGTTGAGCCACTAGGCTTTGCACACCCAGAGTGGTATAGCTTAGTTAGGTTTGTCTGGACTATAATCCAGCTAGTACTTTCAGAGTATAGTATTCTATATTATATTTTGTGACTCTGTGATGTTGTTTATAGATCTGGGCTTGTGTTAGATCTTGAACTTATTTCTGTTTTTACTTCGATCATATTTCCATTCCGTGCTATCTACCTTAGTTTTAACTTGTGATTGAGTTATGCCATATTATATTCCTCCGTACGGAGATGACAGGTACCTTTATACTGTTTAGTTGTAGTATTTACATACGTCATATACAGCGTTCTACCGTCGACTCTGCGGCGTAGGCTGGACGTACCCACGTACTCGTCCCCTAATCAGGGTGCGGGTCGTGACATACATCTCCGCTCTCCGACGAGGCCAGCTACCGGTGCGGCATTACAGTCCCGTCCAGCACGTTCGGCCGCCCAGTGCCTTCAGTGCCAACTGTGCAGCGTTTTGCCCCGATATCATCATCGTGCCAAATGTCGACCCCAGCAACAATTTTTTTGACACAACTGATCACCAACAATATCGATCCAAATTAATGTACATCGAGTCTAATGTTACAATGCTATGTTTTTGAATTCAAAGTGGTTAATGAAGTAGTGGGGTGAAATAGTTATGTACTTAGGCGATCTTCAATGAAAATATCTAAAATTGGGTTTCTATCCTACTTGTTATGGTACTTTAAGCAAATTTCTATTCTAATTGTTAGAGTTTCTATATAAAAATTACATAAACAAAAAAAATAGCCTCTAATGGTTCTCGTTTTCTATCATATATGGCAACAACTGTGTAATACCTGTGGTTCATATTGTGTATCTTGGTATTCGTATACGTAATTTGACCCGTATTGCATGTCTCTCTGCTTAATTTATTCTAGCATTTTATTGATTTGTTATTCTTGGGTTGGTTCGGCTGGCTTGGGTTCATCATGAACCAAAGGTCACTACAACAAATATGGCCTACAATAGCATGCGCAGAACACTATAGAAAGCCTTCTATAGCATATTCTGTCTGCTATGATCGCCCACGCTATAGTATGTCCAGACATGTGAACGCTATAACATTATAGCGTTCATGAATGCTGTAGAAGGTTTATAGCGTTCGTGTATGCTGTTGATGGTTTATAGTTTATGAATGCTGTAAATACTTTATAGCATTCTAGAACGCTATAGATAGTTTATAGCGTTCGTGAGTGCTGTGGATTACTTATAGCGTTTATGAATGCTGTGGATTATTTATAGCGTTTGTGAATGCTGTGGATGATTTATAGCGTTTGATGAATGGTTTGATTTATTATAGCGTTCATCATATGCTATCGTGGTAGCAGCAATTTAGACGTTTTGAGTGCTATAAACCTGCTACATTTCATATTATTTCATATCTGCTACAGAATTTCATATTTCATAACCTGTTTTGTATCACATATAAATAACAATAATCGCAAACAATTTCAATCGCAACTTACATTTTGATCAATCAAGATATAGTAAAGATTTGCCAAAATATGAAATGTTTCATTAGAACATTCAAGATGTACAAAAAGTAGTAGTCATTAAAACATTCAAGATGTAGAAAAAGTAGTTGTACGCCAAAATAAACCATTCCATTTACAAAGTATCTGTAGTCCAAAATAAACCATTCCATTTACAAATATCTGTAGGCCAAAAAACAGCTCGATCGCCTCTTTCCTTCTAGCAGCTATCCACAACCATCAAAAACATACACGCCAACCTACACAAAATTGAGAAGAAAACACATTATGATAAAAATAAGTTCACACAAGATCATATATTGATGAACAAGAACAAGAAGATAATTGAGCTCTACTCACCTGAGAGAAAAAACCATTTATTTTGTTCCCAGTGATATAGCTTATGTTCTATATATCTAGCATAACTCCAGCAGTTTGGGTTACTAAAGGATCTGGGTCAGTCGAAGATAGAACCAAAGAGTTTGCACTCTGAAAAAAGAACATGAAGTAATCAGTGTCCATTAAGAAAAGATGTTGAGAAAATCAAAGGCACATTTGCATTTAAAAGATGCATAAATATAAAGAGTGGTGGATGTTTAGGAGAACTTCAGAAAATCCACCAAGGAAAATGTTATTTTAATAAACACAAGAAACATAGCCAAAACGGGTAATTCAGAAAGTAAACCTCTGAGCAGACTGGCCAGTCTGAGCAGGTAAGACTGCAATGTTCCCATTGTACTTAGTAGCAGCACTAGGGGCAAAAAAAAGGAGAGAAGCGACCATCACCGTCAGCACTAGGTCGATCACTGATGTATAATAGCTTGTAGCAGGATCAAAAGGTTGCTGAACCTAAAGAAAAAATGGTAAAAAACATAATGAGACTTGAATAAACAACAAAAAAACATGCCCAAGTAATCATGCACCTTCTCAATAATCCAGCACCAATTTGGTCCTAAAGCTGACCGTATAACTTATAGTGTAGATAATAATGAATGCAAAGGAACATCAAGTGAAATTAGCAAAAAGGGGGAGAGGAGATACGAAAAGGCTCCGGGAAATGCAATATCAACAGAAAAGAAAACCCATGTGTTTGATGCCTGTTAATTGTCCACTTTTTCCAAGTGAACCCCTTCTCAATAAGATGTTTCTAAGTGAATCATATCTTAAAAGAAACATGTATTTTCCCCAAAAAATAGAGTAGAAGGTGCATCCACAAAATCTATACAGGAAGTGATTCCACCTTTGATGTTAAGCTATGTGAAAATATTTCTTGGCCACTCGTGAGTCTGTTCCGACAAGGGCAACAGCTTCAGAAATTAGCTTCTTTCTCTGCTACAACTAGAGAAAAGATGCAGGATCTGAGTTTTAGGGAAGATATTTTGGGGGAAACGATAGAAAATTGGCATAAATTACAAACAGTCTAACAAGTTAGTTTTTGACATGCCAGAAGTAACTTTGGACGTTTCTTCAACTATAAGAGAATAGCATCTATAGTCTAAATAATATCTTTTAACATTCTGAAAGTGATTCTGGACATTTAACTAAGATGATCAGAAAGAATAAGATGTATATGAATGATTCCATTAGTGCATACCCTGGAAAGGACACCTTAGATGACCTTAGTCTATTCCAAACCAGGCAGACCCTTTAATAGAACAACCTCAAGGTGCAATAAGAATTAGAGCACTTCATATAGTCCACCAATTAGTAGGAAAAATATATCACATGTCAATTGGTAAATTTTGTAAGTGACATGATTCGCCTCATAGTAAAGGAAGCATATTTTCAAGCTATCAAACAAAAGTTAACAGTTAAATCCAAATAACTTTAACGTCAAGCTCTAAGAGAGAATGAGGGTGAGACATCATGGTCAAATTGCTCCATTTAGACATAATTTGTTGCATATGCACCGTTATATCAGAGACTAGTGTATATGATACCTACAAACAACAACTAAAATCCTTCATCCCCAATTTTTGGGTCTCCTACATGAATCCTTCTTACATTCAGCTCCACAAAGGGTTCTCGTCTCCAAAGAAAACATAATAATTTATAAAAGGAAAGCACGACAAGACAACTAAGAGGTGGGTTTTTTTCCACTAATTAGAGAAGTGGCACTAATTACAGGTTGGTGTCCCACTTCACTAATTAGAACCTCTAATTATTGGCTTGTAAAAGTTGTTTTTTCCCACTAATTAGTGGACGTGTTTGTTTTTCAATGTCTAATAGCCATCAATTTACCTTTGTACCCTTATTATAAAGTATTTCTAAAATATTACCTCCCCAAAACTTGTATATATGAATATAGTAGATGGATTTGGAAGCTAATAGTATAAGTAAATTTGTAACTTGTCATCACCCATAATATATATCAGAAAGTATTAATTATATAGAATAATGAGAATAAAGTAGCGTTGAATACCCTAATTAAGAAGAATCTCGTCCATCTTCTTCCCAACCTTTTGACCAAACACAACGCATAAAAGCAAACATCAACAACAAATTACTTACCAATAGCATAAATACACCTTATCACTGTTGAATTTCAATCAAATCTAGTCACGTTTCGCCGTCACCGTATCTAAAATCATTCAAATCAGACATAAGTAAAGCTAAATTCAAATTTAAATCACCAAAAAATTGATAAACTTATCACTAGATCAAAAGCTCACGTTGGTAAGAAGAACAAAGCTAGGTTTTCCTTCTTCAACTTCTCCTTGTAGTGAACATCATCTGCTGCAAGCCATCCTAATTATGAAAAATCAACCCAAGTGATCAATCCAACAGCTCAAAAACTCTAAAAGCAACGAAATTTAGTCCAAATTTTGAGTATTTTCTACCTGATCGACGACTTTGAAGAGGCCTTGCCCCTGCCGCGCCTTCGCCTCCTCCGCGAGCGCCTAAGCAGAAAAGGAACCTAAAGTCGAAGTCAAGAACGAGTTCCCAATCTAAATGACAAAAGGAGCCCTAACCCTGATCCTCACCTTGGCGAACCCCTTGGCGGTGCCGATATGTGCGCCAAAGAACACTGTGACCTTCTTCCTTCCGTCTTCGACCTCCGGATCTTTCTCCTTCGGTGCGAAGCGCGCTTCAGCGACTCAATCAACCGGGTTGTCTTCCCGGACGAGGAACGGTGCCAAAGAAAGAAGGAGACGAGTTCGAGCACGACGACGACGGAGTGGTGATGAGGACGAGGAGTTGCCGGTGAGTATCGCAGTCATGAGGTCGAGCGGTCGAAGTAGGGTTTCTTACGGATCGGAGGAGAGAGATTTGGGGTAAGAGAAATTTTGACATGGTGAGACACCGACCCAACTTGATGCCGCGGCCACCGCCTTTTCGCCTCCCCCTTTTCTAGGCTGGGGGACTTTCCTTTGGAGAGAAAATTTTTGGGCGGCTTTCATTTGGAGCTAAGGATTTTGGAGAGTAGGGAAAATTTGGGCGCCCTTTTTTTGGAGAGGAAAAAATTTGGGCGCTCACCCAACAATTGAGCAGAAGAAAATAAATAGGTAGGTTAGGTTAGAATTTATCGAACTCGAGAAAAACCAAGGGACGGATCTTAATTCTGTGGTTACAGTTGGTCGATATTTTGCTTTTTTTGTAGTGTAGTTCTACAGCATTCAGGAAACGCTATAGATAGATATTTTTATAGCACTGCAGAAAAAATGCTGTTTTGATAACATTCTATAGCGAAACACTTGAACGCTATAGAAAAACTGCTATTGTAGGTCCTATTTGTTGTAGTAGGTGAACCCTCCTACCTACCACCACCCTCCTTATTTAATCCTTTCCCTCATCTCTCTCTTCATTTACTTCTTCTTCTCCACCATTACTTCTTCAACCACCAGGAGAGTGAGAGAGAGAGCTTAGGCAAGTACATCTTGCTTCATGGGGGAACTCAAGATTTATTGTTCCATTTTCTTCCTTGCAACATTCTAAGACTCTTTAGTGCTTGGCATTTTCAATTTCCATGGCTAAACTCTTCTAGATCTAAGTTTATTTTATTTTTGGATTTCTTAGGTTTTGATCTACTTAGCTTTATTATTTCTAAGTTTTGATGGTTTCATGTTGTAGAGCATTTCGTTCTGCCCCAATTCGACCTACGGAAGTCTGAATTCGACTTCGGATGAAGGATTTATGAGCTTTGAAGCCATGGTCTTCATGGCTATTCTCTCGGATCAGCGGAGAAGAAGAACAGTGCTGGCCGTATGAAAGTACTTGACCGCATGAATATTCAGACGGTAAGTCTCTTTCAGCCGTATGAACTTTTGAGTCCCGCTGTCGTATAGGCCAACATTACTTCCTGAGCCGCATGTGCTTCTATCTCTCCAGCCGCATGAGGCTCAGCAGGACCCAGCCGCATGGCACTGCTTAAACCGTAGCCGCATAAGCCTGTATACTTCCAGCCGCATAAGAGCCGCAAGCTCTGCAGCCGCATAAGCAAGCGATTACCCCAGCACATGATCACGCACCCTTGGAGCCGCATAAGCATGAGTTTCCCGCTGCCGTATGAGCCCGACTTGCTTCCAGCCGCATGAGCTTGCTATTCCCCAACCGCATGCGCTTTCCTAATTCCAGCCGCATGCGCACGCAATCCCAGCTGCATAAGCGCGCATGCTCATAGCCGTATGAGTTTATTCCCCTTGGCCGCGTGGCCCCTATAGCTCAGCCTTGTCCTCTTTTAATTATTATATATTATTATTATTGTTATGTTAATATTATCATTAAATTACGTACCATATTATGTTCATAACATAAAATTTTGGCATATTTCCTAAACACGATAGTGGCCCGCTGTGGCGCACTCTCGACAAGTAAACTGACAAGATTATATCGTGACATGCTGTTACGACAGCTAGCCCGATATGACAAGTACGAATGACCTGGACACCGTGGACGATTGTGTTTCTACAAATAAACCAGTACTATCTTGCATCATGTCTAGGATAGGGATCCCTGAGTACCACGGTCAGGGATACCTACAGAAATTAACTAAGGCTAATTAACTAGAATGATTCAGTAGTCATGAAGAGATTTTCAGCTACAGGCAATCCCGTTATCTGGACACATTTAGTGGACTTGTAGCCTACCGACGAGTAGGGCACATTTCCAGCGCACAGTCATGTGGTGCACCCTTCATAAATGGACATTCGACCCGAATAACCGGATGGTCTGCAGGGCTTGTGGCTGTTGGGATAATCTCATTGCATCTTGCTAGTAACTAGGCCTGTGATAATCCTAGTTAGTTAAGAGTATCAAGCCGTACTTCTTGATTGGCCATGATTGATTGGATGGAATTTATTCCAGCTTAGTCTTATCTTGATCCTGTACAAGACTGTGACATGACACGATTGATTGTGCCTGTCCCAACAATAAATGATCAGGGGTCCAGTTCTGTTCAGGCGAAGGGTTACAACCCCGGTCCTTGTTTGGTTTAAGGGCTGTAACCTGGGTCCCGGAGCAGTTTTGTGTCCTATCTTCGTTTATTGTCTTATTGTACCCCATGCTCGTCATGTTTTACTTCACTTCAACAGTATGATTTATTACTTATGCTGGCTTTAACAATAAAGATCAGGGGTCCAGTTCTGTTCAGGTGAAGGATTATAACCCCGGTCCTTGTTTGGTTTAAGGGTTGTAACCTGGCTCTCGGAGCAGTTCTGTCTCTTCGTTTATTGTCTTTACTGTACCAATAGTACTTGAGATGGATTTCTATTCAGGTGAAGGGCTGCAACCCCGGTCCTTGTTTGGTTTAAGGGTTGTGACCTGGCTACTTGAATGGTTTTTTCGTACTCAGTTTACTGTTGTTATCTCTATTATTATCAGTTCTTTATTTATTATCTTTAATATTCTATTGTGATATATTGGTTTTAGTTCCTAAGTGAAGCCTCCTTTGTGGCACTTGCTCTTTCTTGGGTCTGACCCAGCTGGTTTTGTATGGCCAGATATCGGAGCAGCTCCAGAGGATCCACCTACCTTCCAGCCAGATGGTGACCACCAGGCGTAACCCGGGCAACGAGTGGGTTTCTTTTTTGTTCTCCCACTTTATTGTAAAAATTATTCTTTTGAGGCATTTAGCCGACGAGCACTTGTTAGCTCGGTTGTAACTTTATTTACTGTCTGCCTACGGGCTGTGACATGATTAACAGATCCTAGGGTTGATCATGTATGACTAAACTCTTGCTAGTCCTGACATTTTGTAACGACTAGCTTCATGATCAGCTGAATATGTAATTTGGGACGCCTTACTATGGTATATTTGGTGATCTTACATCTTGTAACACTTACTTACTTGCTTGTGATTGAGACACTAGGCTTATTCATGACCATAAGAGATTGTTGGCTTGTAGTTAAACCCTCATGTATCTAGACACCCATGACCGTATAGCGAGGTGGGTTGCACTTCAATATACGTAGCTGGCTATGTCTGCCCCCGCTCTTCAGTATTCTGGTTCTGGGGCGTGACAAACTGAAAGGATCACTTTAATGTTGTAGGGTCCAATATTAAGACTATTTATAAGGGTACATCTAAAGTTGATCAGGGCTAACCCGGATTGGGATAGCCCAGGTTTGAGAAAAATTACTCAGGACAACCCAATTTTTACTCTTTGGGATGTAGCAACCCAACACCCCCAAACCCAAATTTTTACCTTTATTTCAATTTGACTCTCTCTTCCAAAACCCTAGTTTCTTCTCATCACACTACTAAAATAAGGCAAATTAGCGACGTCATGATACGTCGCTAATAATGACAATTACGTCGCTAATCGTAATTGACGACGGCTTTAGCGACGTAAAGTGAAGGTCGCTTTTAAGCTAGCCGCAGATGGCAAATTCGTCGCCCTACGTCGCTGTTTGTGACGTCCCAGCCGTGTCGCTAGGTCGTCGCAAAGTTAGCGACGTAGTACGACTTCTTAGCGACGTTTAGTTCTATTGACGTGATGACGTGGCATGCCTGCCACGTCCGTAAGGTGGCGACGTACAACGACCTAACGCCGCTAATTAGCGACGTATAGCGACGTCCACTTTCCGTCGCTATACGTCTCTATCCGTCGCAGACTACTGAAAAAAATTAAAAAAAATAAATGTGTATTTTTGTTATGTTGTGTGTCTATGTTTACAGTGTGTGTGAAGTGCAGTGTTCGAACCATCGACAGTTTCGCTTACTGTTCTATGTTTTATCTTGGATAGAAAGAGCAACAGTTCATGGTGCACTTCTCAGAGCTTCCTCTTCACGTCCTTCACCTTCTCGGGATCCTGTACGTCCCGAGAGAGTGAAGGATGTAAAAATGAAGCTCTCAGAAGTACACCCTGAACAGTTGCTCTTTCTGTCCAAGATAAAACATACAACAGTAATCGAAACTATCGATGGTTCCGAATACTACATTTCACATACACTGTAAACACAGACACATCATCACAAAAATACACATTATATTATTTTAAAATTTGGGCATCACCTCCTTTGTATATCAGATCATCGCTTATAACCCAGCGTAGGTATATTTGTCATCCCCGTCACAGATATCATCATAATTAAGTCTCCCATCATAACAGTCTACAACTAATAGATGAATAACAGTCTCCCATCATAAAGTCTACAACTAAATATCATACATGTACTCAATGAAAATACCAACAAATTAAATATCACAAACATACATGTCCAACAGAGTCAAAAAATAATAAAAATCAGTGTACAGAACGGTTAATGGGCCCATAGGGCCAATACATACAAAGATGATAAAAAAAATATACTGGATCACTGAGGACCCCTGCCGCGCATCTGGGATAGAATGTACTCATACTGCTCCTGGGTGAGCTGTACCGTAGGGGCAGTAGGAGGCAGTGCAATCTCTGGAGTCGACGCCGTCGATGGATCAGGAGGACGTATCTGCTCCAGCTCTCGCAGTCGCTCACCATGCGCAGCCAGGGTACTCACCATCCTCTGAGTACTCTCCTCAATCGAAGCCGATACCTGAGTGAGTGAGGCAGACATGGTCCTCTGCGATCCCTCCAGCTCGACCTGTCTACGCTCTGTGCGCTGCATAGACTCGGTGAGCGTGTGCAAGCTGGCAGCTGTAGCCTGCTGTAGACTCATCAGCTCCTGTATACTGCGCTCGACCGTATCAAATCGTCCGGTGATCATCGGAGGGTCGGATCGTCGCTCGACCGTATCAGAAATCTGCTGCTGCAACTCGCGACGTACGTAGCTCGTCTGACGATGAATATCCTGAGCTCGTGACGACGCCTGCGAAGCCAGAGACTGCGCACTGACAAAGGGGGCCCGGGATGACTCCGAAGCCAAATACGTACCGTAGGATCCCGTACCGTAGTACGTATCCTTCTGAAGACCGCCAACGGCGGTCATCCAAAGGTCGTCCGGCGATGGAGCTGTAGGCGGCTGGGAGGAAGTACCAGCCCCTCCCTCTGTTGGCGCACTAGCAGCAGCAGCCGCCTCCTCCTGTAGTCGAACAAACTCGGCCTAGAACAATGTTTGCTAACGTGTAAGTATTTGCTAAAGTCTATATTGATATCTATTTTCCTATTTTCTAAATTATAGTAAATTAATATAAAGAATAGAACGTACATATGCCTGCGTCGCCCTCTCGTCAATGAACTCCCCAGCCCTCCGATGGGTGACCAGGAAGACGGTCACCATGTTCGGGTCCTCACCCTTTTTTACCTGTTAAAAATATTATCTATTATTAGTATTAAACATTCTATCGAACTATATATAAATTAATGTCCGTCATAGAAAATGTACCAGACAACGAAAATGCTCCATCATCGGAATGGAGCCACCACACCACTTACTGGCGCTCGACCGCGCCACCTTGGCCTTGTCAGACCGCTCCTGGTACCTAGCCTCGGCGAATCTAGCCTTCATCGCAGTCCACTGCTCTGGCGTGATCCAACCATGGATCGGCTTTCCGGAGCGATCACGAGACTTCTGGTCGTGGATCGCATCACGGATGAGCTTGCCTGCGACGGCAGAAAATTGGGCCTCGATATTCGCCGCCCGGTGTGGTGGATAGAAATTGGTCCTCTACAAGAAGTAATATAGAAAAGTTATATAATATACACAAATGATTATTAAAATTTAAAAATAAACAAATTTTTTATCTTGAAGTGGGCCAACCAAAAGGCCTTCCTATCTGCGGGAGCATCTGAGTAGTTAATCCAAGGCCCACCATAGTTCTGCCTCAGAAATAACCCTATCTGTCTCTGTACAGCGGGAGGCCAATATCTATACAATAATAATTTTCATGAATATATATGTACATATAATCATTTGAGAATCTATATTAACTAATTAACTTACTTCGTAGGCTCGTCCGTCCAAATCTCTATACATGTCTCGCCCGGGAGAGTGCATGGAGGGTCGCTCTCACCTCCTGCCTGGGCAGGATCAGTCTGATTGCCGTCCTCTATATGCTCGGCGTCGACTCCCCCATGGAGCCGTCGGCAGGAGGAATGCTGGACGCGGGATCAGGAATGCTGGACGCGGGATCAGGAATGGTGGATGCGGGATCAGGAACGCTGGACGACGAGGGAGGAGTCGCCAACCTGCTGGAACTGCCCTGTCCCGGTAATACCGGGAATAGAACGGTACAATGGCGTACTCGGAGATGAGGATGAGGGTACGGAATCTCCATCCCCAGCCCGAGGCTGACGGGACTGCCTAATATAAAATCCTCCGCGTCGTCCAGATGGTCTAGTCATACATGATAATAACATATGACAATAAAAAAAATACATTTATATGATAGACATCACAGATTTTTGAAAAATCATAGTCACAGATAAAAGTGTCACTAAAGTGTCACTAAAGTTTTACAGATTTATATGATAAAAGTGTCATTAAAGTGTCAAATATGATGATAAAACAAACGTACAGATTTAATCCTCTTCTGAAAATTCATCTAGTTCGTTTAGCTCATCTTCTTCTTCTTCTTCTTCATCCTCTACATCTTCACTTTCATCTGCATCTCCTCTTCAGATAATTCTACTTCTTCTACACAATTAGATGTGTAATGAGGAACTTCCGTCGTGTCTACTTCTATAATATTGTTACAAGAGGTAGTTCATCCTCTTGATAAGCTATATCGTCAACCATAAAGGTATTTCTAGCTTTGGTCTTGCATACTGCCCACCAGTTCGACCTTGTTGTTCCCCGTTTAGGATAACTTGTAAAGTACGAGCTGAGCCTGACTTGATAGGACAAATGGTTCATAGGCTTGATATCGACGCCGATAGTTTATATCAACAAGACCGTGCTTGTCTACTTTCCAATGACCTTCAATCGGATCGAATCAATCACACCTGAATAACACAATCTTAGCAGGCTCTATTCCATAACTATATGTCAGCTCCACGATCTCCCGTAGCACGCCATAGAAATCGTTGCCCGCATCAACATCTTTGTAGTTCGAAGATCTGATACACAAATAGCTGTTTTTGGTGGAGTCGAGATCCACAAAGTTGTCTCTGATCGGGCAAGTTGTTGACTTGAACCTAAACCCATTAACACAGTAGCTTGGCCATATTTTTGCAGAATAAATTGGTCCTTGGCTAGCGTTCTAATAGACTCATTCTCAAGTCTTGCGTATGGACGATCGACCTAAATATCACGAAAGAAGAAATTAAGCTCATTCTCAATCAAGTGCATATACAGAAAGGTAATTACAGAGTTCTCAAGTCTTACATATGCACTCAACCATGATGGAAAATAATGCCTAATTTCTTGTTCTAGTTCTTTTTCTGTTATGTGTGGCCTACCTGACCTCACATCATCATTAAATATACTGAAAATAACATCGTTCAATTAATATAATAGTATAATAATCAACACTATTAAAATAATGTAGACGTATTAATTACTTACCCCTCCAGTTTCTCTATTTCCTTCTCGTCGCAGTTGAGTAATACATACACCTGAGCAGCCCTTAGCTCATCATCGTTCAGATATCTCTTCTTCATTTTACCCGATGGCTTTCCTAGAGCATTGAATACCTTCATTATTGTATCATTACTTTCATGATCTCCGTCGTCGTTTCTGGAAGCTCTCGTTCTATTAGTTGCAACATGAGGCTTGAAATACATCGAACAAAAGTTTGTAATCTTCTCGAGAACATAGGCTTCACAAATAAACCCTCGACCCGTGCCTTATTTTTTACCTGTCTTTTTAGGTGATTCAAATGTTGCTCGAACGGGTACATCTATCGATATTCGACGGGTCTACCAACACGTGCCTCATAGGATAGATGAATCGACAAATGCTCCACAGAGTCGAAGAATCCAGGAGGAAACACCCTCTCTAGCTTGTACAGTGTTACCGCAATGTCCTTCTCTTGCTTTTCTAGACGATCAACGAGCAATTTCTTAGAACAAAGATCCCTGAAGAATATGCTAAGCTCCGTCAATGGATCCTAAACTGCCAGCGATAAGAATTTTCGAAATGCAATCGGAATTAACCTCTCCATGAATACGTGACAGTCGTGGCTCTTCATACCCGTCAATTTATTTTCCTTCGGATCGACACATCTTCTCAGATTTGACACATATCCGTCTGGAAATTTTAGGCCCTGGATCCACCGACAAAGTCTCACTTTATCCTCCTTGTCCAGCGAGAAAATTGACTTCGGCAGGAACTGTTTTCTATTCTGCTCTATCAAATGCAACGCAGGGCGTTTGCATATTTCTTCTAAGTCCAACCTGGCCTTGGGATTGTCTTTCGTTTTTTCCTTTACGTCCATCACAGTATTAATTATGTTATCAAACACATTCTTCTCAATATACATGAAATCAAGATTATGTCTGATCAGATTGGTACTCCAGTATGGCAGATCCCAGAATATGCTCCTCTTTGTCCAGTTATGATCTCTACCAAATTGTAATGCCCCAGTCCCAAAATACGTAGGACTAGAAACGTAGACATGCCAGCTGTATTCATACGAAGTACACTCCAATACATGGAATCCTCGAATGAATACATAAGCTGTAAAATGCAGTAGAACCATAACTAATCTCATCCACACAAAATTAAATGAATAAAAGATATCATATAATGATAATGAATTGTCTTGATACAATATGTTGGGCGGAGACAAATCCACTACCAACAAGTAAAGGAAAAATACATGAGAAAAGAAATGAGTTTTTGGTGAGCAAAGCGAAGACGATCCAAGCGCAATCATCCTCGAAGAAATAGAGCGGATCACGGCTAGAGCTAGAGCACCTGCGAAAGACAATAGCACACACCTGGCGAGATAACCAGGTCCTCAGAGGGACGTAACAAGACACATAATATTATGCCATATAAACTGAATAAATATTGCTCAAATAAATAAGTCAATTGAATTATAACATGGTCCAATACACACCTATTGAACGAGCGTACCATCCCCCCAACCAAACAAGGACAGGAGATGGTAAACTAATTCACGGTGACGTATCTTTCCATGCTATGAATCCAATATGGTATCCGGACCCCAACAAGGTTCAATACCTTCTCATCGAAGTAGTAAGTCACACCTACAACCAAACAAGGACAAGATGTGACGAACTAATCCGCGACAAGTTATTGTTCCAAGCCACGGTCAGATACAAGTACCCAAACCAAAAGTACTCGTATCTAACGGATAAAGGTGCCTAACCGTTCTAAGTGAAATGTAGTTAAGAACAATCCTTCCTACGCATGGGCCCTGGCTAATTAGGATCGGCATAATCCCCCCTTGGGGCACTAGAGGCCCAATCAATAAGAGCATAACGTTCCGCGGAATGTCAGTGGCCGTCATTAATCTTGGGTAAGCTGACCCGCGTCTCCGGCGGAGCTCATGGGTTACAAAAGGGAAAGTGCATCGAAGCCCATACGCTAAGGAATCGTCCTCCCCGCCCAATGCCTACTGTGTTGTATCCACAAAACAAAACCACTATAACCGCTAAGTCAAACTAGCATGCAATCTCTATTAGCGGTTATTCCAATCGTACGGCTTGTACGTACTGGTGGCCAGCCAGTCATGCACTTACGTGTTCTACATACGACACACAATTTCGTGTTACAACGTGTCAAGGCCAATGAATGCAACACACAAGGTGGTCCCTTAAATCTAGGTTTAATATGTAAGAAAAATAATACATAGCAGAAAATATAAATGAACAGTAAGTTCTAACAGGTTATGCCATGTATCGCAGTTTATTTTGCATAAAGAAAATAAATAATGCATGAAATATGAGCTAAAATAAGTAAACAGCAAATGGCAAGGTGTCTTGCCTCGTAGGACGTCTGGTGTGGCGATGATCAAGGTGGCACGAATTGCAACTTTGGTGCAACCACTATGCAAGGTGACCTCGGGTGGCGGCACGGACAGTTCCATTGGTCCGGAAAGGTCGAATTAGTTAGGGTTGACATAAGGTAGTACGAAATTGGGTGATAGAATGGGAATAAGGGGATCGGTTACGGACAGGAGAGAAATCAAAGAATAAAATAATAAGATATTTGAAAACTAATTATAATACTTAAAACTATTTTTTTACGAGTCAAAATAATTATATCAAAAATATTTAAATTCAAGAAAATCGTTTTATTTTGGCCAAAACTCTAAGTTTGTCAAAAATAGAATTTCTAGGAAGAAATTAAATTTTTATTTGTCCAAAATATTTAATTAATTATATAAAAATCTAGGAAAATATTTTAGGGCTACTGAGTAGTCAAACAAAATTTTGGAATAGGTTAACTATCTATTATTTAATAAAACAAAATAATAATAATAATATAATAATGATAACACTTATAGTAACATGCATACTAATAATACATGTAGTTTTTATATATAAAAAATACACTGTAATTAGAATGATAATAATAATAATAATAATAATAATAATAATAATAATAATAATAATAATAATAATAATAATAATATTACAATAATGATAATATTTTATTAATCCAATGACCAGCAAACTAGCAAAAATAAAATAATTATAATAATAATAATCAATAATAATCTTCCTAATAATAATGATAAGGATAATGATAATATATTATTATTGATAATAATAAAAATAATAATGAACAGATAAAAAAAGAAAAAAAAGAAAAAGAAACATTACACAAGAGCAGCTGCTCTTCTGGTGTACTAAAAGAAAGAGACAAAAAAACAAAAAACAAAAAAAACAAAAAAAGAAGAAACAGAGGAGAGAGAGGGGAAAGATCGAGAGAGTCGGGGGAGAGAGGGTCTCAGCCGGGATCGATCGGAAGGGGTCATCCAGGCTGCGCACGGAGGAGAGAAAAGAGCGGGGGAAGAAGGGAAGTGGGACCGGTGGTCCGTCCGTCGCTGGCCCGGAGGAAGGAGCGGCGGCACGGGGGTTTCGAGCGGGGCGGAGCGAGGGGAAGAGAGGAGAGGGGGCGGACGCCTGCTCCGGCGCGTGGGGCCGGATACGGCGGGGGAGTGGAAGCGGGTCGGGCGGACGACCGGAGGAGGGCACCTGAGATAAAGATTAGGGCGGCGGACGGTGCGTCTCCGGCGGACTTGGCGCGGGGCGGACGGCTCGGAGAAAAGAGGGGGTTTCGGGTTGTGCGGCGGGGGTTCGCATGCTTGTGCCGCACCCAGAGGTGGTTCGATGAGCGGCGCTTGGCAAGGCGGCGTGCGGCGGCCAGGACGGGAGCGGTCCGGCGAGGTTAGTCTAAGTCTTGGGGTTTTAATTTGATGTTTTTTTCCTATTGGGTGGTGGCGGTGTGGGCTGCCACGGCAGTGGCCGCGGTGGC
This sequence comes from Iris pallida, assembly GCA_029216955.1. Lineage (NCBI taxonomy): Eukaryota > Viridiplantae > Streptophyta > Magnoliopsida > Asparagales > Iridaceae > Iris > Iris pallida. Next base: position 17,668,711 of record JANAVB010028397.1, read on the forward strand.
GGCTGTGTTGTGTGGTTTTGGTTGTGGTGACGACGGGTATGGGGTTGGCAGTAGGTGGAGGTTTGGTGAGATGGGTGGCAGCGGCTGTGTGGTCGTTGATGGCAGGAGACGGGGTTGGTCGATGATGGTGAAGATGGTGGTGGCGAGTCCGGGCTGCGGTGGTAACCGCGGGGGATGGGGATTTCTGGCGTATGGCCGAGACATGACAGTGGTTGTTTGGGTGCTGACGGTGGTGGTGTAGGAATGACGAGAGAAGGATGATAGTAGTCGTGGTCGAGAGGGGAGGTCATAGGTCTTAGGATTTTGGTTCTGTATTTGCGGGTTTAGTGTAGCGTCGTGTCGGGTGTGTCTGACACGACGGGGAAGGATGTTCGGAGTTGTCGGACATGGGACGAAAATAATGTATGTGTAAAAGAGGAGAATAGTGGATGGGACACGGACACGATGCACGATTTGGGTTGTGGAATTTTGTGGAGAATTGGCTTGTGAAAATAATAATAATGGACGAGTACCAGCCTATTTATAGGATGTGGAAATTCCAATTTGGATATGATTAGAATTAATTTAAACCCAAAATAGATAATTCGCAACTTAATTTAAAATCAATCAAATCCAAATCCAAATCCAAATACAAATCCAGTTTAAATCTAATTAAATTCTTAGTTTAAAATCAAATGGAATAAATCAAATTTCAAATATTTAACTATTTAATTAATTCCATAAATTTAAATCAAGATTTAAAATGGTCACCATAATTTCCAAATATATTTTCCAAAAATACCAATAATAATAATTTCAAAAATAATAAATCTTTTTGAATTATAAAATATTAATATTAATAAATCTCAAAAATTACATTTTATTTAAAATAGGCTAGTAAATATTTAGGAAATATATACGTATGCACAATAATATTATCAATAATTGTTATAAACGAAAGGCTTTGTACTAATAAATAAATAAAATAATTAACTTGAAAGTTTGGTACGATAGCTAAAACAAATTATTACATATATTATTTTGAAACTATAAAATAGAAAAAAAAAAGTTTTTCTAAAAATATGTACGCTCGCACATATTCGCACTCGTCGAGCAATTTCAAAAATAAAATTTTCGTATATGACATACAATACGACTACGTGACGTACAATACAAAATTTTAAATCAGTACCAAATTTAATAAAAAAATAAGTAAAAATTTTAGGGGTTTTACATCCTACCCAACTTAAAAGAATTTCGTCCTCGAAATTTAGAATTCGTAGGGGGGTGAGAAGACACAAGGGGGTATCGATGGGAAACCATCGATAACAAATCATGCCATAAGAAATCACGATCTAGATCATAGAAAAATAATACGGTATGGTCACGGGTAATGAATGAGGGTCACGATTAATAGAACGAAAAATAGATTCTCTTAAATTAAGCGATTAGAGGGTCTTGATATGGTCGAGTAGTTTGGGATGAAGATATAGCAACATCGAGTGGGAGTGGTCATAGCCGATGGGAAGGTTAGAGGAAGTTCTAGTATGACGCTTTCGTCCTCCTAAAATAGGTGAGGGCGAAAGCAATATTGAGTTCGAAAGAGGCGTTATCGAATACGAATACGTGATTCAAGGACGACCGAAAAAAATTTCAAAAGGTGTTGCCAAGGCAGTCGCGGATGGGATTCTAAAGGACAAGTTCAGCTATGTCCCCATCCACGAAGAACGATAAAATAAAACGAACCAAAGTGCACCTGGTTAATCAGACCATTATGCACCAGTTCTGATTAGACGATACGTTACTGGGAGCTCTTCCAAAACATATGGTGAACAAGCTCGATAAATCAATGAACTTGCAAATCTAGGTTATAGTAGCAACATTTGTCAAGAGAGTGTAATTATAGGCACGAGAGTTTAAAATTGAGAGGGAGTTTAGTCGAACTCTAAATGAGCTAAGTCATGCCCTGTGATGGTCTTTATATAGTCGTCCTATAGTCTTGTTGTCCAAGTCCTTGGTTGGCTAGACGGGTTAGGTCCTCTAGATTCTAGGATCTAAATAAGCTTGCTAATATAGGTCACTAGGTCAAAGGGTTGCTGGTTCATAAGGTTCTATCCAACTTAAAGAATTAAACTAATGGTGTTTTGGGACAACTAACTAGTAGGGTCAATCTCTAGCAGCACGAAGGGAAGATAAGAATAGGGATGGAAGGAAGTAAGCAAGATACAATTGATGAGTCAAACGGTAGATAAAATCAAGGAAAGAGATCAAGTATTTGGATGAGATCCTAGACTTCTAATCCTATACACAGGCTTGCTTGGTACGGTAAAGTAACCAAACAATTTATCTTGACCTGCATGGGCCACCACAAAAACATGTAACGCTCCAGTCCCAAAATACGTAGGACTAGAAATGTAGACATGCCAACTGTATTCATACGAAGTACACTCCAATATATGGAATCCTCGAATGAATACATAAGCTGTAAAATGCAGTAGAACCATAACTAATCTCATCCACACAAAATTAAATGAATAAAAGATATCATATAAGATAATGAATTGTCTTGATACAATATTGGACGGAGACAAATCCACTACCAACAAGTAAAGGAAAAATACATGAGAAAAGAAATGAGTTTTTGGTGAGCGAAGTGAAGACGATCCAAGCGCAATCATCCTCGAAGAAATAGAGCGGATCACGGCTAGAGCTAAAGCACATGCGAAAGACAATAGCACACACCTGGCGAGATAACCAGGTCCTCATAGGGACGTAACAAGACACATAATATCATGCCATATAAACTGAATAATATTGCTCAATAAATAAGTCAATTGAATTATAACATGGTCCAATACATACCTATTGAACGAGCGTACCATCCCACCAACCAAACAAGGACAGGAGATGGTAAACTAATTCACGGTGACGTATCTTTCCATGTTATGAATCCAATATGGTATCCGGACCCCAACAAGGTTCAATACCTTCTCATCGAAGTAGTAAGTCACACCTACAACCAAACAAGGACAAGATGTGACGAACTAATCTGCGAAGTTATTGTTCCAAGCCACGGTCAGATACAAGTACCCAAACCAAAAGTACTCGTACCTAACGGATAAAGGTGCCTAACCGTTCTAAGTAAAATGTAGTTAAGAACAATCCTTCCTACGCATGGGCCCTGGCTAATTAGGATCGGCATAGTCCCCCCTTGGGGCACTAGAGGCCCAATCAATAAGAGCATAACGTTTGTTTTCCATAAAGAAATTCTCTTTATTTGTTGTGTTTCTGGGAAAATTACAACTGTAGAAATCCGATCTAGAAGACGATCGCTTTATCCCTTGGACTATGCGAAGAAGAAAAGCTCTCAAAATTTTGACAGTAGATATCAATGTATCTGTACAATGAATAAGAAAAAGAACTCTATTTATAGAGTCAAATAGTAACTGAAAAGATAACTACCTCACCATTGGTGCACTTGAAAAGTTACGCAGACTCTAAATACATGCAGGGTTAGTGAGTAGTTACTGGACGTGGCCCGTAACTGTTGGACACATGGCATCAGTGCATGGGTCATGTGCAAGTTACTGGGCACGCGAGAGAGAGAGATCGGTGGCATGGCTGCCACGTACTCCAGTTGAAATGAAATCCACGTGACTTGCTGAAGGCAAAAATCCACGCAGATTCGTTGACGCAGACTCGTTGAAGGCGAAATCCACGCAAGCTTTGAAGAAGAATACTTCAGAATTCACGCAGGCTTTGAGAAGAATAACTCAAAAGTCACGCAATGTTTTAAGGAAGGAGAAGGTTCAGAATCCACGCAAACCGCCAGCTGTCTTGATTTGGCACGCTTCGTCTGACACAAAATCTCTGACATTGATTATATTGTCAGCCGCATTAAATGAAGATAATGTTGACACAAAGTCACAGTCAACCAAATATTGACTACATTGACCAAATAATATTTGTATTAATTCAATATGACACACGACGACTGCATTCAGTTCAAGACAGATGACAGCTCAGTCTCCGGCTCTCAGTGTGTTCTGGAGTCTGTATTTTATAATTTCATTGAGTCTAGATTTATGTACTCTGAGTCTTGCTGAGCTCTTGGAACTTAGTCTATAACCTATCCAAAATCCCAAGCTCCACTGAACCAAAAACTGCCCACTGGTCCCCTTAGAACCACTCTGTGCTCTGGAGACAGAGTTCGGGCCGAACTCTGCCTCCACACAGAGTTCGGGCCGAACTCTGTCCCCTAGAAATCAGGAACCCTAATTTTAGGGATAGCTGGTTGCTAGTTGTCCAACGGCCAAATTTTTGAATATTCCTACCCGAATTTGGCCGAATTCTGCCTATAAAAACACTATAAATAGGGCATGAATTCTCTCATTTCAATCCATCCAATCTTCTCTTCTCTTCTCTCTTATAAGCTCAATAAGCCATACCCTTCCCATCTACTAGCCACAATCCTAAGTCTCGAGTGCTCAGCATCTCTCAGTTAGGATTCTTGTGCAAGAGTGAAGAAGTCGCTTGGACAATTCCAAGCAAATCGCCACTGCGATCCTCTGTTAAGAAGTTGACGTGCTCTTCTGAAGAAAAGGCACGGGTTGTAAACTACTATTTCAAATAGTGGATTAATCCTGAGCTAGAGTTCTCGGCCTGGACTAGTCCTCCACGAGGGAAACCAGGTTAAAATCGCTGTGTTTGCGTATCTTCTGCTCTTCATTTATTTTCGCACTTTACTCTGATTATTTATTGTTGGTGAAAGAGTTATTTTTAATT
>JANAVB010028397.1:17673487-18053487 GCA_029216955.1 Iris pallida
GCTGCTCCGGTATGGCCATACAAAACCAGCTGGGTCAGACCCAGAAAGAGCAAGTGCCACAAAGGAGGCTTCACTTAAGAACTAAAACAGCAATTAGCAAGAGTATAATTACATAATAAAAGGCAGTAGTTTAAGAAAAAGCATGATGGGTAATTATAAAGACAATCTTGTATAGAATCACTAAAAGACAGGATATATGGAAAGAAAGCATGACAGGATGATATACGATGAGATAACCATGGGATTCAGATAGTCAGGTTACAACCCGTAAACCAAATAAGGACCGGGGTTGTAACCTTTCGTCTGAACGAAACTTGGTTTCTCTCACCATTTATCGGCAAGATAAATATAAGAAATCAGGTCAAGTAACATTCTGGAGTGACAATCATTATAGTGACAATCTGGAGCGACAATCATTATAGTGACAATCTGGAGTGACAATCATTATAGTGACAATCCGGAGTGACAATGACAATCTGGAGTGACAATCATCAATCATTCTGGTACAATCTTGTAATTAATCAATTCTAGACAATACTATACTGGACTAGACTCCATCCAAGCAATCACGACCAATCATTGTCTACGGCTTTCTACATTAACTAACAAGGGTTATCACAATCCTAGTTACTAGCAAGATGCAATGAGATGCTCCAAGTAGTCACAGGCCCTGCAGCTATCCAGGCAATCATTATAGTGACAATTTAGATAGTTCAATACATTAGAGTGACAATAGAGTTCAATCATTAAAGTGACAATCAAGAGTGCCCCACATGACAGTGGGCTGGAAATGTGCCCTACTCGTCGGCAGGTTACAAGTCCAAACATTTGCGGCCGGGATAACGGGATCGCCTGTAACTGGAGAACATCTGTTCATGTCTAGTGAATTATACTAGTCATTAACCTTAGTCCATTTCAGTAGGTACTCCTGACCGGGTACTCAGGAGTCCCCTCCTAGACATGATACAAGACATGACTGAATTATTTGTACAAGCACAATCGCCCACGGTGTCAGGATCAATTATACAGGTCATGTCAGGTAGCCGTCGCAACAGCTATTCAAGATATATCAGGTCAGGTTATCATATCAAGTGTACTAGTCAAGAGTGCGTCACGATGGACCACTATCAGGTCATGTCAGGCTATTATGTTAGGAGTGCACCACTACGGGTCACTATCACGTCGTGTTCAATTATCAATTCCAAACATACAAATGAATTCATGATTTTCAAGTTCAGGACAAAAGGCGTAAAGATATAAAATGAGCGTAAAATATCTAATAGAGGTAAAGCGTACTCATATTGTACTGAAGTTACAAGATACATGATAATAATAAAAGAACAATAGTAACAATAGTAGCAATAATAATGTAACAGGGTACGACAGGGAAGTCCATACGGCTGGGTCCAGGCAGAATTCTATACGGCTGAGACAACAGGGTCTTATGCGGCCAGGGATAACAATTCTTATGCGGCTGGGAATAACTTCGCATGCGGCTCAACTGATATGGGTTAATGCGGTCAGGTTGGACGAAATCCCATGCGGCCCAATTTAGATGAGTCACATGCGGCTCGGGGTAACAGAGCCTATGCGGCTCGCGGGGAGTGAGCTCCATGCGGCTCAGAGAATTAGTTATAGGCTGAGGCAAATTAAGTCTCATGCGGCCAAGGAAGAATGTTCCCATGCGGCTGGACAGGGCAGGGTCTTATGCGGCTCAGCGATCCAATATGCGGCTGGCGGGAAACCGAATCCATGCGGCTCAAAATGAATACTTGCCGCATGAACTTGTCATGCGGTCAAGTGCTGCCATGCGGCTCAGGACTGTGCTTCTTCTCCAAATTTTCGAGAAGAAGCACACCAAGAAACCATGGCTGCCAAGATACATAAAACCCTCATCCGGAGTCCAAATCCGAACTTCCTTAGGTCAAAATAGGGTAGAACGAGCTACTCTACAACATGGAACCAACAAAACTTGAAAGTAACAATGTTAAATAGATCAAAATCCAGAAAATCTGAAATTAAAATAAACTTAGATCTACAAGAATCTAGCCATGGAAACGGAAAATGTCAAGTACTAAAGAGTGTTAAAATGCTACAAGGAAGAGAATGAAACGATAATATTTGGGTTCCTCCATGAAGCAAGATGCACTTGCCTAGCTCTCTCTCCCCCTCTCACTCACAGGTTGGTGAGAAATTTAATGGTGAAGGAAGATGATGATGAATGAAGAGAGAGAAATGAGAGAGTGCATTAATAAAGGGGTTGGTGGTGGTAGGTAGGAGGTTCACCCCTTGGTTCATGATGAACCAAGAGCAATCCCAGACCGAACCAACCAACCCAAATCAGGAATAACCAAGCCAAGAAGGAAATTAAGCAAAAAATCATGCAATACAAGAATAAATACGTACACGTATTCCAAGAATACGAAATACGAACACAAGCATTACACCTAAGGAGGTACCCCACTCGACGACGGGCTGAAAGTGTGCTCATCATGACAGATAGCTCCAAATTCCATGTATATATATATAAGGCCGGGATCAAAGGGCAACAGGTAACTGAAAAAGTCTCTTCATGAACTACTTGATCAATCTAGTCATTAATCCTAGCCAGATTCAGTATAAATCTCTGACCATGGAAAATCAGGAATTCATGTCCTAGACATGATGCAATACAAAACATGTAGCTTATACAAACCACTAAAAAAAACACCCACGGTGTCCAAATCATTCATTACTTGTAAGCCAATAAAGCCGTCGCAACATCATTCATGGTTCATGTTATGTCATATCATGTTACTTGTCTGGAGTGCACCACCACAGGTCACTATCATGTTAAGAGTACTTGTTAAGGGTGTGCCACGACGGACCACAATTATGTTAAGCAAAGAAGTGACATATGACTTGAGTGCACCGCAACGGGTCACTATCGTGTTAAGCAAAGAAAAAAGACATACATTACGAGTGCACCACAACGGATCACTATCATGTTAAGCAAAAGAAGGAAGACATAAATCATGAGTGCCCCACCACGGGTCACTATCATGTTAAGCAACTATAGACGTAAGAAAGCTTGTAGATAGATCTTGATAAAAGGTGCATCATAACATAAGAAAAGGAATAAATGAGGTAACTACTTGACCTAAAATACCAATTAAATTTGTGCTAGTGTTAAGTGTATGAGAGGGGTACAATCATTCTCTAACTGTACAATATTATCAAATCATGTTAAGAAATTCATTTATCAAAGAAATATCAAGCTATTATGTAGGGTCGTCTTAATTTTGGCCAAGATAAAAAATATGCAATACAATCATAAGCTAAAGAAACTTGCATAAAATAGTTCGTAACATATTCTTGAAGCCAAGGAAAAGATCTACAACTTTCATGTTGGAAGTTGGAAAAAAATTCTGGCCACAAATCAGCCAAATAGGACATAAAACAGCCAAAATAGGCACTATGCGACACTATTCATCCATGCGGTACTATTCATTCTTGCGGCACTATTCATCAATGCGGCACTATTCATCTATGTGGCACTATTCATTCCTATGGCACTATGCAAGCCATGCGGTACTATTCATCCATGCTGCACTATGCAAGCCTGCGGTACTATTCATACCTGCGACACTATTTATCTATACGATACTATACAAGCCTGCGGCACTATTTATGCCTGCGGTACTATTCATGTGGCACTATTCATTATTCCTGCCAGATTCAACACAGATGAACTAGAAAATGCTAAAATCTTATTTTGGCCATAAGTTTCTCAAAACAAGTCGAAATCTAACTTTTCAAAGGCCCATTTTGGGTGAAATCGAATTCTCTACAATATAGAACAATTAAAACTTGAAAATAATAAAGTTTAGTAGATCAAAACCCAAGAAAATCAAAAGATTATAAACTTAGATCTACAAGAATCCATCCATGAAAATCAAAAATTTCAAGTTCTAAAGATGCTTAGAATCATGTAAGGAAGAGTTTAGAACAAAAAAAAATAATATTTGTCCAACATTTGGCAAGGTATACTTGCCTTAGGTTGGGGGAGAGAATGAAGAGGAAGAAGATGAAGAGAATGAAAATAATGGAGGAGAGAGAGAGAGGAGTTGGGTTTTATACAAACCTTCTCATCTCAAACCCACCTAAACCAAACCAAGTCCAATACCAAGTTGAACCGAACCAAATTAAACTAAGTCAAGTTTAACCTATACTTTGGAAAAATTTTAAAATATTCGAAAACCAAGAAATACAAAATACGGCTCAAAATACGTACCCGTATATAAATACTGATACAGTGAGACGAGTCTCACACAAAAACATGGGTATTTTGGTCATTTTCCATTTTAGAATAATTTTGGAATTATTTATTATTTATGATATTATTTGGGTTATTTGAGTCGGATTCGAATTTCAACTCAATCCTACTTGTATCGGGGACCCGGGATAGCTTTGACTCTAGTAGGACCCACTCATTAGTTAGACATGGCCCACATGACAATATTTAAGTTAGTATGTTAGACTAAATATTCATGACTAAGTTTGGTTTAATTAGAGACTTAAAACTAGACTAAATTAGCCTCAAACTAAAACCTATTTTAATTAAATCAATAAGAGACAAGTGGGGGGTATTTTAGACATTATCAAATAGGGACACCTTGCTAGTGTTGGTCGACCACATATGAGGGGATAGGGTTGAGCATCTCATTTGTTATTATCCTCAAATTTCTCTTTCTTGTTCTTCCCCAAATTAGAGAGGAGCCTCCATTGATTTCTACCTCAAAATCAATCCATTTCTTCATCAATCCTCTCTTTTCTTCTCTATTTCAATCAAATGGAGAAGCTAGCTAGTTTGGGAAGTTTTAGATCTTGTTCTGTCCTTTGGAGATCTCTTCGTGTCGGTGTCGTATCGGGAGGAGTTTCTTTGGATTTGATCTCCCGGAAGGTAAAATCTCTCATCTATTTCACTCCTACATACATATAGGACTATTTTGAATCCATAGGAATGACCCACACGGTTGTGTCTCCATTTGTGTCTATTTTAGATCCATTTGGAGATCATTAGGATGTGTCCTTGTTGAGTTTTGTGTCCAAGTGGGAAACTCCCAATTTTGGACACATCTTGTGTTTGAGATATTGTTTGAATGATTTATTTCCTATTTAATCTTAGATTTTAGATGCTAGAATGTTGTTCATGTATCATATTGTATCTTAAATGTATCATATTATATATATATATATATATTTCATGGTATATATTTAAGTTTGTGTATGGTGTATGTATGTATATATATATATATATATATATTATATATATATATATATATATAGGTGTCTTGATGTATAATATATATTATTGGTTGTGTGTGAGTTTGAGTGGGAGTGGAGGAAGTTAGTGTGGTAGTTTGTGGTGGTAGATTGTGGAATTGTAGTAGTGATTTGTGGTGGTGTTCATGGTGGTTGGAAGGGGGAAATTGAGCGCAGCATGCAGCAGCATGCAGGCAGCTTGCAAGCAGCAGCAATGCAGCAGCAAAAGCAACAATAATGCAGTAGCAAAGGCAGCAGCAAGCAGCAGTTTTGACCCCCCCATAAGCCCCCTTTTTGAGCACCATTTAGCCCACTTCTTGCCCACTATATAGTCCCCTAGTATACCCTCTTGTAGACCTTGTTAGAGACCTTAGTTAGTAGTGTAGTGTGTGTAGTGTGGTAGTGTTAGTGAGGTGGGTTAGTGAGTGGTTTGTTAAGTAGTGTTGGCTAGTGTGTTAGAAGGTTAGTTGATAGCTTAGTGGCCCATCTATGTTAGTATCCCATCTGGGATTAGATTAGATAGATGTAGAGTGAGAGGGGTACTCTAAGGTGCTAAGAGAGTGGTTGAGAGGTGAGTTAGACTGAGATTAGTTGGGTGGTGTGTGGTATATCAAGATACCATAGAGTATCTTGCGATACTTTAAGATAATTTTGAGAGTGACCAACATGGAGATAAGATGGACTGGATGGGCTAGATACCTAGATTTCTGGGTTGGTAATATCTAGATAGGTTAGTGTCTAGCTATCCTAAGAATCCTAGTTCAGTCAACCAAGGTTAGGAAGGGTTGCCTATGTATCGGGGCAAGGTATTGGGAATACTTTGTGAAGGGTAAGTTAAGGTAATTGCCTAGAAGCTAAGATATGAGTTTAAGGTATTAAGATATAAGTAGAATTTGGTTTCCTTGGTTGATAATGGTCAGAAATAGTGCTCTTAGACTAGTTTTGACCTCGATTGACCATTTTGACCAAAAGTCAACAAAAGTCAACCGAAAGTCAAACTTAGCCTAAAAGTGACTAGAATTGACCCGAAACCAAACCAGAGTTGACTAGTTGACTGAAAGTCAACAGTAGCCTAGTTTGACCTAGAGTTGACCCGGGTTGACCAGTTGACCAAAAGTCAACTGTAAGTCAACCTTTGACCCAGTTTGACCTAGTTTGACTTGGATTGACTTCCTGTGACCTAGTATGACCTAGTGTGACCTAGTATGACCTAGTATGACCTAGTTTGACCTAGTTTGACTTAGAATTGTATATTATGACTTAAATTAGTTTTCCTTTCATTATAAAACCCTGTTTTGACTTATAGTGTCTCATCTTTAGGTCTGTGATTACTCTGAGCATCTGTTCACCTTATCAGCTCAGGACCACAGGCGAGTACATTCACTGATAGTTTTCATTGTCTTGATATTTGCTATATCTGATTCAGTTGTAGTGTCTTACTCGATTTCTTGACACGATAGTTCATGGACTAGTATATGTTGGATCATGACATGAGATATTGTTCCTAGATTTTTTGGTATATTGGTACATTTCCTATCTTGTTCCATGTACTTGTATAGACACCGATTCCTAAGGGGTCTTGCTACCCTCTTATGGAATCCCGTGTCATGACGTGTCATGTCCGGATCCATTATACTATTCGAGGATGGAAAATTATTAGGGGTATGTGATCAAAGCCACCCTGTCACTATATTCTTGTGCTTGTGTCACCCTCACCTCATGTAGGGTGTAGCGAGATCTTATTTTATGTGCTCGTTATCCAGGTTGGCCGGCATGACCCTTTCCAGTGATTTTTATGTGATTGTCGGGCCAAGTGGATAGCCTGTCCTGTAACTTTCCCAAGCCGATCACATAACGCTAATAATTCAAGGCACATTTTATATTTATTTTATCTCATCATATATCTTACTCAGTTCTACATTCAGTACTTTTCTCACCATGCCATGATATTCATTACTCACATGTTCTACATGTTCTTATGCTATACCTTGATTGGAGGCTAAGTTCTGTTCGGGAGAAGAGTTACAATCTCGGTCCTTGTTTGGTTTACGGGTTGTAACTCGGCTTCCGAATAGCTTTCAAGTCATCCTATATCTTTGTCTTGTATTTCATTATAATTGTCTCTTATAGAATTTGTCAATTCATATGGAACTGCTGTTAGTGTTTGTACTTGCTCATTTTTCTGACAGGATACCGTTGATATATGTAAGCCCCTATTTTTCAAATTTTAGTTAAATTAGTGTTAATTAATTTTTAATGTCATTTATAGCCTTAAAATAATTATTAGGATTTTTAGGAATTTTTCTAGAATTTTTAAATGATTTTTAAATGAGTTTTTAATACAAAAAATATCAATTTATAATTTTCTAAAATGTTTTAATATCATTTTGTAATATTTAGAATTTTTTTATATCATTATGCAATTTATTAAATTGTTTTTATAACAGTTTGCAAATAATAAATTGTTTTATTTAGGTTATGTAAATTATTTATTGTATTTACTTACTGGAAGGACCTATTTGTAAATAACCTAAACCCTAGGGACCCTATTGCAAGATTCCTACCCACCCCCCTGCCCGACGACCGACGACGACGATCGGCCTGCCCCCGCCATTTTCGGCTGCCCCGACCGACCTAGGACCGCCACAGCCCCCTATTTAAACCCCTCTCTCCCCCAGACAAAACCCTAACCCTAAATCCTCCCCAGCCACCCCCACGACCACCGTTCTTCCCTTTTTTTTCCTTAAACCCTAACCCTAGCTCCGGCGAGCCTCGCCCAGCCTCACCGTCGACCCTCACAGCTTCCAACCGCTGTCGAAGAGTTCGCCACGCCGAGACGAGTTGATCGCCACCACTCTGCCACCGTCCCGACCACTTCTCCGCCATCCTCGGCCTTCGAAACATTTTCCAATCGCCGGACACGTGAGTAACAGAACCCGAATCGTGTCGTGCGTGTCTCATTTTCACGCACGAGACTCGCCAGGACACGACGAACCTAACGCTGTGCTCGGACACGCGAGGCTGAGCTCATACGTGTCGTGCATAGCACAGGCACGTGATTCCTGTATCCCAAACTGTCCGGACACATGATTATTTTTATTATTATTTTTTGTATGAACTCGTTTAAACCTAAATAAAATTAACCTAAGTCTAATCCTAACATAGCGGGCCAAAACTCATTTTCTGTATACTTAGGAAAAACTGATTTTTATAAAATATTTGTACTGGTTAATAAATTCCAGAAAAATTATAATAAATTTCTATAATTAGCAAGGATCTTTTTGGTACTTTACTTTAAGTAAAACTAGGCTTTTTGTCTAGCTCAAAAATTGTTAGAACACAATGATCATTTGATTTATTTATTGATTAATTACGACTTGTAGCCTTTTTGTGTTATTTTGAGTTTTAGCCGTGTTGAACCCCACCCCTCACTAGTGTAAAGACTAAAGTAGTGTGTCACCCCACATTGGTCTTCTATGCTAAAGTCATCATTTTGGCTAGGTACCCAGTCACAAGTCGTGTCGCACCATTTAGTATCTTAGCGTTTTAGCTTAGTGTAAAAACTAAGTTATTATATTTATTTCTACAGTGACGAGTTACCGGACATCCATAGCACTTATATCGCAGCTTGTTTTACTTTTCTAGAGGCAAGTACTTTCTATAAACTTTACATATTGTCACATAAGTGAACTGCCAATCCAACCATGTTAAATGCTGATCCTTGGGATAGCAAGTTAAAATGTCACATATTGTACTTTCTATTACTACCATGCTTAGAACAGTCTTGATGTATCTCTCACATGATTAGAATATAGGTTATGGGAAAACTGATAGTAGTGTACGTGATCATGACCCCCCTATAGTAGCGAGCGAGGTCGCATTTTATATGCATACCTTGTCGCAGGCCATTATCCCGTATTTCTGTACGAATGTACACCTATGCTTGTTAACTTGTACGTATGTACATTTTATTTACATGTACCACAGTACATTGTACATCTATTGACCGATCACGTACTTGCTACAGTTTTAAACATTACATATACATCTGTCTCTATGACATATGTGTCCTTGCCATGATAGACTATGTGATGCCATGCTTTCTAGTTATTCCTCCTATGTTCATTTCCATGTTTCATATGCTAGTTTGTTAGATTCAGTACTTGCTCCCGTCCTGACAGGATAACGTTGTAGGTGTCCTTACTGAGGAGGAGTTACTCTGCGACACATATTATGGGGTTACTGCCGAGGACCCGGCTTTGCTTTACGAGGATGCTCCTGCGGGGAACCTCGCCTAGTTATCTTTTTGCTTTAGACTTTTGAGAGTAGTCATATTAGGCTACATATTTTGTAACTGGACATGTATCTAGTTTTACATTTCAGATCACTTGTACTTTGGATATTTTACTATATGAGACAACTTTTGTGTTTGGAGCACTTATGACTTTATTTCACTTATAGAACTGTTAGCACATTTAGTCTTATCCTGTTGTCTTTAGAACAACTTACTACGTTTTATATCAACGTAGGCTGGGCATGACTCGGCCTGGCCCAACAATTTGGGTAGCGGGTCGTGACAATATATTACAGATGATTCTGAGGCAGACTGCTCGACCTATTATGGGGTCGGGATAGATGGAGACTTTGTCTAGGACTGTGGCCTGATAGTTGAGCCACTAGACTTTGCACACCCAGAGTAGTATAGCTTAATTAGGTTTGCCCGGACTGCGATCCAGTTAGTACTTTCAGGCTGTAGTATTCTATATTATATTTTGTGACTCTGTGATGTTGTTTACAGCTCTGGGCTTGTGTTGGATCTTGAACTTATTTCTGTTTTCACTTTGATCTTATTTCCATTCCATGCTATCTATCTTAGTTTTATCTTGTGATTGAGTTATGCCATATTATATTCCTCCGTACGGAGATGACAGGTACCTTTATACTGTTTAGTTGTAGTATTACAGACGTCATATACAGTATTCTACCGCCGATTCTGCGACGTAGGCTGGACGTACCCACGTGCTCCTGTCCCTAATCAGGGTGCGGGTCGTGACACATTTTTGTGGTGGCCCATGCAGGTCTGTGTCACAGTTAGTGCGATCTCGTAATGGTGCTCGACTTAGAGTACTAATTACGAGCCTGCGATTAGGACATAGGATCTAGGATATGATAGGAGTTATTCAATCACATTTTAGGAAATTTCTGATCTTTTGATTACTATGACAACTCTTTTGCATTGAATTTAATTGTCCTTCTTTGATATTCCCTATCATGTGCCATATTGATTCCTTATTTCAATCTATCCTCAGAATGACGATTACTTGCTCTCAGATAGCAGGATCTAGTGCTGTTCCAGAGAGGTTCGATCCGGTAGGACCTCCACCTCTGACTGAGGGAGATGCAGTTGAGGGAGTTGCCACCTCAGTTCTTGCCCTTCAGGCAGGAGTAGCAGCGACGGTTCCAGGAGGTCTTCCACCTCCAGCTGCGGGACCGTCCATAGTCATTCCTGAGACTCTTCCACCGCCGTCTCCACTACCGACTGATGTACAGCAGATGATGGCCCTTCGACAACAGTTGTTGCAGATCCAGAGGTCCCAGGCCGAGACACAGCAGCATCAGGCTGACACATCACCGCCAGACAGAGGTGTTATGGCAGAGCATAGAGAACTCCCACCAGCTGGCGGTGGCAGCATTTGAGAGGGTTGTATCGGGTACAGTTCAGGGTGCCCCAGTTTAGCAGCAGGGTCAGGGGAGGCCTGGCACATGCCTAGATTTTAGGAAGATGAACCCGAAGGACTTCAAGGGTACCGAGGGTATCCTGTATGTAGATGACTGGTTGGAGGATGTACATCGGAGCCTGGAGTTAGTAGAGGTCCCGAAAGGGCTTTGGGTGACGTCTACGGCGAGTCAGTTTTTCGATATCGCCTTGACTTGGTTTCGCACGGATCCTCGTGCATCGGTGAGGGGTTTGACATAGAAGAAATCAGGCGGCTCTTTAAGGAGAAGTTCTACCTCGATGTGGCTCTGATTACTCTGGAGGGCCAGTTCGTCAGATTGGTGCAGGAGAACTCGTCAGTGGACGAGTATGCAGCGAAGTTCTTCCGTTTGAATAGATTTGTACCAGATCTGATCCAGAATAAGGGATATAAGGCCCGCAAGTTCCGGAGGGGTCTTATTCATGCGGTTCACACTCGTGCTTTTGGGCGACGTGATACGACCTTCGAGCAGATACTGATGGAGGCACAGATAGCCGAGGAGGACTTCGACGTCAAGCCGAAGAGAGGCAGTGATGTTCTAGGTGCGAGCTCTAGTGCGGGGCCGACGAAGCGCACTCACTTCCAGCAGAGGCAGATTTAGCAGCATCAGTTATAGATTCAGCAGGCACCAGCACGTGCCCACCAGCACCAAGGATAGTGCCAGAGGCAGACTACTCCGTGCGACTTCTGCAGGAAGCCGGGGCACAGTCGAGAGGCCTGTAGAAAAGGTTGGGCATATATCTATACTGTGGGGCGCCCGACCACCAGCTGAAGGATTGCCACGTTCATGGAATCCGAGGAGGCCAGGACAGAGTGCAGCAGGCTAGAGGACCAGCAGCTAAGCAGAGAGGTCCTCCACTTCAGACCCAGCAGCAGCGCTTCGTACAACACCAGAAGGGAGCACCTGTGGGTAGGGTGTTCACCTTGACAGCAGAGGAGGTAGAGCCAGTGGGTGATGTTGTGGCAGGTCACGTTCTCCTTGATTCTTTCCCTGCTTTTACCTTGTTTGATTCCGGTGCCACACATAGTTTTGTGTCTGTTTTTTTTGCTCTAAGGCACAATATTATTGCTGAGTATATGGGTAGGACTTGCAAGATATTGACCGGGGAGGCATTATCCTGGTTAATGATATCTGTAAGGGACGGAGAGTTACATTAGGAGGCCAGGATTTGAGCACGTGCTTGCTTAGTGCCCCTTCCGAGGTACGACATGGTACTCGGAATGGATTGGTTGAGCATGCACCATGCTAGTATTGACTATAGAGGAGGTAGGGTTCTGTTTAGGCCGTCGGGAGAGCCAGAGTTTGTGTTTGCCAGGGGAGCAGCTGAGCCGAGAGATGGGTTCTATGGAGCTTTGCTGGCGGGGCAGGCATTGTCGCATCCATTGATAGCTGATTTCATGGATGTTTTTCGAAGAGTTACCTGGGATGTCGCCAGATAGAGACATTGAGTTCTCTATAGACTTAGTGCTGGGCGTTGAGCCTATTTCACAGCACGTCTATAGGGTCAACAATAGCGAGTTGGCAGAGCTGAAGAAGCAAGTCGACGAGCTACAGGACAAGGGATTTATCAGATCCAGTTCATCACCTTGGGGCATGCCAGTTCTGTTTGTACCGAAGAAGGATGGTACGAACGCATGTGTATCGATTACAGAGCGCTCAACAACCTCACTATCAAGAACAAGTACCCGTTGTTGAGGATTGACGACTTGTTCGATCAGTTGAGCGGCGAAGGTATTTTCGAAGATAGACCTGAGGTCCGGTTATCATCAGCTGAAGGTAAAACGGGAAGACGTTCCGAAGACAGCTTTTCGGACTCGGTACGACCAGTACGAGTTCACTGTCATGCCGTTTGGGTTGACCAACGCCCCAGCAGTATTCATGAACTTGATGAACAAGGTATTCCATCAGTACCTTGACAAGTTCGTGGTGGTCTTCATAGATAATATCTTGGTCTACTCAAAGACGCCGGAGGAGCATGAGGAGCATCTGAGGATTTTGCTCGAGACTCTGAGAAAGGAGCAGTTGTACGGGAAGCTTTCAAAGTGCGAGTTCTTCCTGGACCAGGTCGAGTTCTTGGGTCATGTTGTGACCGAGCACGGGATCTCTGTGGGCCAGAAGAATATTGCAGCGGTGGAGTCTTGGTCTACACCAGTTCAGTTGTCGAGATTCGGAGCTTTCTGGATTTGGCTGGCTATTATCGAAAGTTCATCCAGGACTTCTCGCAGATTGCAGAGCTGATGACTAGACTCACCAGGAAAGACGTAGAGTTCGTCTGGACTGAGGAGTATCAGGCCGCCTTCGATGAGCTGAAGAAGAGGTTGACATCAGCTCCGATCTTGACATTACCATCTGGAATCGGTGGTTTCTCGATCTATAGTGACGCTTCTTGCAGGGGTTTGGGTTGTGTTCTTCAGCAGCACGGAAGGTGATTGCCTATGCATCTAGGCAGTTACGTCCTCATGAGAAGAACTACCCGACTCATGATCTGGAGTTGGCTGCTGTTATATTTGCCTTGAAGTTGTGGAAGCACTACTTGTATGGAGAGCGGGTTGAGATCTTCACTGATCATAAGAGCTTAAAATACGTGTTCACTCAGAAGGAGCTGAACATGCGGCAGAGACGGTGGCTCGAGCTGATGAAGGATTTCGATATCGCCTTGCAGTACCATCCAGAAAAGGCCAACGTAGTTGCAGATGCCTTGAGCAGGTATCAGTAGTAGCTATGTATCTGACGACAGATCGTTATCTTTTGGCTGACCTGGACAGTTTGGGAATCGAGGTGATTATTCCGGGCATAGAGGTACAGATGTGAGGCTTATAGATTCAGTTTGAGTTGATGGACAGAGTCAGATCAGCATAGTATGATGATGTTGCCCTGACGAGCATCTGGAGCAGGTGCGGGCAGGGTTGCTCGATGATTTCTCTATTGCCGAAGATGGGTCGCTGCGGTACGGTACTAGACTGTGCGTTCCGAGTGGAGAGCTTCGGGAGGAGGTTCTTCAGGAGGCACATCGCTCTCAGTACTCTATGCATCCTGGGACCAACAAGATGTACAGAGATCTGAGGGAGCACGTTTGGTGGTATGATATGAAGCACGAGGTAGCTCAGTTTGTATCTCGCTGCTTGGTATGTCAGCAGGTGAAGGCCGAGAGACAGAGGCCTGGTGGGTTGCTACAGCCACTACCCATTCCTGAGTGAAAGTGGGAGCACATCACCATGGACTTTGTGTCCGGACTTCCACGATCTCCTGGAGGGAAAGACGTGATTTGGGTCATAGTTGATAGATTGACCAAATCGGCCCACATTTTGCCTTTTAAAGTAGGGTTGTCTATGGAGAGGCTGGCAGAGCTGTACGTTCGTCAGATCGTAAGATTGCATAGGGTTCCTGTGAGCATAGTTTCAGACCAGGATAGTCGTTTTACTTTCCACTTTTGGAGGAGTTTGCAGACTAGCTTGGGTACCTCCTTCAAGTTTAGTACCGCTTATCATCCCCAGACAGACGGGCAGTCAGAGAAGACTATCTAGAATTTGGAGGATATGCTTCGCACGTGTGGACTTGATCTCGGGGATTCTTGGGAGGACCATCTTCACCTGGTAGAGTTTGCTTACAACAACAGCTATCAGGCCAGTATAGAGATGTCGCCATTCGAGGCTTTACACGGAGATACCGTACTCCCTTGTCATGGGACGATGTCGGCGAGAGAGTGCTGCTTGGACCGGAGATGGTAGTGGATACAGCTGAGAAGGTCAGGTTGATTAGAGACAGACTTTGGGTGGCTCAGGATAGGCAGCGGCATTGGGCCGATAGCCACCGAAGACCGTTAGAGTTCGAGGTTAGTTTTAATTTCTGTTTGTGATGCTTGCGATTGTTTGTTTATCTTGTGTGCTGAGTTTGTTTTATGTCTAGGCTGGTGTTTTGGTGTTCCTGAAGATTTCTCCGACACGGGGGACGATTCGCTTTGGCGGAGGCAGGAAGCTTAGTTCGCGCTACATCGGACCTTTCACTATCCTTGAGAGGGTCGGTGCAGTAGCTTATAGACTAGACTTGCCACCTACGCTAGAGGGGGTGGACAACATGTTCCATGTGTCGCAGCTGAGGCGGTATGTGGCAGACTGTAAGCCCTCTGGATTTTAGGGATATTTTAAATTTTATTAAAGTAATTAATTTCAATAGAAATCTTAACAAATGATTATTTTATTATTAAATATACCTCTTCGTGACTTTGATTTTTGGAGCGCAAGAGATGTCAGTATCTCGAAACGCCCTCGGTCCTTCATGAGTTTTGATCTAGACAAGTTTATCTTCATATTGATATATTATGTCCCACTCAAACTTTTTCCCTTGTGCACTATTTGCATCGCAGAACTTTCGGATCAATTTAGGCCATTGTATCATTTTATTAAATTTCCACTTTTATTTTTAATCATCATGTGTATCTTATCGTGACTTTTAATTTAGGAGCACAAGACTAGTTATTTTCTCCAAACTAATTTATCATTCATGATCTACTCGAGATGTTCTACACCCATGACCTTCGTGTCCCACTCAGACACACTCTCTTGTGCTTATTTTTATCGTGCAACTTTTTGGACAATTGACCCAATCCCGTTTTACCCCACCGAGTCACATTTAATTCCAACTTGTATTAGAGACGCCAGTTTGACCCAAACTGGTCGACCCAAGTTATGGACACGAACCATTTTGAGCCTACCACACACGTGCCACTCGTGTCCCATCCAATTTAGTCCCCGTGTACTATTTATTTATCAATGATTATAAATGGCTGATTGAATGTTATTTTAATTACCGAGACCCAATTAGATCCAATTACGACCCGACCCGACTCAAGTAGACACCACACCAAACACCATGACAACATCCATCCATACCCAAACACACACACCAACACTCCTATAAAAACCACATGTCACATCACTCTCTCTTTCTCTCTCCCTCAAATTCAAATAAACACACACCCTCACCATACACATCCCTATGCTCCTTGGAAACACACCCACACCTATACACCCTCTCCTCACTCCTACACAAGCCAACACTCCCCTCCTCTTTTCATACGTTCCTTTCTCCTCTCTCTACACATCACTATCCCCCTATATTAAAAGAAGCACTCCTATCCCCATCACCATCACTCTCTCTCTCCCTATATAAAACACACACCATCACCACCACCATACTCTCTCACCTCTCTTCCCTCACCCGACCAAGAGAGCACCTCCCCTCTCCCTACAGCAGCACCCTCACCATTCCTCACTCTCTATTCACCCATTCTCTCTCTCTCTCCTCTCCTCTTCTTCTCCACAGCCATCACCTCCACTATTTTTCCTCTTCTTAGCATCATCTTCACCTCTCCTTCTTCTTTCTTCATCAAGCTAATCCACCACCACCATGGGCATCACCGCCATCACCTTCACACACTACTACTACCACTACCACCACCCTCTTCTTCTTCTCCTCCTCGGCCTCCTCCTCCTCCTCCCTTGGTCACCGTTCGGCCACTCATGGCCGAGCTTAGCAGCAACAGTAGCTGCACGTAGAGTGCAGCAGCAGCTGCACGTAGCGGAGCGGCAGCAGCAGCAAACAGCAGCTGTAGCAGCGCCAGCGACCACCGCACGACCGTCGTGGCCACTCCCTCGGTCGGGTGCACCCGACGACCATCCAGGAGGGAAGCTCCGCCCCCGACGAGCCTGCGTGCGTACACGAGGCAGCGGTCGATGCTGTGCAGCGAGCTCACGTGCGAGACGCGACTGCGCTCGCCGATGGCCAACCACCGCCGCCAGCCGTCTCCGGTCGCCGTCGCCGCCATGCCTTGGCCGCGCACAGCCCGGCTTGCCACCCCCTAGCAGTGGTTCACGCGTCTCAAAACAGCGACTTCGTACATGTTTTCTGGGCAATCCGACCGTTGGATTGCCGTACTCCTTCCTCCGTTACAATCTTGGTATATATCTCTGCCTCCTCCTAAATTCAACCGTTAATTCATCCATTTGATATGTCAAAATCGGTCGCCAAGTTGCCCGAATAATTGTGTTCGTTTTTGGACAGCTTTGTGGAGCCAACTTCGTCGACTTGTATCTTCGCCATCGCAGCTCCGTTTGACGCATCACCATTTCCTATGTATAGCTGGTATAACCCTCTTTCTTTCTCTTAAGTTTCGTTTCATTGTGAGCTTGTTTGATTGGTTGAATTCGACGCCAAAGTTGGCCGTCCGAATTCATAATTTTCAACTTGTTAAATTATAATTTTGAACCTGGGACTCCATATTCCAATTCTGACACCACCAGTAGACTCGTGACATCGTTCTGGCATAAATTCATATAAAGTTTGCTTGATTTGGATGACGTGGGCCCTGGCACGTATTTCGGTACAATACGGGCCCTACTGTCCGAGTCAACGGGTTATTTTGAGATCGGCTCATCGGAATCCACTTTTGAATATACCGTTGGGTTTGTATCGTTATTCTGGACTCATTGACATATACTTTGCTAGATTTAGTGAACTTGGGCTCCGGCACGTATTTCCGTGCAAATCTGATTCCACTGTCCGAGTCAACGGGTCATTCTGAGATCGGCTCCTTGGAATCCACTTCTGGATATACCGTTGGGTTCGTATCGTCATTTTGGACTCGTAGACATTTAGTTTGCTATATTTTTTTGACTTTGATCCTGACACGTTTTTCGGTACAAGGTGAGTCCAACGGTGGACCGCATCTTGATCCGAATTACCATTTTGCTCCTGTGTCCGGAATTGGACTTATAGATAGTCTATTCTAGCTATTTTACTTATTCTGAGAATGTTGGTGATGTTTGTTTCAGCATCCGATGACGTTCGTGGAGACCCCTATGATGCTACCTTTCTTGGACTTGACGATTTGTCTGCAGGACATCATCGGCCCACTGCTTTACCCTAGGCAAGATACCTTGCCATACTTGTACTGTTTACATTACTCATATCTATCCTTGTACTGTTAGATGATAGCACTGGTAGTGTGTATCCAAGGATGACTTGGGTGTTACCGATGATGGCATCGATGTTATGGGTGCGTGCGTGTGTGACTTAGAGTTAGTAGACATACCCGACATGGTGAAGTTATCCCAGATAACTTTATGACTTAACACGAGACATTACACGACACCTTGAGTGAGAGTCATTGTGTTGGCACGAACTTCGCATTCGACTGATCATCGGTGCGAGCGATTCGTGTGACGGTACATATAGAGTTAGATGGTGTCTAGATTAGAGACTCGCATTGAGATATGGATTGACTGAGTCATGGATACGACTTGTACATTTCCTGGGATGGGGAAGACAACCAGCAGGCGTATGGGACAGACAGTTACATTATTTTATATTTGCCTCAGGGTGGCCTGTTGTTGGCATGGGCCCTTACTAGTAGGAACATCTCCGGCAGCGGCCACTAGCTGCGCGCTAGGTTCGGTTGGGGGACGCTAGTAGTATTGAGCTAATCGGCTCGTGATCCGACGCTCGGCCTGTGTTCTGACGCAAATCCTTCGGCTAGTGATCCGACGTCGGCCCGTGCTTCGACGAAATATTATTCACCTCCCCATACGTTCCAAAGGTTGTCTTCAACATACATCACATAGACTGGTTAGTTCGTGTACCTATGTCGGATCGTATCATGGGACAATATCTTATTACGGACTGGTATACCATCCTTTGACCAGGAGTGGTCAGAGTTATGGTTGCTGATTAATGACTGGATATTAGACCACGTTGTGACTCAGGTTGATCATTATATTCAGTTCACATTATGACATGTATCTCTGTATCTGTTACGTCCCTCTGAGGACCTAGTGATCTCTCAGGTATTCGCTGAGCGGTTAGTACAGAGTAGCTGGCGGGTGCTGCATGATGCACCGAGGTCTCAGGTATATTTATATTGTGTTCTGGCATATTCCATTTATTCTTTCCAGCTTACATCCTCACCTATAATTGCTTCATACTGCTATGTAGCCTACTATTACCAAGCTTATTCCTTCTCAAGCTTGTTCGAACATGTATATTACTGGGTGGCCAACTTTAGTATATTATGTTCATTCTTGGTGTTCATTTCATTACTGGTGAGATGCAGATGATCATATACTCTTAGTTACCCCTTTACAGCAGAGTACGTCCAGGGCTAAGTCCATTAAATTGGGAACTTACCCTAGATCGTATTAGCTGGCATGGTCGCGCTCTGGTTCCTATATATTTTGGAACTGGGGCGTGACATGTTTTAGTGGTGGCCCATGTAGGTCGAGATAAATCGTTTCGGTTACGTTACTGTATCGGACGAGCCTGCGTTATGATAATATATTAGAATCTCAATCCACACTGCTATTAAAAAATTCCATTGACTTCTATTATCGCCTTTGAAATTTCTTATTTGTACTCAATCATACCGTTCTTGAAATAATATTTATGAATTCTCGTCTTTTCCTCTCTCGGAAGTACGGACACTTGTGTTGACTATCACTTTGTCGATATCCTATTATTGATTGTGACTATGGTAGATAGAATATCTTGTGGGTAACTATTTGGGTACATAGAGGTTTGGATAAATGTCTTTACTAGATAGACAGATAGGATGAGAACGACATTTTTGTCGAGGTTTAAATCTTTATAGAAAAATATCCTTGGTTGGATGATTGCATAGTCGTATATTAGTGATTCGACAACTTCATATGAATTATCACTTTGAGCTAGGAAGTTAACTTGGAAGGATGTAGTAACAACTGCTTGATAGGACTAGGTGATTAGATAAGGTGGGTAGACTGTAAAGACGCCTCACTAAGATAGGATGAGGAATAGAGAATAGTGTAGTGTATACAGGAGACATGATGACTATTAGGCCAAACTATATCACCCTATGCTTGGGTCAGATAGAGTTCTGGAGAGGGTTATGATAAACCCATACAGGTTTACTATGGAGGAAAAAAATATTTCCTTGGATCACAAGGATTGGACTTGAAGGAAGACAACTTGAAAGTTTCCGGGGATGATAGCAATTAAAGTTTGAGGAACCATCAGAAGGAGGAAATTGATGAAACACGGTGATCATGACCGGGTATAAGATTTGAGAGTTGTAATAAAAATTTGAGAAATTATAACGTAGAGGATATGAAAATAAGGAATAATGATAAAATGGGAGAGAGGATTACATGGATATTGAGGAGCTATCCTAGGAAGATTATGTATCAGAGAAAAATATGATAATGGAAGTTGTGTATGATTAAGTTGGATTAGTCATCGATTTCTATATTGGCCGAGTCAATCTTGAATGAATTATTGGAGTTAAGGACTAGGATTAATAGAGTTAGACTATGATAGATGTATTAGAGTTAAGTACTTATTAGACCAGGTCTCAGATTTTCTTAGCAGATAGTTAGGCGTGGTTGTAATACGTATAATAGCTTAGGGTAGATAAGGTAGAACCTTGGTTAGATAGGATTTAAGGCTTGTATAGGTTTAGCATTGAGTTTCAAGGTTGTTTAAGTTAAGAATTGATCATGATCTTCGATGATTAATTGTAGCCAAGAATCAAGGAATAGAGTTAGAACTATACCTTAAGGCAGACTAGTAAAGCTTTTATTGATGCAAGTTAGTTAGAGACCCTTGAGGAGTTGCATCTGGAATATTGTGTTAGTATGAGGATAAGAAGTGGTATACAAGAAGAGAAATTTATAAGGAACAAAATGTTTGGTCTGAATAAATAGAGAGGAATAAGATTGCAATTTAAGGAAAAGTTATCAGGATGAGGTATATGACCACGATTATCTAAGATGACATAACGGTGATTACAGAGAGAACTATACCCCTAAGCAAGATCTTGAAGTTGCGATTCAGATAAAAAGTGAGGAGATCATCTCGAGGAGGGAGACGATACAATTATGACACATAAGGTAAGATTGGGAAATTGACAATGAAATGTGAGGATACTGACATGGAAGGTTTTAGCACTTGAATGAGATTATGGCATGAGATGGGAGAAAAAGATTTCAAGGTAGAAAGGTAGAGTAATCCTAAATAAGTTGAGGCATATAATCTAGGGCTAAGAAATTACACAGTGGATGACAAATTTCTTGAGGATGAAGATATTTAAAGAGGATAAGTTAGGAATTGAATTTCTTTTTTTTAGAATTGAAGACGTCTGGAGACTTGGGCATATTACATTATGAGCATCTTGATATTGTGTTAGCGAAAGTTACAATTGGAAAGGGTGAGCCATAGAATGGAGTGTACTAATGAAAGAAATTTGATGATACCAAGGACTTTTGAATATTATGAGTGGATCATGGAATAAGTGATTAGCTGCATTTGATGGATCACATGTTATCATAGGAACCTGATAGATAGGCTGAATCATAGTATGGATTGGTGTGTAATTTTCTCAGCCGCTTAATTTTTAGATTTTTTCTAAGTGACTTTTCATATTTGTTTGAGACACATCCATAATCTTTCTCTTCTTATTTCTAAGCTTGCAAATCACGGTTGCGTAATTTAGCCAGCTTATCCTTCTAAATTATGATTTAGAAGATCGTATTCTTCCTTAGCCATGCCTTGATCTCAAATTCAAAACCTTGATCTCATCTCTCCTCTGCCAAACGATCATCTTATCCTAAGACGTCATTCCCCCAAATTCTTGATCAAGCATCCACTTAGTCGTACCATATTCTTGTGGAAAATCTCTTCTAGAGCTTTTCGAAACTCTTCGTACCGTTAGCTGCAACTTTCTTGTTCGTGATTCACTTAAATTTGTTTAACAAATCCCTTTATGCCCCTTGCTCTGGTTATGTTCAACTTAGTCAATTCCTTCTAACATATTGAAATCTTGACCAATAGTACCCAGATAGTACCTGAGATTATTGTAGACTGTAATATCTAAATCCCAGTTTTTCTTTCCAAAACCTTGCTAGTAGATCACGACTATGATCTTCTGGTTGGAACTAGTCGTGCCTGACTCCACAAAGATTTGATCATCTATCCTTCTAATACCCATGTATTATTGTAATTTCGAGGACGAAATTCTATAAGGTGGGTAGGTTGTAAGTCCTCTGGATTTTAGGGATTATTTTAAATTTTATTAAAGTAATTAATTTCAATAGATATCTTAATAAATAATTATTTTATTATTAAATATACCTCTTCGTGACTTTGATTTTTGGAGCACAAGAGATGTCAGTATCTCGAAACGCCCTCGGCCCTTCATGAGTTTTGATCTAGACAAATTTATCTTCATATTGAGATATTATGTCCCACTCAAACTTGTTCCCTTGTGCTCTATTTGTATCGCAGAACTTTCGGGTCAATTTAGGCCATTGTACCATTTTATTAAATTTCTACTTTTATTTTTGATCATCATGTGTATCTTACGTGACTTTTAATTTAGAAACACAAGACTAGTTATTTTCTCCAAACCAATTATCATTCATGATCTACTCGAGATGCTCTACACCCATGACCTTCGTGTCCCACTCAGACACACTCTCTTGTGCTTCATTTTTATCGCGTAACTTTCCGGACAATTGACCCAATCCCGATTTATCCCCACCGAGTCACATTTAATTCCAACTTGTATTGGAGACGCCAGTTTGACCCAAACTGGTCGACCCAAGTTATGGACACGAACCATTTGAGCCTACCACACACATGCCACTCGTGTCCCATCCAATTTAGTTCCCGTGTACTATTTATTTATTAATGATTATAAATGGCTGATTTAATGTTATTTTAATTATCGAGACCCAATTAGATCCAATTGCAATCCGACCCGACTCAAGTAGACCCCACACTAAACACCATGACAACATCCATCATCCATACCCAAACACACAACACCAACACTCCTACAAAACACCACATGTCACATCACTCTCTTTTCTCTCTTCCTCAATTTCAAATAAACACACACACTCACCATACACATCCCTATGCTCCTTAAAAACACACCCACACCCATACAACCTCTCTCCTCACTCCCACACCAGCCAACACTCCCCCCTCTTTTTATACGTTCCTCTCTCCTCTCTCTACACATCACTATTCCCTATATTAAAATAAACACTCCCATCCCCATCACCATCACTCTCTCTCTCTTCCTATACTATAAACACACACCATCACCACCACCATACTCTTCCTCACCCTCTCTCCCCTTATCCGACCAAGAGAGCACCCCCCTCTCCCTCCAGCAGCACCCTCACCATTCCTCACTCTCTATTCACCTATGCTCTCTCTCTCTCTCTCTCCTCTCCCACTTCTTCTCCACAGCCATCACCTCCACTCTTCTTTCTCTTCTTAGCATCATCTTCACCTCTTCTTCTTCTTTCTTCATCAAGCTACACCACCACCACTATGGGCATCCCCGCCATCACCTTCACACACTACCACTACCACTACCACCTCCCTCTTCTTCCTCCTCTCCTCCTCGGCCTCCTCCTCTTCCTTCCTTGGTCGTTGCTCGGCCACTCATCGCCGAGCTTAGCCGCAGCAGTAGCTACACGTGGAGCACAGTAGCAGCTGCACGTAGCGGAGTGGCAGTAGCAGCAAACAGCAGCTGTAGCAGCACCAACGGCCACCGCGCGGCCGCCGTGGCCACTCCTTCGACCGGGTGTACCCCGACGACCCTCCAGGAGGGAGACACTGCCCCCGATGAGCCTGCATGCGCACACGAGAGCAAAGGTCGCTGCTGTGCAGTGAGCTCGCGTGCGTGACGCGGCTGCGCTCACCGATGGCCAACCATCACCGCCAGCCGCTTCCGATCACCGTCGTCGTCGTGCCTTGGCCGCGCGTAGCCCGACGTGCCACCCCCTAGCAGTGGGTCGCCTCCCAGAGACTCACAAGAGGTCGATTTCGACTTCGAAATCGAAGTTCCGTCGACGCACGCGAATGGTGAAGCCAGAATACGTGTCTCAAAATAGCAACTTCGCATGTGTTTTTTGGGCAATTCGACCGTTGGATCGCCGTACTCCTTCCTCCGTTACAATCACGGTATATAGCTCTGCCTCCTCCTAAATTTCAGCCGTTAATTCTTCCATTTGATATGTCAAAATCGGCCGCCAAGTTGTCCGAATAATTGTGTTCCTTTTTGGACAGCTTTGTGGAGCCAACTTCGTCAACTTGTATCTTCGTCATTGCAGCTCCGTTTGATGCATCACCAGTTCCTGTGCATAGCTGGTATAACCCTCTTTCTGCCCTTAAGTTTTGTTTCATTGTGAGCTTGTTTGATTGGTTGAATTCGACGCCAAAGTTGACCATCCGAATTCGTAATTTCTAACTTGTTAAATTATAATTTTGAATCCGGGACTCCAGATTCTAATTCTGACACTACCAGTAGACTCGTGGCGTTGTTCTGGCATAAATTCATATAAAGTTTGCTTGATTTGGACGACGTAGGCCCTGGCACGCATTTCGGTGCAATGTAGGCCCCATTGTCCGAGTCAACGGGTCATTTTAAGATAAGCTCATCGAAATCTACTTCTGGACATACCATTGGGTTTGTATCGTCATTCTAGACTCTTTGACATATACTTTGCTAGATTTAGTAGACTTGGGCTCCGGTACGTATTTCCGTACAAATCGGATTCCACGTCCGAGTCAACGGGTCATTCTGAGATCGGCTCCTCGGAATCCACTTCTGGATATACCGTTGGGTTCATATCGTCATTCTGGACTCGTAGAAATTTAGTTTGCTATATTTTGTTGACTTTGATCCTGACACATTTTTCGGTGCAAGGTGAGTCCAACGGTGGACCGCATCTTGATCCGAATTACCATTTTGCTCCTGTGTCCGGAATTGGACTTATGGATAGTCTATTCTAGCTATTTTACTTATTTTGAGAACGTTGGTGATATTTGTTTCAGCATCCGACGACGTTCGTGGAGACCCCTATGATGCTACCTTTCTTGGACTTGACGATTTGTCTACAGGACATCATCGGCCCACTGCTTTATCCCAGGCAAGATACCTTGCCATACTTGTACTGTTTACATTACTCATATCTATCCTTGTACTATTATATAATGGCACAGGTAGTGTGTATCCAAGGATGACTTGGGTGTTACCGATGATGGCATCGATGTTATGGGTGCGTGCGTGTGTGACTTAGAGTTAGTAGACATACCCGACATGGTGAAGTTATCCCGGATAACTTTATGACTTGACACAAGACATTACACAACACCTTGAGTGAGAGTCATTGTGTTGGCACGAACTTCCGCATTCGACTGATCATCGGTACGAGTGGTTCGTGTGACGGTACATATAGAGTTAGATGGTGTCTAGAGTAGAGACTCGTATTGAGATATGGATTGACTGAGTCATGGATACGACTTGTATATTTCCTGGGATGGGGAAGATAACCAGCAGGCATATGGGACAGACAGTTACATTATTTTATATTAGCCTCAGGGTGGCCTGTTGTTGGTATGTACCCTTACTAGTAAAAATATCTCCGGCAGCGGCCACTAGCTGCGCGCTAGGTTCGGCTGGGAGGACGCTAGTATTGAGCTAATTGGCTCGTGATCCGATGCTCGGCCCGTGTTCTGACGCAAATCCTTCGGCTCGTGATCCGACGTCAGCCTGTGCTTCGACGAAATTATTATTCACCTATCCATACGTTTCAAAGGTTGTCTTCAACATGCATTCACATAGACTGGTTAGTTCCTGTTCCTATATCGGACCGTATCATGGGAAAATATCTTATCACAGACTGGTATACCATCCTTTGACCAGGAGTGGTCAGAGTTATGGTTGCTGATTGATGACTGGATATTGGACCACGTTGTGACTCAGGTTGATCATTATATTCAGTTCACATTATGGCATGTATCTCTGTATCTTGTTACGTCCTTCTGAGGATCTGGTGATCTCTCTAGGTATTCGCTGAGCGGTTAGTACAGAGTAGCTGGCGGGTGCTGCATGATGCACCGAGGTCTCAGGTATATATTTGTATCGTGTTCTGGCATATTCTATTTATTCTTTCCAGCTTATATCCTCACCTATAATTGCTTCATACTGCTATGTAGCCTACTATTACCAAGCTTATTCCTTCTCAAGCCTGTTCGAACATGTATATTACTGGGTGGCCAACTTTAGTATATTATGTTCATTCTTGGTGTTCATTTCATTACTGTGGATTAAGATGTAGATGATCATATACTCTTAGTTACCCCTTTACAGCGAAGTACGTCCAAGGCTAAGTCCATTAAATTGGGAACTTACCCTAGATCGTATTAGCTAGCATGGTCGCGCTCTGGTTCCTATATATTTTAAAACTGGGGCGTGACACAGACCCCAGCCATGTATTGGACCATTCAGCGATCGAGGTGGGACCTACTCTTCACTATCCAGAGCAGCCAGTGGAGATTCTGGATTGTCACGCCCCAGAACCAGAATACTGGAGAGCGGGGGCAGACATAGCCAGCTACGTATATTGAAATAGAATACATCTCAACTATACGGTCACGGCTGTCTAGATATGAGGGTTTACTACAAGCCAGCAGTCTCTTAAGGTCAAGCCTATTGTCTCAATCTCAAGCAATTAACAGAGTTACAAGATGTTAGAGCATCAAATATATATATATAAGGCGTCCCAAATATTACATATTGGATGATCATGAAGCTAGTCGTACAAAATGATAGGACTAGCAAGAGTTCAGTCATACATGATCAACCCTAGGATTTGTTAATCATGTTTACAGCCCGTAGGCAGACAGTAAGTAAATGTGCATCGAGCTAACAGGTGCTCGTCGGCTAAACGCCTCAAAAGAATAAATTTATATATAAGTGGGTGAAACAAAAAGGAAAACCCACTCTTGGCTCGGGTTCCGTCTAGTTGTCACCATTGGGCTGGAAGCTTGGTAGATCCTCGGGAGCTGCTCCAAAATCTGGCCACACAAAACCAGCTGGGTCAAACCCCAGAAAGAGCAAGTGCCACAAAGGAGGCCACAAATAAGAACAAAAGCCAGCATATTAAAACATAAAGAATAAAAAAAGTACAAGTAGTAAAGTACACAGGACGATAAACGACTAGGAGCTGTTTGCCATTGATTGTAAAAGAACAGAACAATTATCGGAGGACTGAACTTAGACTCACAATACAAACTCGCTCGTACAAAGAAAGCCTAGGGACGAAAACCTAGGTACAGCAGACTAAGTACGATTGTTTATTTTTGATTCTGGGGGGGTGACGATAGAGGCTCGGGAAAGCGACGGCCGCTCTGTCTTACTCCTTGGACGATCAGTATGTAGCCTTGGCTTGGGGAAGATCTGCTCGACGTTGATAAAGAAACGCTCTTCTTGCTCTCCTCGGATTGCTCTCCTGGCTTCTCTCTCTCTGTGATTATCAAAAAGAAAGGGGGAGCTCTCCCTGTGTAGATCTCTCTCTTCTTATTTTTTTTATTCTTTTGTTGCCGACCTCTCCTCTCTCTTTTTTTTTTCAAGGGAATGATGCTGGCTATTTATAAGAGTGGGGGGATGATCATTAGGGTTTGCTAATGATTATCTATTTGAAATGTCGGCGCTCCTTCATTCTATCTGAACCCTTGATCCTGATTACAGTGAATCTCGGCCATTAACGCGGATAGCATCGTATCTCATGAGCAATTAATACTAGCTGCTTTAAATCCTTGTGATTGATTATGCCAATGTCTGATTGCTCGCCACGTGTCCCATTAGCTTGATGATAAATGATATGCCCTGATCTCAGTAATTATGACGATGATGTCAAATATATTTGTTAAGATTCGGTTAAATCTCTTATTGATCCCATGCCACGTGTCTTAATTGTGAGTCCTGTCAGAGCCGCATAGGATTGACTATCCTCGAACCGCAGAGAGATACTCTTTGTAAGCCGCATAGGACGATGCTTCATCGAGCCGAGCTGGTGGTGTATTGGGCCGCAGGGAATGTGTTCCCAGGGAGGCGCATGAGCTAGCGTTGTATCGAACCGCATGGAACGGGTTCTCAGGGAGCCGCATATGACTGATTGCCACGTGGCAATCTGGGACTTCTGACGGATTTGGTCAGAGATTTTCTTCTTTTCCCGAGGAGTCAGTCATTTTGGCAAGGCCATTATGAAACTTTATGTCAGGGCCGCCACAGTGAATCGTGCTGGAACAATAAATGAGGCCACTCCTCAAACGACCAGCTGTAGGGAAAGATCACACATGGCGTCCATCGAGCCGCATATGCCTTGCTGAACCGCATACGCTCCCGAGCCGCATGCGATTGAGAATCTTCTTTGAACCGCATAGGGCCGCTCCTGGGTGGGCCACATAAGCTTCTTACTCAGAGCCGCATGAATCATTATTCTAATATTTTCCATGCTTCTACAGGACCCCCTTCAAAGTTTTCAATTTTGTAAAAAATTAGAATACTTTGAACAAGAAGCATGGCCCCATTCATGCCGCATAGGTGTCCCAGCCGCATAGATTCAGCTGTCCGTATAGGCTCTTTGCCACGTGTCCTGACCACGTGTGCAAATCTTCATTAAATGCTCTTGATCCATTTTGATTTCACGCCGTCTTTTGGGGGAGGATCCTAAGGGTTTTTTCCTTCTGATTGTCCGGTTCGCCTTGATAGCCGAAGGGTCGATCACGTCGTACGAAGCGTCGGTCAGTAATCCTTCTTTCTCTGTCTATAAATAGGTGGGTGTTTGGTTGGACTTTAGATTTTTTCTTGACTGAAAAACTCCTGTCTTGTTTTCTTTCCCCAACCGACAAACAACAATGGCGCCTAGGGTTTCCAAGACTGTGAAGAAGGCCGCGGCGAGGAGAAAGAAATCGGCTTCGTCGTCGACCGTCGCCCCCCCCCCCCCGTCCGCCTTGATGTTCACGTCACCATCGAAGGTAATAACCTATGTAGAAGATTGGGTATTTTGAAACCCTAACAGGGTCTGCTCTACTGCCTACTCCGTGCACGCAACCACGTGACCCACATACACGTCCCCTGATTGAGTCGCATGGGGTATACCCCATGTCTGAACCGCATACGGGTTATGTGGTCCGCATGCACGTCCCATGAACCCTAATAGGGTCTGCTCTACTGCTTACTCCGTGCACGCAACCACATGGCCCGCAAACACGTCCCTTGATCGAGCCGCATGGGGTATACCCCATGTCTGAGCCGCATACGAATTACGTGGTTCGCCTACACGCCCCATGCATGGGGTATGCCCCCTGTCGGAGCCGCCTGTGAATTGTCTTTAAATGAGCTGTATGACTATTTTCTGAATATCTTTTTTATTTTGTCTTTCCGTCTTTGATTCTTTCAGTGTCTCCGCTGAGCGCTGAGGTTGCAGTCACAGAGGAACCGCCACCCCCTATCGTCGACCAGGGGTCTCCCTCCGTTAAGGAAGAAACGAAGAAGGAAGACTCGTCGTCTGCACAGGATGGTCTCTCTCCGAGTGTCGAAACAACTGGGGGTGGTAGCTCGGGGAATTCTGATACTCCTATTCTAGATGAGGATCTCCTTCAACTGCATCCTTCCTATGTAAGGTGGTTGAGGGAGTGGTATGAGCGCTTCTATAACTAGGTTTTAGGAATTCCTTGCGGATGTCTGTCTTCTGCCCGCATGTTTCTGTAGTTTGTGCCTTTCCTTTCCGTCTGAATGAAGTAGTGAAAAGTTTTTTTTAGTTTTGTTTGTTAGTCATGTGAATGTGGCCGATCGTTTCAGTGAATGGAATGTATTTGCTTCCCTCTTTTTTGTAATGGTCGCCTTTAACAGGATATTCTATGTGAACTTTGTATCCTTAATGTACTTCGTTATGGGTGTAGACGATAGTCTAGAATATGATCGGCATACGTATCCTGAAAGGGTGGGGTTATGTTAAGCCTGGGGATTTTATTTCCCAATGGAACCTTTGCTCCTCGGGGAGATGTGACGCTGTTGACTCCAAAAGCAGTATACGGAACTAATCGATAGTTTGAGCGGTTGACTATCCTGCTGAAGGACCATCCCTCGACGTTGTGTACCTCTGAACCATAGTCGTTTCTTTGTCTTGTCTTGCTTGTTTGTCCTTTTATTTCTACTTCGTAACAGTGCTATGATCTCGAAAATAGATATGTTTCATCTTATCTTTGCTTTCTTGTATCGGTGTTCATGGAATCGGACTTGCTGGGGGATTATTTGTGGACCTGTTACCCTAGGCGTACCTTAGTTTTAGGTACGGATAACAAGTTTGATTAGGATGTTTGGAGCAGCCATGGCAAAGTGGTCATAGGTGTTCTTGGTGTTGGGAAAAGGAATGCCGTAGAGCAGCTGGGCTCCCGGGGCATGGCAAGATGGTGGATTTATGCTAAGAAGCTTAGCAAGGGATATTTGTGGGCCTATTATCCTTGGCGTACCCTGGTTCAGGATACGGATAATGGGATGAAAGGAAACCAATCACATTTGCTCAGAGGTTATGATGACATGGCAAACGTGAAGGTTTTATCGTGAAATCTTCGTGCTCAGCGGTAATGAGAACATGGCAGGGGAGACTTTACGGAATCTATTTGTGGTCAACAGAGGACATTTGTGGTCAACAGAGGACATTTGTGGTCAACAGGGGACATTTGTAGACCTATTATCCTTGTCGTACTCCGGTTGTGGGTACAGATAATAGGTTAAAAGAGGATCGACATACTTGCTCAGAGGTAATATGGACATGGCAAATATGATGATTTCTTCGACGGAGCCTTCCCACTCAGAGGTAGTGAGGACATGGCAGGAGTGGGCTCAATAAAGATTGGGTACATAGAACGACTCAGAGGTAGGAGAACGTGGAAGTTCTATGCGAGGGGGCGGTTTGTTTTTGGTGGAAGTGAAGACGACTCAGAGGTAATGAGGACATGGTCGTTTCGGAAATTGGTGGATCGACTACCCTTTTTGTGCACTGGGAGTGCGGGTAGTGAATCCTGAGGGAGGATCTCTGCCAGGAAGAAAGTTCAGAGGTATAATCATACTTGACTTACTATCTGAAAGAGTGACCGGAATGTAAGTTCAGAGGCACCAGCTGGTACATAACTTGGTAATTTGGACTATTGAGGGAGTGAGAGTTCAGCGGTACCAGCGGGTGCATGGCTCGATAATCTAAAATAGGGTGGATGAGAGTTCAGTGGTTCTAAAGGGATACATGACTCGATAATCTGGAGAATGATAGATGAGAGTTCAGTGGTACTAAAGGGGTACATGACTCGATAATCTGGAGAAGGATGGATGAGAGTTCAGTGGTACTAAAGGAGTACATGACTCGATAATCTGGAGAATGATGTTCAAACATAGTATTTCTTCAGGAACTTGTCGTTGACGGGCAACATGCGCAAATCTCCGTTCTGCTTAGCGAGGCGGTAGGCGCCGTTGGAGAACACGGTCTCGATGACAAATGGACCTTCCCATTTTGGCTGGAACTTACCGATGGTCTTGTGAGTCATGACCATCGGCCTCCGGACTGCCAGAACAAGATCACCCACTTGGAATGTTCTGATTTTAACTTTCTTGTTGAAGGCTCCGGAGATGCGTGCTTGGTATAGCTCGATCCTTTGCTGAGCTAGGAGGCGCTTTTCATCTAAAGCCTCCAACTCTTGTAGTTGTCGTCGGTAGTTATCATTCGTCGTCAATTGATAAGTGAGGGCGACGCGGAGTGAGGGGATCTGAGTCTCCAAAGGGAGGACTGCTTCGCTCCCGTACACCAGAGAGAATGGTGTATTCCCGGTGGCTGTTCGAACCGTGGTGCGATAAGCCCATAAGCACTCGCCGAGCTTCTCGTTCCAGTCGCGTTTGTTGGAGGAGATGAACTTCTTGAGGAGCTTGATGATTGTTTTGTTGAATGCCTCTGCCAACCCGTTTGCTGCCGGGTTGTATGGTGTCGAAGCGACATTCTGAATGCGGTGCTTATCGCAGAATCGGTAGAATGCATGGCTTATAAACTGTGGACCATTATCATGGATGATTCTTCGTGGTAGTCCGAAGCGGTAGATAACGTGATGCTTAAGGAAGCTGATCACGTTTGAAGTTTTAACTTCTGCGAGTGGGACAGCTTCCGCCCATTTGGAGAAATAATCAGTGATCGCAAGTATGAAGCGATGTCCTCGGGAGGAAGGTGGGGTGATTGGACCAATGATATCCATCCCCCATGCTTCGAATGGCCAGGATGCCACCGTTGGATGCAGAAACTCGGATGGTTGGTGAATGAAATCCGCGTGGACTTGACAGGCCTTGTATTTTCTGGCATAATCTATCGCATCTGCCACCATCGTGGGCCAGTAGTAGCCCATCCGGCGAAGGCGGTCCTGTAGCTTAGGGCCGGGTTGATGGGCCCCACAGACACCGTCGTGAGCTTCTCGTACAGCTTCTGTAGCTTCCGCGTTCGACAAGCACCGGAGCAATAATCCGTCGTAGGAGCGGCGATACAATATTTTTGTCTCTGTATCGTAGAAGAATCTGAGAGAACGCCGTCTGATAGAGGTAGCTTCCTTTGGATTCTCTGGGAGGATGTCGTATACGACGAAGTCGATGAACGGCTGTCTCCAGTCCGGTGTGTCGTCGACCGTCTGGGCGGAATAACTTGCCATGGCTTGAACGTTGTTCTTGGGACAGACCAGTTCGTGACCTATTACGTCAACCGAATGATGAGCTTGGTTCGGTACTGCTAAGGAAGCGGCAAGGCCTGCTAGGGCATCGACTTCAATATTTTGGAGTCTGGGGACGTGCTCGATGAAGAATCCCTCGAATGATGAGATAATGTTGATTGCAATTTGATGGTAGGGGATCATGTCTTCATGGCGAACCTCGTATGAGCCCCTGATCTGATTGACGATTAGTTGGGAGTCGCCGTATGCTTCAAGGTATTCTACCCCCAGCTCTTTTGCAAGTTGGAGGCCAATGACCAGAGCGTTATATTCGGCCACATTGTTGGAGCAGGGTTCCGTGAGGGAGTAGGCGCGATTGATCACCAGCCCAGTAGGAGAAATTAATACCACTCCGACCCCGACGACGATGTTTTCCTTGGGTCCGGTCCTTGAGGCGCCATCGAAGAACATTCGCCATATGTTATCGTGGGTGGCTGTATTCGAATCGGCGACCTCGTCTGGGATCTCTTCATAGATTCTGGATGACTCCGATCCTGGGTGGGCTGCCAAAAAGTCTGCTAGGGCTTGACCCTTAACAGCCTTTTGCGGGACGAAGATCATATGATAGGGGGACAGTAATATTGCCCATGTGGCGAGGCGAGAGCTGAGGGCCCCTGGTTTAGTCATGAGGACTCTGAGGGGGTTGACTCGCGAGATCACATGTATGGTTTGTCCTGTGACATAGTGTCGCGTCTTTTGAATAGCGAATACCAGGGCGAGACACTCCTTCTCTACGGCGGTGTATCGATGTTCTGGCCCGATCATCATCCGGCTGAGATAATATATGGCCTTCTCGTGGCCTGTATCGTTATTTTGTGCTAGCAGGGCACCAAGGGAGTGTTCCATTGCTCGTACATAGAGCAGGAATGGTTTTCCGGGGACCGGGGCTACCAGGACTGGAGGATTCGACAAATATTCTTTGATGTCGTCGAAAGCACGCTGGCATTCCTCGTCCCATACGAATGAGACTCCCTTCTTCATGAGGTGTGTGAACGGTCGGCATCGCCCGGAGAGGTTGGAAATGAACCTCCTGATGTAAGCTAGCCTCCCTTAGAGGCCTCTGAGTTCGCGAAGATTTTTCGGGGGACCCATCTCCATGATTGCCTTCGTCTTCTCAGGGTCTACATGGATGCCCCGTGCCGTGATGATGAAGCCTAAGAATTTTCCGCTGGATACGCCCAAGAATGATTTCGTAGGGTTCATCTTCAGGTTGTGGGCTCTCATCAGGTCGAATACCATTCTCAGGTCTTGCAGATGATCTTCCTTATGGCGACTCTTGACGGCGATGTCGTCGACATAGCATTCTACTATTTTGCGTAAATGTTCTCGGAAAATGATACTCATGGCCCGCTGATATGTAGCGCCAGCATTCTTCAGACCGAATGGCATGACTGTGTAGCAGTATGTACCAATCGGCGTTCGAAATAATGTATGCTTTTCGTCATCGGAAGACATCTTGATTTGATTATACCCCGAGAATCCATCCATGAATGACATACGTTCGAAGCCGCATGTGTTGTCGATCATGATGTCTGTGATGGGAAGAGGAAATTCATCTTTGGGGCATGCCTCGTTCAGGTTGCGGAAGTCGATGCAGATTCGAATCTTCCATTCTTCTTGAGGACGGGTACTATATTGGTGACCCAATCAGGATGTTGCTCTTCACGAATGAAGCCGCTGGCTATTAACTTGTTGACTTCAGTTTCGATTGCGTCCATGACACCTGGGTGGAAGCGTCGTTGTTGCTGCTTGACTGGCTTTGCATCTGGACGTATATTGAGTTTGTGGAGAGCAATGTCAGGATTTAACCCCGGCATGTCTTCATAGCTCCAGACGAACACATCAATGTATTCTTTGACGAGTACTAACAGCGATTCTCGTTCTTCGTCAGTTAGGCTTTTACTGATAAAGATCGGTTTTGGAGAAGATTCGCTGCCGAGATCCACTTGTATGACCTCATCTTCGGTAGGAGGTTCTCTCAGTTCGAACCGCTTTTCCTATTATGCGTCTAATTGTTGGGCCCATGGTTCTAGCTCAAGGATTTCGGGGATGTCTTCGTCTTCCTCGTAAGCGTCGGTGAATGCCATGTTGACTGACATGACTTGTCTGAACACATCTCCGATGCTGGTATCTGAGTCGGAAGTCGGTGATCCGGTTGAATGTGACTGCCAGTCGCATTCTTCATTTGAGCTTTCAGGGGTCGTAGTAGGCGTTACATACCCTAAACCGTATCGGGTTTTGTTATAGTAGTTCCGTGGTTTGCCCGCCGGGGCTGGCGTCTTCAAAGGTAATCGTCGTCCAGTGCCGTAGTTCAGTCCTGGCGTTGTCTCTAGATCATACCCCTATTTCTGCATGAGATATTTTGATTGAGGGCTATAGAGATACAGAGGCAGTCTTCCGGCATCTGACCCGAAGTCGACTTCTTCCATAGCGGGGGGATGTGGGTTGTTCGTCCGGCCGAAGATGATTGGGTGGTCCCCTCCCTCGACTATTCGGTAAGTGTCTTCTACTGGAGTAAGTCGGATGGCGGTGTACACGTTTGTCACCTGTGTATGTAGGTGAGTGCCTATACCGTGTTCCATAACATACATTGTACATAGCTTATTGAGCTCGGTGTAGTTCAAAGATAACCCTTTATTGATGAAGTAAGGTATCTTTTCTAGAGGGATTACATCATCTGCGGAAGGGGTATCGGAGTGGGCAGCCACATACTTGGCCAATTCTGGTTCTTCTTCGGCCCCCTGTATAAATGAAGACTGAGAGGACGACCTAGTCAGCTTGACCTTCAGAGGCTCAACTGGCGGAGCAGATCGTGGAGTTGTTGGTAGACTAGCAACCCCCAGTTTGGTACTTGATGTGAGGCGAGGGGTGGCTGGTTCGCTAGAAGTGTCAGACCTCGCATCGGGGTGAAGAATCTTCTTGGGAAGGCGTATTGTGAGCGGTCTGTCGGAGGGATTGGGCTTCTCCGTTTGGAGCTGACCGACTCTCGGTAGTCTGATGGTAAGTGGCCCTGTTATGGGTCTCGGCGCTTGGCCGGACCTTGGCAGCCGGATTCTCATTTGTTCTTCTTGTGCGGAGAGACTGATTGCGTCCTTACGCAGAGTGGCCGTAAGGGGTGCGGAATTGCCCGGTTTGCGAGCCTGAAGGTGG
The DNA here is from genome assembly GCA_029216955.1 of Iris pallida. Taxonomy (NCBI): domain Eukaryota; kingdom Viridiplantae; phylum Streptophyta; class Magnoliopsida; order Asparagales; family Iridaceae; genus Iris; species Iris pallida. Next base: position 17,709,326 of record JANAVB010028397.1, read on the forward strand.
ATCGTTAGAGGTTCTTCTGATCCTGTAGCCGTCTTGTTGTGAGCTTGCACATCTTCTTCGACCAGATGCTTCTTTGATTTTTCATACAGACAGGAGTCTGAGTAATAAGATTCGACCCCCTTGAAGGGATCGATATCGGCAAACTCTGTCCTCACAAAGCCATGCTTATCGACATATTTGAAGCACTGGTGTAGCGTGGAAGGCACGATCATGTAATCGTGTATCCAAGGCCGCCCCAGAAGGATATTGTAAGAAGTGTCGGCATCTATGACATAACAGGTGACTTCTGATTGGAGATCGCCGATCTGACACTTCAAACGGATCTTCCCTATTGGGTAGCTCCTGCCCGAATTGAAACCGCTAATGGCGGTGCTTGTAGGTGTCAGGCGATGCATCGGAATGCGAAGATGATGTAGCAGACCCTTCAGAATGATGCTTATAGAGGACCCAGGATCAATGTGCATTCGGTCCACCTTTACGTCGCCGATGTATCCAGTGTAGTATAGCGGGCGATCATGCAGGTTAGTTTTGATGAGCATATCTTGCAGGAGAGAAGACGATATTGGGCATTGCTCCCGTACACGCACTATCTTGGAGCTCTGCAGGTTGGTTATCTCCCGTGAGGTTGACCTGAGCCAAGTATGCGTCGGCATTTTGGAGCGCCTCACTTAAAGTCGTGCGGACATCCTTTGAGAGCCTGAGGAGTTCATATAAGGACAATTTGGCCGGGGTATTAGCTAATTGCGCTATGATGTCGAAGTTGTAGGGCCTCTCCAGCCCCTGAGGTGTCTCCTTTCGGAGGGACTTGTCGAAGCGAGTCTCCTTCGGCCTAGGCTTGTCGGTCGTCGAAGGCTGAGCCGGTCCCGGAGCATTAGTTGTAGTGGGCGGATGATCATCAGTCGCGCTTTCGGTCACCGGTTGGGCTTGTGTTCCGGACCGAGTAGTGACGGCCGAGACTTCCTCTTCTTCCGCCGAGGCAGTGCAGCAGGATCTGACTTTTTCACTTTTCCTTTTAGAAGGTGGAGAGGGCTGAGTTACCTCGTGGACTAGGTCCGGATGGACCCACATGATTTCCCCTCGTGATGTGGTGAGGGGTATTAGACCAGCGGCTTGATCGCGAGCAGGCGGCAGATTAGCAATCTCCATTGTTGCCAGAGATATGGGTATAACCCCGTCCTGAGTCTCTGTTGGAGGGAAGCTGCCGAATTGTACGGACACCATGTTGGCTGCCACGGTTACCTCTTCGAAATCGATGGCCAGGGCGTTCGAATCGATGAGGTTTTGGATATACCGTTTCAGTTGGTAGCAGTCGTGTGTAGCATAGTGGACATAGCGATGGTAATGGCAGAACTTTGGGTTCTCCAGATCAGCCGGCCGAGGCTCCCGTCTTGGTGGAGGAAGCTGAATCCTATCTCCTTGTATAAGCATGTCCAAGATAGGCTTGACGTGGCCGTCTTCAAAGGAATAAGTGATTTGAGGCCATTGTTTGTCTGCTGGCTGTAGCTCGGGCTTCTGGGCTGTATCGGCCACCATAGCCTGCTTGCCTTTGTTGTCCCGGTTGTTGGAGGGGCTACCCCCATTGTCGTTGCTGGTGTTGGGACGCTTGCTCTTGTTCTCTTCCTCCGAGATATGCAACCCCAGTTGGCGAGCCTTCTTCAATCGTTCTTCAGCACTTGTAGCACTGATGATAAAAGCCTTCCAGTCCTTGAACTGACTTTCGCCCATCCAGAGACTAATTGTTGGAAGTAGTCTCTTTTGGCAAATTTCAATCAAAGAAGAGTCCGGGTTGCCAGATGGTAACTTCATTACGATTTGACGAAACCGCTCAATATAATTTCTCGTCAGTTCTTTCTCTCCTTGAACGACGTCCATGAGGGTAGACATCGTCACGTCCTGTCCTACCTCATAGAACCTCTCCAAGAACAAGCGTTTGAAGCCAGCGAAGGAGTGGATGCAATTGTCTGGCAGGTTGCGGTACCAATCGAAGGCGACTCCTTCCAATGCCCCAATGAATAACCGCGTGAGGATAGCGTCATCATGGGGCAGATGGTCGGTAGTGACCTCAAAGTAAGTGATATATCGACTTGCTGAAGTCTTTCCATCATATGGGTTGATATTGAACGACTTATATCTTGGCGGAAAGGGAACATCCCTCCATTCAGCAGGATATGGTTGTCCGTATTCTGAGGTCTTGAGAGTTTTCTCGGGCGTGGAACATTGCTCGGAGCTCCTGAACCTCTCTTCTTACTTCTCGGGCCTCATCTGTCGCGGTAGGGGCCGTTATCTCGGGAGGATTATTGCCCTGGTTTGGCGCCGATGAATTTAAATCTACGTTGATTGCGGGACCCATGCTTGTCTGGCCAGGTGTCACTCCCTGCAGAGTAGGAAGTGCCGCTTTGATCTCGTCTACAGACTTGACCAAGGCATGCAATACGGCCTCCAACGTGTCGATGCGCTGGCGATCGCTGGAACTGCCTTGATTGCTGTCTGTCATGAATACCGTCTTCACATGAGGAGTGACGGAGGGAGTGGTGGAGGATGTACCCTCCGAGTCGTACCCATGCGTCGAGAAATCATCTGGATATGTGGGGATGTTCTCTTCAGGTTCGGACTCGGAAGGAACACTACCCCCAGCTTCGGAGCTTATTTCGTCTAGAGAATCATGGATGTCCTCGGGGACACCAACATCTGTTGTACCCGATGGGAGGGTTGTTTCTCGGGGTTCGTCTCCTTGAAACATTGGATTATTGTGGACGTTCGGAGGAGTACTACCCCCAGCTCCTACGACCCCCAGAGTCGGGGACGATGAGTCTCCTGTTGCAGCAGATTTTGTCTTCGAACGGGTGTGTTGGTATACTCCGATGGAGGGCAACCGTTTAGCCGACAATTTCTTAGCTGTAGTGGCTGATATCTTTGGACTGGAGATGCTTGTCTTCTTCCCTCTCCCCTCGGCGGGGACCTTCTGAGCGGACTTGCAGGAGACAACAGGAGGTGCCTCATCTTCTGAGTTCGGGTGCTGTAGTCTGTGGAAGACGGACGGACGATCTTCCGTCACTGCTGCGTTGTTGCAGCAGCAGTTGACGATGATCTGGGTGCAGTGACGTCCATGTGAGGATTCTTTGCACGCCGAGGCCCCTTTCTCTTTCCTTGCGCTTGTGGAGGATCGCCTCCCGCAGGTCAGAGGGACCACTCTGTCCGTTCGCCGCCGGGGATTGGACTTGAGCGGTTCTGTACAACTTCCCATCAGAGGCCCGTGTGATAATCAGCGGGACGCCCTGATAGTCAGAGGTTGGGGCAGCTGTCTGGGCTTGATGAGCCCGCGCTGCCCTAGACTTCTTCTTCCTAGCACTTGCGGGTGCATAATAGGAAGAGTCCAAGTTGGACATCACAGAGTCTGGCTTATCATCCAGAGAGTCATCAGGGTTCGGACCGTACGAGAGACGGTCGAAAACTGATCGAGAGGAGCATGGGGCAGATGCTATGCAGCTGGGAGCGGAAACCGTGCAGACTGTCTGCATGCGGTTGTCTCCTGTTGTCGGATGAGTTCTTATGCGGCTAGGGGTCACGACCGTGCAGGCTGGCCGCATGCGGTTGGCATCTGTGGCCGCATGGGTTTTCTGCAAACGATTGACTTTACTGGCCGTATGAGTCTCATCCATGCTGTCGGGAACTGTAGTCGCATAAGTTATGCGGCTGACAGAAGTAGCCGCATGAGTTTTCTTCATGCGGTTGGCGGTTGTAGCCGCATGGGCTTTCTCCTTGCGGCTAATGCTCTTCTGCGGTTCGGTCCGTGTAGAGTCCCTCTTTGTCCCTGCAAGTCCAGCATCATAATGTTTTCTTCTGCCGGACTTGGGGACAGCCGAGTTGTCTACAATCTGAAGTGGGACCGCAGGAGAATCCTTCTCGCCGTCTTAAGCAGCAAGAGGGCATCCCATCGAGGGCTTGAGGAGGAGCAAATGACTTCGGTCTCCATTCTTTGCGGGCCTTCGTGGTGCGGGTGCGCTTCTGGGCCGGGCCAGCGCTGCCTTCAGAGAGCATCTCTTCGAACGCATGTTGGTCGAAGCGGACGACCATCTTCTTTTGTGTGGAGCCAAGTTTGGCTGCATCTGATTGTGTCACCAACTCCTCAGCCGTAGAGAAGTTAGTCCCCAGCAGAGTCGCCATCGTGTTTGCCATTGATTGTAAAAGAACAGAACAATTATCGGAGGACTGAACTTAGACTCACAATACAAACTCGATCGTACAAAGAAAGCCTAGAGACGAAAACCTAGGTACAGCAGACTAAGTACGATTGTTTATTTTTGATTCTGGGGGGTGACGATAGAGGCTCGGGAAAGCGACGGCCGCTCTGCCTTACTCCTTGGACGATCAGTATGTAGCCTTGGCTCGGGGAAGATCTGCTCGACGTTGATGAAGAAACGCTCTTCTTGCTCTCCTCGGATTGCTCTCCTGGCTTCTCTCTCTCTGTGATTATCAAGAAGAAAGGGGGAGCTCTCCCTGTGTAGATCTCTCTCTTCTTATTTTTTTTTATTCTTTTGTTGCCGACCTCTCATCTCTCTTTTTTTTCAAGGGAATGATGCTGGCTATTTATAAGAGTGGGGGGGTGATCATTAGGGTTTGCTAATGATTATCTGTTTGAAATGTCGGCGCTCCTCCATTCTATCTGAACCCTTGATCCTGATTACAGTGAATCTCGGCCATTAACGCGGATAGCATCGTATCTCATGAGCAATTAATACTAGCTGCTTTAAATCCTTGTGATTGATTATGCCAATGTCTGATTGCTCGCCACGTGTCCCATTAGCTTGATGATAAATGATATGCCCTGATCTCAGTAATTATGACGATGATGTCAAATATATTTGTTGAGATTCGGTTAAATCTCTTATTGATCCCATGCCACGTGTCTTAATTGTGAGTCCTGTCAGAGCCGCATAGAATTGACTATCCTCGAACCGCAGAGAGATACTCTTTGTAAGCCGCATAGGACGATGCTTCATCGAGCCGCATATGCGTAATCTTTGTGAGCCGCATGAGCTGGTGGTGTATTGGGCCGCAGGGAATGTATTCCCAGGGAGCCGCATGAGCTAGCGTTGTATCGAACCGCATGGAACGGGTTCTCAGGGAGCCGCATATGACTGATTGCCATGTGGCAATCTGGACTTCTGACGGATTTGGTCAGAGATTTTCTTCTTTTTCCGAGGAGTCAGTCATTATGGCAAGGCCATTATGAAAACTTATGTCAGGGCCGCCACAGTGAATCGTGCTGGAACAATAAATGAGGCCACTCCTCAAACGACCAACTGTAGGGAAAGATCACACATGGCGTCCATCGAGCCGCATATGCCTTGCTGAACCGCATACGCTCCCGAGCCGCATGCGATTGAGAATCTTCTTTGAACCGCATAGGGCCGCTCCTGGGTGGGCTGCATAAGCTTCTTACTCAGAGCCGCATGGATCATTATTCTAATATTTTCCATGCTTCTACAGGGGCAGTGGAACCATTCCGGGAGCCAGGATACAATCCTTAAACCAAACAAGGACCGGGATTGTACCCCTTCGCCTGAATAGCTCACTGTCTCTACCCATTTATCGTTAGAAATAAATAAAGCAATCAAGATCAAGAGTTCCAGGTGCAGGGGCTAGACAAGACTTAGACAGAGCTGGACACCATTCATTCACAATCGGCCAGACAAGTACTACGGCTTACTACTTTAACTAACTAGGGTTATCACAAGCCTAATTACTAACAAGATGCAAGTGAGAATTTCCAGTCCCAAGCCCTGCAGACTATCCAGTTATCCTTCCGCGGGTTGAGAGTTATAGGTGGGTACATTGCCCGGGAGACAATGTACCCTTAGGTGACTTAGAGGGTGCAACACATGACAGTGTGCTGGAAATGTGCTCTACTCGTCGGCAAGCTACAAGTCCATTAAAGCGCCCAGATAACGAGATTGCCTGTGACTGGGAATTCTCCATGTTCTAGTTTGATCTAATCATTAGCCTAATCCAATTTAGCGCGAGTCCCTGGCCATGGTACCCAGGAAGTCACGTCCTAGACATGATGCGAGACAAGACAAGTAGATTATACAAGCAAGCAAGCAGGAACACCCACGGTGTCAAGTTGATTATACGAGTCAAGTTACAAGTTTCAAGTCAAGTCAAGTCAGGAGTGCGCTGCCACGGGCCACTATCAAGTTATCAAGATAAATCATGTCAGGGTACTGTCAGGAGTGCGCCACTACGGGCCACTATCAAGTCAGGTTGGTCATGTCAGGAGTGCACCACTACGGGTCACTGTCATGTTATGTTAGTTCCTTGTCATGCCATGCCATGTACAATAGTCATTCCAAACATATTAAGTAAAATCAAGTTCATGACAAAAGACGTAAGGATATAAAATGGGCGTAAAATACCTAATAAAATACTAATATAAAATAGGACTATAGAAGAGCCAAGATCAAGAAATATTAAATTCATCATTGACAAGTAGGTTGTGCAGGGTATGTACTGCGCAGGGTGCCAAGTGCGCAGGGTGAGCTGCGCAGGGTACCAACTGCGCAGGGTGAGCTGCGCAGCAGATGGATTACGCTGGATCAGGTTGCGCAGGAATGGATGGCGCAGGGTCAGATTGCGCAGAGGTGGATTGCGCGAGGGTGGATTGCACAGGAGTCAGGTTGCGCAGGGGCTAACTGCGCAGGGGTTAGTGCGCCAAGGGAGATGCGCGGTCCAGCCCAAGAGGCCGGGCGCAATCGGCTATGCGCAATGAAGGCGCTGGCCGAGAAGGAAGGTGCGCAGTTCACCAAAGGGTGAGCTGCGCAATCGGCCTTGCGCTAAAGAGCGCAGGCCGAGAGGGCTGCTTCTCCAACCCGAGAAGAACTCCAAGAACTTCAAAACTTCAATTCTTCATAACTTTGCCAAATCAAAACCAAATCTAGATTTTCAAGGTTCTAACTTGAGTAAAATCGAATTCTCTTCCAAATGGAAGCATCAAAACACGCAAAAATTGAAGTTTAATAGATCAAAACCAAGGATTTTCGAAAATGGTTAAAACCTAGATCTAGAAGAATGAAAGCTCCAAATCACAAAATGTCAAGTTCTAAAGTTGTTCTCCATGGCCTAATCTAGCTAATGGACAAATAAAAAGTGGTGCTTATTTGATGGCAAGGTGCACTTGCCTATGGTGTGGTGTTGTGTGGAAGAAGGAAGAAGAAGAAGAAAATTAATGGAGAGTAAAGAGGAGAGAGAAAGTTAGGTGGGGATATAATGAGGGTGGTTGTGTTGTGTTGAGGTTAGAGTGTAGGTTAAAGTGTACCAATACATGTTAACCCAAACCTAATCAAACCAAACCAATTAAAACTGAGCCGAACCAAAACCCGAAATACGAGAAAAACCCACAATTCCGCAAGTCGAGAAAATTAAAATACATGCCAAAACCCAGATACGAGTATAAATACGAAAATACAGGAAATGGGGGTGACAACTCTACCCACCTTCAAAGAATTCCGTCCTCGGAATTTAATCAAGGAGCTAGAGATTGCCACGGCAAGCTATACTATGCACAGGCAAGCTACACTAAGCAGTTCAATCATACAATCATACAATGCAAGCAAGGAAGGGAAAGCGTAAGGCATAAGAAAGACATTATACCTCACGAGTCAAACAGGTAGGGGTATTGCGATCGGATGTCGTCCTCACGCTCCCATGTTGACTCACCTAGAGAGTGATGACCCCAAGCAACACGGACTAAGTTAATAGTCTTGTTCTTGAGCGTCTTTTCTCTCCGGTCCAATATAGACACGGGCCTCTCCTCATACGAAAGGTTGGTACCAACAACCAAATCCGAATGATCTAGGATGTGGCTCGGGTCCGGGATATACCGTCTTAATTGGGATACATGGAATACATCATGTACCTCACTTAGCGACGGCGGAAGAGCGAGACGATAGGACACTATCGCCTACTCGCTCTAGAATATCGAACGGCCCTATATACCTAGGACTAAGCTTTTCTCGCACGCCAAAATGAATGACGCCGCGGGTGGGCGAGATCCTAAGGAATACATGGTCGCCGACGGCAAATTCTAAGGGACGTCGATGAGCATCGGTCCCAATGGCGCTGGCGATCCTGAGCAACTCGGAGGTGATCTCTGACTTTCCTGACCACTTCAACCGTCTGTGAAATCAGTTCTGGACCGAGCATCTGCCTCTCTCCGACATCGTCCCATGCTAACGGGGATCTGCACTTCCTACCATACAGAGCCTCGAAGGGTGCCATCTGGATACTGGCCTGGAAACTATTGTTGTACGAGAATTCCACCAGGTGCAGGTGATCCTCCCACGAACCACTGAAGTTAAGGGTACACGACCGCAACATATCTTCGAGAGTTTGTATAGTACGCTCTGACTGTCCATCTGTCTGCGGATGATACGCTGAGCTGAACTTGAGACGAGTCTCCAAACCTTGATGAAGACTGTGCCAGAAGTGCGATGTAAATCTCGTATCCCTGTCTGATACTATGCTGACTGGCACTCCGTGAAGTCTGACGATCTGTCTGAGATACATCTCTGCTAGCTGTGCCGTCGACTGTCCAACTCTAAATAGAAGAAAGTGTGCCACCTTGGTAAGCCTGTCCACAATGACCCAAATAGCATCTCTGCCTGCCGGAGATCTGGGTAACCCAGTCACGAAATCCATGGTTATGTGTTCCCATTTCCATTCTGGGATCGACAAGGGTTGAAGAAGTCCAGCTGGCCTCTGATGTTCAGCCTTGACTTGTTGGCAAACCAAACATCAAGAGACATACCGGGCTATCTCCCTCTTTATACCATTCCACCAAAAGTGTTGACGAATATCTCTGTACATCTTCGTACTGCCTGGGTGGATGGAATACTGCGAACTGTGAGCCTCTGCCATGACTTCCTGTCTGATATCTCCACTGGGTACACAAAGATGCGTGCCATGTCGAAGTATACCATCCTCATGAATACATAACTCTGGCCTTCTCCCTGCCTCGTACTCTACTCTGAGCCGCTGAATCTTGGAATCTGTTAACTGTGCTGTCCGGATCCTCTCAACTATGGTGGACTGAATCTGTAGGCTGGCCATCAAGGCCACATTGGAAGGAAGAACCACTTCAATTCCTATCTTCTGAAGATCCGACAATAACTCTGGTTGCGCCGTCAGAAAATAAACTCCAGCTCTCCGGCTCAACGCATCTGCTACAACGTTGGCCTTCCCTGGATGATACTGCAAATCCACATCATAGTCCACCAGTAGCTCGAGCCACCTTCTCTGCCGCATATTAAGATCCTTCTGGGTGAAAACATACTTCAGGCTCTTATGATCAGTAAAATCTCCACTCTATCTCCGTACAAATAGTGCCTCCACAACTTAAGTGCAAACACTACTGCTGCTAGCTCCAAGTCATGGGTCGGATAATTCTTCTCATGATTACGGAGTTGACGTGACGCATAAGCGATTACCTTTCCATGCTGCATCAAAACACATCCCAATCCTCTGCCTGAAGTATCGCAGTAAACTGTGAATCCTCCGGTCCCATCTGGAAGGGTGAGAATGGGAGCCGTTATCAAACCTCGCTTCAATTTCTCAAATGATTCCTGACATTCTGCTGTCCAAACGAACGGCACATCCTTGCGGGTCAACTGGGTCATCGGCGCTGAAATCCTTGCAAAATCAGAGACGAACTGCCGGTAGTAGCCGGCCAATCCAAGAAAGCTTGCGAACTTCTGCCACTGAGCTGGGTACTGGCCATGCCTCGATAGCCACAATCTTCTGGGGATCCACTTCCACTCCTCCTCTGGTAATGATGTGACCCAAGTAAGAAATGCGATCGAGCCAGAACTCGCATTTACTGAACTTGGCGTACAACTGGTGCTCTCTGAGAATCTGGAGGACAGTTCTGAGATGCTGCTCGTGCTCTGCTTCACTCTTGCTGTAGACCAGGATGTCATCAAGGAACACTATTACGAACTGATCCAAGTAAGGCATGAAAATACGGTTCATGAGGTCCATGAACACTGCCGGCGCATTGGTCGCTCCAAAGGGCATAACTAGAAACTTCCAATGCCCATACTTCGATCTGAACGCCGTCTTCGGGATGTCTTACTCTCTGACTCTGATCTGGTGATATCCTGACCGCAAGTCTATCTTCGAGAAAACTGAAGCCCCTTTGAGTTGATCAAACAAGTTCATCTATCCTTGGAAGAGTGTATCTGTTCTTGATTGTCACTGAGTTCAAGGTACGATAATCTACACATAGCCTGGACGTACCATCCTTCTTTTTTACAAGAAGCATCGGAGCTCCCCAAGGCGATCCACTAGCACGAATGAATCCCTTGGTTCTAAGTTCTTCAATCATCTGGTACAAAATCTCCAACTCTGAAGGTGCCATTCTGTAGACTCGCTCTGATACTGGTGCTGTTCCGGGAATCAAGTCTATGGTGAACTCAATCTCCCGTTCTGGCGGCATCCCTGGAAGTTCCTCTGGAAAGACATCTGGAAACTCTTCAACTATCCGGGGCAACTGCACTGCTGCTACTGCCATCCGCAATACTGGGGGAGAAGGTTCCACGGCGCCTCTGGAAAATAAAAACTCTGGCTCTCCGGGAATACTAAAGATAACTCTGCCAACATGGCAGTCTATCCTAGCATAATGGTTCCTCGACCAATCCATGCCTAGGACTACATCATAGTCTGCCATAGGGAACTCTATGAGCCTAGCGGGGAACTCTCTACCGCTAACTACGATCCGACACGAGGAAAACACTCGATCTACTCCCACAAGACCATTACCAGTAAGTATATTGAGCCTCACTGATAATGACTCGGGCTCCAATCCTATCCGTATCGCGAATCATGCAGACATGAATGAATGCGATGTACCAGAATCAAATAATACAGATGCTGGAAAGGTGTTGACGAGAATAGTACCTGCCACTACCTTACCTGGTGCAACTTCTTCTTCCATGGTCATCATCATAGCCTGACCTCTAGCTGCGGGTCCTCTCTGTTGGAAACCCCTCTGTCAGTTCTGTGCTGGAGCCTGGGTGAACTGCTGCTGGTTCTGCTGATGAAAGGCCTGGGCCTGAGGCAACAATGGCCTCGGGTACTGCTGTTGCTGCTGCTGCTGGACTGAAATTGGGGTTGGTCCTCTCACCGAAGAACTAGAAAGATTGGATGATGATGGACCTCCCCTATTCGGGCAGGTCCCTATCTGGTGGTCTGCTCCTCCACAAGCCAGGCACAATCCCTGTGCCCTACGACACTCTGCCACTACATGGCCCGACTTCCCGCAATGAGAACATCCCGCCGCGAAAGACTGCTTCTGCTTCTGCTGCTGCGGATACGTCGGGGTCGAATGCTGAACCGACGTCACTGAGGCCGCCTGCCTCAGAGTTCCAATGGTTATACTCCTAGCTGCCACGGCTGGAGCTGAAGATTGGTGCATCTGGTTGTGGGACCGCTTCCTGCCTCCGGTCCTGTCCACAATTCTACGGGAGGTATACTCATGCCTCCTTGCTGCCTTCAACACTGCATCGAACGTCTGGTGCTCGAACTGCTCTACAGCCAATAATATCTCTAAGTGCAGCCCTTGCTGGAACCGCTGAGCCCTATCGAACTCGGTTGCCACCAAGGTGGGGGCGAACCTACTCAGCCTGGAAAACTCGGTCGCATAGCCATCGACCATCCTGCCTCCTTGCTTCAAGTTGGTGAATCTGGTCTGCAGGTCGTATCGTGCCACCGCATCAAAGTACTTTGTCTGGAACCTCTCTCTGAACGTCGTCCAAGTGACTGGCGCTGCTAATCCCATGGCCTGAGCTGCCCACCAATCGTGAGCCAAGTCTAACAACTGTAGGCGTACCACCGCCACCTTCTTATTTTCAGGTGTCCTAGCTGCTTCCAGGACCACCTCGGTATCCTGAAGCCAAGCGTCCGCGGCAATCGCATCTTCACTGCCGTCAAAGAACGGAGGGTTCAAGCGCTTGAAACTGTTGGCCGCCTGATTCCCTTGGGGACCCCCTCGGTTTAGTGCATCATGAACTTCCTGGTGCAAGGCGTCGCCTCGACGATCTTGGGATGCAAGCAGTTCTCTGATAAGCATTACCAAAGGTCCCTCATCCTGTCTAGCTGGTTGAGCGGGCGGAGCTGCCTGAATTGGAGGTACTGAGCCTCCGGAAAGCATAACTCGGGAGGCTACTCCAGAGTGCTGAGCTTGATCTTTCTGGCGCTGGGGTGCTTGTCGAGCTTCCTCTGGCTGGTTGGCAGGTCCGGAAGTAATACCGCTGAAGAAGACGACATAGGGAACAATAAGGAAAGGACCAGGACAGATCAATGATACAAGCAATGTGATCAGGTCGAGATTCTCAGGGATTTGAAGATACGAGCAGAGATCAAGGACGAATATTGATTGAGACATCTATTCGGTAAACCCTCACATTTCTTGAATGCCAAGACCTGCATGGGCCACCACTTAAACCGTGTCACGCCCCAGAACCAGAATACTGATTGAAATAGAATACATCTCAACTATACGGTCACGGCTGTCTAGATATGAGGATTTACTACAAGCCAGCAGTCTCTTAAGGTCAAGCCTATTGTCTCAATCTCAAGCAATTAACAGAGTTACAAGATGTTAGAGCATCAAATATATATATATAAGGCGTCCCAAATATTACATATTGGATGATCATGAAGCTAGTCGTACAAAATGATAGGACTAGTAAGAGTTCAGTCATACATGATCAACCCTAGGATTTGTTAATCATGTTTACAGCCCGTAGGCAGACAGTAAGTAAATGTGCATCGAGCTAACAGGTGCTCGTCGGCTAAACGCCTCAAAAGAATAAATTTACATATAAGTGGGTGAAACAAAAAGGAAAACCCACTCTTGGCCCGGGTTCCGTCTAGTTGTCACCATTGGGCTGGAAGCTTGGTAGATCCTCGGGAGCTGCTCCGAAATCTGGCCACATAAAACCAGCTGGGTTAAACCCCAGAAAGAGCAAGTGCCATAAAGGAGGCCACAAATAAGAACAAAAGCCAGCATATTAGAACATAAAGAATAAAAAAAGTACAAGTAGTAAAGTACACAGGGCGATAAACGACTAGGGGCGTGGAACCATTCCGGGAGCCAGGATACAATCCTTAAACCAAACAAGGACCGGGATTGTACCCCTTCGCCTGAATAGCTCACTGTCTCTACCCATTTATCGTTAGAAATAAGTAAAGCAATCAAGATCAAGAATTCCAGGTGCAGGGGCTAGACAAGACTTAGACAGAGCTGGACACCATTCATTCACAATCGGCCAGGCAAGTACTATGGCTTACTACTTTAACTAACTAGGGTTATCACAAGCCTAATTACTAACATGATGCAAGTGAGAATTTCCAGTCCCAAGCCCTGCAGACTATCCAGTTATCCTTCCGCGGGTTGAGAGTTATAGGTGGGTACATTGCCCGGGAGACAATGTACCCTTAGGTGACTTAGAGGGTGCAACACATGACAGTGTGCTGGAAATGTGCTCTACTCGTCGGCAAGCTACAAGTCCATTAAAGTGCCCAGATAACGATATTGCCTGTGACTGGGAATTCTCCATGTTCTAGTTTGATCTAATCATTAGCCTAATCCAATTTAGCGCGAGTCCCTGGCCGTGGTACCCAGGAAGTCACGTCCTAGACATGATGCGAGACAAGACAAGTGGATTGTACAAGCAAGCAAGCAGGAACACCCACGGTGTCAAGTTGATTATACGAGTCAAGTTACAAGTTACAAGTCAAGTCAAGTCAGGAGTGCGCCGCCACGGGCCACTATCAAGTTATCAAGATAAATCATGTCAGGGTACTGTCAGGAGTGCGCCACTACGGGCCACTATCAAGTCAGGTTGGTCATGTCAGGAGTGCACCACTATGGGTCATTATCGTGTTATGCTAGTTTCTTGTCATGCCATGCCATGTACAATAGTCATTCCAAACATATTAAGTAAAATCAAGAAATATCAAATTCATCATCGACAAGATCAAGAAATATCAAATTCATCATCGACAAGTAGGTTGTGCAGGGTATGTACTGCGCAGGGTGCCAAGTACGCAGGGTGAGCTGCGCAGGGTACCAACTGCGCAGGGTGAGCTGCGCAGCAGATGGATTGCGCTGGATCAGGTTGTGCAGGAATGGATGGCGCAGGGTCAGATTGTGCAGAGGTGGATTGCGCGAGGGTGGATTGCACAGGAGTCAGGTTGCGCAGGGGTTAGTGCGCCAAGGGAGATGCGCGGTCCAGTCCAAGAGGCCGGGCGCAATCGGCTATGCGCAATGAAGGCGCTGGCCGAGAAGGAAGGTGCACAGTTCACCAAATGGTGAGCTGCGCAATCGGCCTTGCGCTAAAGAGCGCAGGCCGAGAGGGCTGCTTCTCCAACCCGAGAAGAACTCCAAGAACTTCAAAACTTCAATTCTTCATAACTTTGCCAAATCAAAACCAAATCTAGATTTTCAAGGTTCTAACTTGAGTAAAATCGAATTCTCTTCCACATAGAAGCATCAAAACACGCAAAAATCGAAGTTTAATAGATCAAAACCAAAGATTTTCGAAAATGGTTAAAACCTAGATCTAGAAGAATGAAAGCTCCAAATCACAAAATGTCAAGTTCTAAAGTTGTTCTCCATGGCCTAATCTAGCTAATGGACAAATAAAAAGTGGTACTTATTTGATGGCAAGGTGCACTTGCCTATGGTGTGGTGTTGTGTGGAAGAAGGAAGAAGAAGAAGAAAATTAATGGAGAGTAAAGAGGAGAGAGAAAGTTAGGTGGGAATATAATGAGGGTGGTTGTGTTGTGTTGAGGTTAGAGTGTAGGTTAAAGTGTACCAATACATGTTAACCCAAACCTAATCAAACCAAACCAATTAAAACTAGGCCGAACCAAAACCCAAAATACGAGAAAAACCCACAATTCTGCAAGTCGAAAAAATTAAAATACATGCCAAAACCCAGATACGAGTATAAATACGAAAATACAGGAAATGGGGGTGACATGGATCGTAGGGAGAAGGTGCTCCGGAACCAGGTTATACCCTTGGTTCGTGTTGCGTGGAGGCATCACTCTCCAGGTGAGTCTACCTGAGAGAGGGAGGATGACATGCGGGAGCGTTTCCCTTATCTCTTCGAGTCCCGAGGTATAATTCTTTTGTTTCTGCATGTGATTTTGATGATTGTTTGTTTTAATTTTGAGGATAAATTTTTTTTTAGGTGGATAGATTTGTTACCCCCAGTTTTCATGAACAGGGACATTTTGATCATTTTCCACTTTAGAATAATTTTGGAATTATTTTATTATTTATGATATTAATTTGGGTTTATTTGAGTCGGGTTCGAATTTCAACTCAATCCGACTTGTATCGGGGACCCGAGGTAGCTTTAACTCTAGTGAAACCCACTCATTAGTTAGACATGGCCTACATGACAATATTTAAGTTAGTATGTTAGACTAAATATTCATAACTAAGTTTGGTTTAATTAGAGACTTAAAACTAGACTAAATTAGCCTCAAACTAAAACCTATTTTAATTAAATCAATAAGAGACAAGTGGGGGGTATTTTAGACATTAGCAAATAGGGACACCTTGCTAGTGTTGGCCGGCCATATAGGAGGGGATATGATTGAGCCTCTCATTTGTTATTATCTCCAAATTTTCTATCTCTTGTTCTTCCCTAAATTAGAGAGGAGCCACCATTGATTTCCACATCAAAATCAATCCATTTCTTCATCAATCCTCTTCTTTTCTTCTCTATTTCAATCAAGTGAAGAAGCTAGCTAGTTTGGAAAGTTTTGGATCTTGTTCGTGTCCTTTTGGAGATCTCTTCGTGTCGGTGTCGTATCGGAAGGAGTTTCTTTGGATTTGATCTTCTGGAAGGTAAAATCTCTCCTCTATTTCACTCCTACATGCATATAGGACTATTTTGAATCCATAGGAATGACCTCTATGGTTGTGTCTCCATTTGTGTCCATTTTGGATCCATTTGGAGATCATTAGGATGTGTTCTTGTTGAGTTTTGTGTCCAAGTGGGAAACCCCAAATTTTGGACACATATAGTGTTTGAGATATTGTGTGAATGATTTATTTCCTATTTAATCTCAGATTTTAGATGCTAGAATGTTGTTCTTCATGTATCATATTGTATCTTAAATGTATTATATATATATATATATATATATATATATATATATATATATATATATATATATATATATATATATATATATATATATATATATTTTTTTTTTTATATATATGTATAAAATATATATATATATATATATATATATATATATATATATATATATATATATATATATTATCATATTGTTCTTCATGTATCATATTCATATTGATATATATATATATATATATATATATATATATATATATATATATATATATATATATATATATATATATATATATACATATATATTTAAGATACAATATGATACATGAAGAACAATATGATAATATATATATATATATATATATATATATATATATATATATATATATATATATATATATATATATATATATATATATATATATATATATATATATATATATATATATATATAAAATATTATATATATATATATATATATATATATATATATATATATATATATATATATATATATATATATATATTTTGAGAGTGTATGTATATATATGTATGTGTGTGTATATATATATATTGTGTGTGTATGTGTGTCTTTATATTTGAGAGTGTGTGTATATATATATATATATATATATATATATATATATATATATATATATATATATATATATATATATATATATATATATATATATATATATATATATATATATATTATTGTGTGTGTGTGTGTGTGTGTGTGTCTCTTTATATTTGAGAGTGTGTGTGTATATATATATATATATATATATATATATATATATATATATATATATATATATATATATATATATATATATATATTTTTTTTTTTTTTGAGAGTGTGTGTGTATATATATATATATATATATATATATATATATATATATATATATATATATATATATATATATAGGTGACTTGATGTATATATATATTTATTGGTTGTGTGTAAGTTTGAGTGGGAGTGGAGGAGATTAGTGTGGTAGTTTGTGGTGGCAGATTGTGGTGTTGTAGTTGTGATTTGTGGTGGTGTTCATGGTGGTTGGAAGGGGGAAATTGAGGGCAACTTGCAAGCTGTAGCAAGCAGCAGCAAAGCAGCAGCAAAGCAGCAGCAATGCAGCAGCAAAAGCAGCAGCAATGCAGCAGTTTGGACCCCTCCCATAGGCCCCCTTTTTTTAGCACCATTTAGCCCACTTCTTGCCCACTATATAGCCCCCTAGTATACCCTCTTGTAGACCTTGTTAGAGACCTTAGTTAGTAGTGTTAGATGTTAGTGTGGTAGTGTTAGTGAGGTGGGTTAGTGAGTTGTTTGTTAAGTAGTGTTGGCTAGTGTGTTAGAAGGTTAGTTGATAGCTTAGTGGCCCATCTATGTTAGTATCCCATATAGGATTAGATTAGATAGATGTTAGAGTGAGAGGGGTACTCTAAGGTGCTAAGAGAGTGGTTGAGAGGTGAGTTAGACTGAAGTTAGTTCGGTGGTGTGTGATATATCAAGATACCATAGAGTATCTTGCGATACTTTAAGGTAATTTTGAGAGTGACCAACGTAGAGATAAGATGGACTGGATGGGCTAGATACCTAGATTTCTGGGTTGGTATTATCTAGATAAGTTAGTGTCTAGCTACCCTAAGAAGCCTAGGTCAGTCTACCACGGTTAGGAAGGGTTGCCTATGTATCGGGGCAAGGTATTGGGAATACTTTGTGAAGGGTAAGTTAAGGTAATCGCCTAGAAGCGAAGGTATGAGTTTAAGGTATTAAGATATAAGTAGAATTTGGTTTCCTTGGTTGGTAATGGTCAAAAATAGTGCTCTTAGACTAGTTTTGACCTCGGTTGACCGTTTTGACCAAAAGTCAACAAAAGTCAACCGAAAGTCAAACTTAGCCTAAAAGTGATTAGAATTGACCCGAAACCAAACCAGAGTTGACCAGTTGACTAAAAGTCAACAATTGGTCAACATTAGCCTAGTTTGACCTAGGGTTGACCTAGAGTTGATAAGGGTTGACTAGTTAACCAAAAGTCAACTGTAAGTCAACCTTTGACCCAGTTTGACCTAGTTTGACTTGGATTGACTTCCTGTGACCTAGTATGACCTAATGTGACCTAGTATCACCTAGTATGACCCAGTTTGACCTAGTTTGACCTAGTTTGACTTAAACTTGCATATCATGACTTAAATTAGTCTTCCTTTCATTATAAAACCCTATTTTGACTTATAGTATCTCATCTTTAGGTCTGTGATTACTCTGAGCATCTGTTCACCTTATCAGCTCAGGACCACAGGAGAGTACATTCACTGATAGTTTTTATTGTCTTGATATTTGCTATATCCGATTCAGTTGTAGTGTCTTACTCGATTTCCAGACACGATAGTTCACGGACTAGTATATGTTGGATCATGACATGAGATGTTGTTTCAAGATTTTCTTGGTATATTGGTATATTTCCTGTCTTGTTCTCTGTACTTGTATAGATACCGATTCTTAAGGGGACTTGCTACCCTCTTATGGAATTACGTGTCATGACGTGTCATGTCCGGATCTATTATACTATTCGGGGATGGAGAATTATTAGGGGCTATGTGATCAAAGCCACCCTGTCACTATATTCTTGTGCTTGTGTCACCCTCACCTCACGTAGGATGTAGCGGGATCTTATTTCATGTGCTCGTTATCCAGGTTGGCCGGCATGACCCTTTCCAGTGATTTTTATGTGATTGTCGGGCCAAGTGGATAGCCAGTCCTGTAACTTTTCCAAGCCGATCACATAACGCTCTAATAATTCAAGGCACATTTTATATTTATTTTATCTCATCATATATCTTGCTCAGTTCTACATTCAGTACTTTTCTTACCATGCTATGATATTCATTACTCATATGTTCTACATGCTCTTATGCTATACCTTGATTAGAGGCTAAGTTCTGTTCAGGAGAAGGGTTACAACCCCGGTCCTTGTTTGGTTTACGGATTGTAACTCGGCTTCCGAATAGCTCCCAAGTCATCCTATATCTTTGTCTTGTATTTCATTATAATTGTCTCTTATAGAATTTGTCAATTCATATGGAACTGTTGTTAGTGTTTGTACTTGCTCATTTTCCTGACAGGATATCGTTGATATATTATAGATGATTCTGAGGCAGACTGCTCGACCTATTATGGGGTCGGGATAGATGGAGACTTAGTCCAGGACTGTGGCCTGATAGTTGAGCCACTAGGCTTTGCACACCCAGAGTGGTATAGCTTAGTTAGGTTTGTCTGGACTATAATCCAGCTAGTACTTTCAGAGTATAGTATTCTATATTATATTTTGTGACTCTGTGATGTTGTTTATAGATCTGGGCTTGTGTTAGATCTTGAACTTATTTCTGTTTTTACTTCGATCATATTTCCATTCCGTGCTATCTACCTTAGTTTTAACTTGTGATTGAGTTATGCCATATTATATTCCTCCGTACGGAGATGACAGGTACCTTTATACTGTTTAGTTGTAGTATTTACATACGTCATATACAGCGTTCTACCGTCGACTCTGCGGCGTAGGCTGGACGTACCCACGTACTCGTCCCCCTAATCAGGGTGCGGGTCGTGACATACATCTCCGCTCTCCGACGAGGCCAGCTACCGGTGCGGCATTACAGTCCCGTCCAGCACGTTCGGCCGCCCAGTGCCTTCAGTGCCAACTGTGCAGCGTTTTGCCCCGATATCATCATCGTGCCAAATGTCGACCCCAGCAACAATTTTTTTGACACAACTGATCACCAACAATATCGATCCAAATTAATGTACATCGAGTCTAATGTTACAATGCTATGTTTTTGAATTCAAAGTGGTTAATGAAGTAGTGGGGTGAAATAGTTATGTACTTAGGCGATCTTCAATGAAAATATCTAAAATTGGGTTTCTATCCTACTTGTTATGGTACTTTAAGCAAATTTCTATTCTAATTGTTAGAGTTTCTATATAAAAATTACATAAACAAAAAAAATAGCCTCTAATGGTTCTCGTTTTCTATCATATATGGCAACAACTGTGTAATACCTGTGGTTCATATTGTGTATCTTGGTATTCGTATACGTAATTTGACCCGTATTGCATGTCTCTCTGCTTAATTTATTCTAGCATTTTATTGATTTGTTTATTCTTGGGTTGGTTCGGCTGGCTTGGGTTCATCATGAACCAAAGGTCACTACAACAAATATGGCCTACAATAGCATGCGCAGAACACTATAGAAAGCCTTCTATAGCATATTCTGTCTGCTATGATCGCCCACGCTATAGTATGTCCAGACATGTGAACGCTATAACATTATAGCGTTCATGAATGCTGTAGAAGGTTTATAGCGTTCGTGTATGCTGTTGATGGTTTATAACGTTTATGAATGCTGTAAATACTTTATAGCATTCTAGAACGCTATAGATAGTTTATAGCGTTCGTGAGTGCTGTGGATTACTTACAGCGTTTATGAATGCTGTGGATTATTTATAGCGTTTGTGAATGCTGTGGATGATTTATAGCGTTTGATGAATGGTTTGATTTATTATAGCATTCATCATATGCTATCGTGGTAGCAGCAATTTAGACGTTTTGAGTGCTATAAACCTGCTACATAATTTCATATTATTTCATATCTGCTACAGAATTTCATATTTCATAACCTGTTTTGTATCACATATAAATAACAATAATCGCAAACAATTTCAATCGCAACTTACATTTTGATCAATCAAGATATAGTAAAGATTTGCCAAAATATGAAATGTTTCATTAGAACATTCAAGATGTACAAAAAGTAGTAGTCATTAAAACATTCAAGATGTAGAAAAAGTAGTTGTACGCCAAAATAAACCATTCCATTTACAAAGTATCTGTAGTCCAAAATAAACCATTCCATTTACAAATATCTGTAGGCCAAAAAACAGCTCGATCGCCTCTTTCCTTCTAGCAGCTATCCACAACCATCAAAAACATACACGCCAACCTACACAAAATTGAGAAGAAAACACATTATGATATAAAAATAAGTTCACACAAGATCATATATTGATGAACAAGAACAAGAAGATAATTGAGCTCTACTCACCTGAGAGAAAAAACCATTTATTTTGTTCCCAGTGATATAGCTTATGTTCTATATATCTAGCATAACTCCAGCAGTTTGGGTTACTAAAGGATCTGGGTCAGTCGAAGATAGAACCAAAGAGTTTGCACTCTGAGAAAAATGAACATGAAGTAATCAGTATCCATTAAGAAAAGATGTTGAGAAAATCAAAGGCACATTTGCATTTAAAAGATGCATAAATATAAAGAGTGTGTGGATGTTTAAGAGAACTTCAGAAAATCCACCAAGGAAAAATGTTATTTTAATAAACACAAGAAACATAGCCAAAACGGGTAATTCAGAAAGTAAACCTCTGAGCAGACTGGCCAGTCTGAGCAGGTAAGACTGCAATGTTCCCATTGTACTTAGTAGCAGCACTAGGGGCAAAAAAAAAGGAGAGAAGCGACCATCACCGTCAGCACTAGGTCGAATCACTGATGTATAATAGCTTGTAGCAGGATCAAAAGGTTGCTAAACCTAAAGAAAAAATGGTAAAAAAAATAATGAGACTTGACAATAAACAACAAAAAAACATGCCCAAGTAATCATGCACCTTCTCAATAATCCAGCACCAATTTTGGTCCTAAAGCTGACCGTATAACTTATAGTGTAGATAATAATGAATGCAAAGGAACATCAAGTGAAATTAGCAAAAAGGGGGAGAGGAGATACGAAAAGGCTCCGAAAAATGCAATATCAACAGAAAAGAAAACCCATGTGTTTGATGCCTGTTAATTGTCCACTTTTTCCAAGTGAACCCCTTCTCAATAAGATGTTTCTAAGTGAATCATATCTTAAAAGAAACATGTATTTTCCCCAAAAAATAGAGTAGAAGGTGCATCCACAAAATCTATACAGGAAGTGATTCCACCTTTAATGTTAAGCTATGTGAAAATATTTCTTGGCCACTCGTGAGTCTGTTCCGACATGGGCAACAGCTTCAGAAATTAGCTTCTTTCTCTGCTACAACTAGAGAAAAGATGCAGGATCTGAGTTTTAGGGAAGATATTTTGGGGGAAACGATAGAAAATTGGCATAAATTACAAACAGTCTAACAAGTTAGTTTTTGACATGCCAGAAGTAACTTTGGACGTTTCTTCAACTATAAGAGAATAGCATCTATAGTCTAAATAATATCTTTTAACATTCTGAAAGTGATTCTGGACATTTAACTAAGATGATCAGAAAGAATAAGATGTATATGAATGATTCCATTAGTGCATACCCTGGAAAGGACACCTTAGATGACCTTAGTCTATTCCAAACCAGGCAGACCCTTTAATAGAACAATCTCAAGGTGCAATAAGAATTAGAGCACTTCATATAGTCCACCAATTAGTAGGAAAAATATATCACATGTCAATTGGTAAATTTTGTAAGTGACATGATTCGCCTCATAGTAAAGGAAGCATATTTTCAAGCTATCAAACAAAAGTTAACAGTTAAATCCAAATAACTTTAACGTCAAGCTCTAAGAGAGAATGAGGGTGAGACATCATGGTCAAATTGCTCCATTTAGACATAATTTGTTGCATATGCACCGTTATATCAGAGACTAGTGTATATGATACCTACAAACAACAACTAAAATCCTTCATCCCCAATTTTTGGGTCTCCTACATGAATCCTTCTTACATTCAGCTCCACAAAGGGTTCTCGTCTCCAAAGAAAACATAATAATTTATAAAAGGAAAGCACGACAAGACAACTAAGAGGTGGGTTTTTTTTCCACTAATTAGAGAAGTGGCACTAATTACAGGTTGGTGTCCCACTTCACTAATTAGAACCTCTAATTATTGGCTTGTAAAAGTTGTTTTTTCCCACTAATTAGTGGACGTGTTTGTTTTTCAATGTCTAATAGCCATCAATTTACCTTTGTACCCTTATTATAAAGTATTTCTAAAATATTACCTCCCCAAAACTTGTATATATGAATATAGTAGATGGATTTGGAAGCTAATAGTATAAGTAAATTTGTAACTTATCATCACCCATAATATATATCAGAAAGTATTAATTATATAGAATAATGAGAATAAAGTAGCGTTGAATACCCTAATTAAGAAGAATCTCGTCCATCTTCTTCCCAACCTTTTGACCAAACACAACGCATAAAAGCAAACATCAACAACAAATTACTTACCAATAGCATAAATACATCTTATCACTGTTGAATTAATTTCAATCAAATCTAGTCACGTTTCGCCGTCACCGTATCTAAAATCATTCAAATCAGACATAAGTAAAGCTAAATTCAAATTTAAATCACCAAAAAATTGATAAACTTATCACTAGATCAAAAGCTCACGTTGGTAAGAAGAACAAAGCTAGGTTTTTCTTCTTCAACTTCTCCTTGTAGTGAACATCATCTGCTGCAAAGCCATCCTAATTATGAAAAATCAACCCAAGTGATCAATCCAACAGCTCAAAAACTCTAAAAGCAACGAAATTTAGTCCAAATTTTGAGTATTTTCTACCTGATCGACAACTTTGAAGATGGCCTTGCCCCTGCCACGCCTTCGCCTCCTCCGCGAGCGCCTAAGCAGAAAAGGAACCTAAAGTCGAAGTCAAGAACGAGTTCCTAATCTAAATGACAAAAGGAGCCCTAATCCTGATCCTCACCTTGGCGAACCCCTTGGCGGTGCCGATATGTGCGCCAAAGAACACTGTGACCTTCTTCCTTCCGTCTTCGACCTCCGGATCTTTCTCCTTCGGTGCGACTAGCCGCTTCAGCGACTCAATCAACCGGGTTGTCTTCCCGGACGAGGAACGGTGCCAAAGAAAGAAGGAGACGAGTTCGAGCACGACGATGACAGAGATGGTAATGAGGACGAGGAGTTGCCGGTGAGTATCGCAGTCATGAGGTCGAGCGGTCGAAGTAGGGTTTCTTACGGATCGGAGGAGAGAGATTTGGGGTAAGAGAAATTTTGACATGGTGAGACACCGACCCAACTTGTTGTCGCGGCCACCGCCTTTTCGCCTCCCCCTCTTTTCTAGGCTGGGGGACTTTCCTTTGGAGAGAAAATTTTTGGGCGGCTTTCATTTGGAGCTAAGGATTTTGGAAGAGTAGGGAAAATTTGGGCGCCCTTTTTTTGGAGAGAAAAAAATTTGGGCGCTCACCCAACAATTGAGCAGAAGAAAATAAATAGGTAGGTTAGGTTAGAATTTATCGAAACTCGAGAAAAACCAAGGGACGGATCTTAATTCTGTGGTTACAGTTGGTCGATATTTTGCTTTTTTTGTAGTGTAGTTCTACAGCATTCAGGAAACGCTATAGATAGATATTTTTATAGCACTGCAGAAAAAATGCTGTTTTTGATAATATTCTATAGCGAAAACACTTGAACGCTATAGAAAAACTGCTATTGTAGGTCCTATTTGTTGTAGTAGGTGAACCCTCCTACCTACCACCACCCTCCTTATTTAATCCTTTCCCCTCATTCTCTCTCTTCATTTACTTCTTCTTCTCCACCATTACTTCTTCAACCACCAGGAGAGTGAGAGAGAGAGCTTAGGCAAGTACATCTTGCTTCATGGGGGAACTCAAGATTTATTGTTCCATTTTCTTCCTTGCAACATTCTAAGACTCTTTAGTGCTTGGCATTTTCAATTTCCATGGCTAAACTCTTCTAGATCTAAGTTTATTTTATTTTTGGATTTCTTAGGTTTTGATCTACTTAGCTTTATTATTTCTAAGTTTTGATGGTTTCATGTTGTAGAGCATTTCGTTCTGCCCCAATTCGACCTACGGAAGTCTGAATTTCGACTTCGGATGAAGGATTTATGAGCTTTGAAGCCATGGTCTTCATGGCTATTCTCTCGGATCAGCGGAGAAGAAGAACAGTGCTGGCCGTATGAAAGTACTTGACCGCATGAATATTCAGACGGTAAGTCTCTTTCAGCCGTATGAACTTTTGAGTCCCGCTGTCGTATAGGCCAACATTACTTCCTGAGCCGCATGTGCTTCTATCTCTCCAGCCGCATGAGGCTCAGCAGGACCCAGCCGCATGGCACTGCTTAAACCGTAGCCGCATAAGCCTGTATACTTCCAGCCGCATAAGAGCCGCAAGCTCTGCAGCCGCATAAGCAAGCGATTACCCCAGCCACATGATCACGCACCCTTGGAGCCGCATAAGCATGAGTTTCCCGCTGCCGTATGAGCCCGACTTGCTTCCAGCCGCATGAGCTTGCTATTCCCCAACCGCATGCGCTTTCCTAATTCCAGCCGCATGCGCACGCAATCCCAGCTGCATAAGCGCGCATGCTCATAGCCGTATGAGTTTATTCCCCTTGGCCGCGTGGCCCCTATAGCTCAGCCTTGTCCTCTTTTAATTATTATATATTATTATTATTGTTATGTGTTATTAATATTATCATTAAATTTACGTACCATATTTATGTTCATAACATATAAATTTTGGCATATTTCCTAAACACGATAGTGGCCCGCTGTGGCGCACTCTCGACAAGTAAACTGACAAGATTATATCGTGACATGCTGTTACGACAGCTAGCCCGATATGACAAGTACGAATGACCTGGACACCGTGGACGATTGTGTTTCTACAAATAAACCAGTACTATCTTGCATCATGTCTAGGATAGGGATCCCTGAGTACCACGGTCAGGGATACCTACAGAAATTAACTAAGGCTAATTAACTAGAATGATTCAGTAGTCATGAAGAGATTTTCAGCTACAGGCAATCCCGTTATCTGGACACATTTAGTGGACTTGTAGCCTACCGACGAGTAGGGCACATTTCCAGCGCACAGTCATGTGGTGCACCCTTCATAAATGGACATTCGACCCGAATAACCGGATGGTCTGCAGGGCTTGTGGCTGTTGGGATAATCTCATTGCATCTTGCTAGTAACTAGGCCTGTGATAATCCTAGTTAGTTAAGAGTATCAAGCCGTACTTCTTGATTGGCCATGATTGATTGGATGGAATTTATTCCAGCTTAGTCTTATCTTGATCCTGTACAAGACTGTGACATGACACGATTGATTGTGCCTGTCCCAACAATAAATGATCAGGGGTCCAGTTCTGTTCAGGCGAAGGGTTACAACCCCGGTCCTTGTTTGGTTTAAGGGCTGTAACCTGGGTCCCGGAGCAGTTTTGTGTCCTATCTTCGTTTATTGTCTTATTGTACCCCATGCCATGCTCGTCATGTTTTACTTCACTTCAACAGTATGATTTATTACTTATGCTGGCTTTAACAATAAAGATCAGGGGTCCAGTTCTGTTCAGGTGAAGGATTATAACCCCGGTCCTTGTTTGGTTTAAGGGTTGTAACCTGGCTCTCGGAGCAGTTCTGTGTCCTCTTTTCGTTTATTGTCTTTACTGTACCAATAGTACTTGAGATGGATTTCTATTCAGGTGAAGGGCTGCAACCCCGGTCCTTGTTTGGTTTAAGGGTTGTGACCTGGCTACTTGAATGGTTTTTTCGTACTCAGTTTACTGTTGTTATCTCTATTATTATCAGTTCTTTATTTATTATCTTTAATATTCTATTGTGATATATTGGTTTTAGTTCCTAAGTGAAGCCTCCTTTGTGGCACTTGCTCTTTCTTGGGTCTGACCCAGCTGGTTTTGTATGGCCAGATATCGGAGCAGCTCCAGAGGATCCACCTACCTTCCAGCCAGATGGTGACCACCAGGCGTAACCCGGGCAACGAGTGGGTTTCTTTTTTGTTCTCCCACTTTATTGTAAAAATTATTCTTTTGAGGCATTTAGCCGACGAGCACTTGTTAGCTCGGTTGTAACTTTATTTACTGTCTGCCTACGGGCTGTGACATGATTAACAGATCCTAGGGTTGATCATGTATGACTAAACTCTTGCTAGTCCTGACATTTTGTAACGACTAGCTTCATGATCAGCTGAATATGTAATATTTGGGACGCCTTACTATGGTATATTTGGTGATCTTACATCTTGTAACACTTACTTACTTGCTTGTGATTGAGACACTAGGCTTATTCATGACCATAAGAGATTGTTGGCTTGTAGTTAAACCCTCATGTATCTAGACACCCATGACCGTATAGCGAGGTGGGTTGCACTTCAATATACGTAGCTGGCTATGTCTGCCCCCGCTCTTCAGTATTCTGGTTCTGGGGCGTGACAAACTGAAAGGATCACTTTAATGTTGTAGGGTCCAATATTAAGACTATTTATAAGGGTACATCTAAAGTTGATCAGGGCTAACCCGGATTGGGATAGCCCAGGTTTGAGAAAAATTACTCAGGACAACCCAATTTTTTACTCTTTGGGATGTAGCAACCCAACACCCCCAAACCCAAATTTTTACCTTTATTTCAATATTTGACTCTCTCTTTCCAAAACCCTAGTTTTCTTCTCATCACACTACTAAAATAAGGCAAATTAGCGACGTCATGATACGTCGCTAATAATGACAATTACGTCGCTAATCGTAATTGACGACGGCTTTAGCGACGTAAAGTGAAGGTCGCTTTTAAGCTAGCCGCAGATGGCAAATTCGTCGCCCTACGTCGCTGTTTGTGACGTCCCAGCCGTGTCGCTAGGTCGTCGCAAAGTTAGCGACGTAGTACGACTTCTTAGCGACGTTTAGTTCTATTGACGTGATGACGTGGCATGCCTGCCACGTCCGTAAGGTGGCGACGTACAACGACCTAACGCCGCTAATTAGCGACGTATAGCGACGTCCACTTTCCGTCGCTATACGTCTCTATCCGTCGCAGACTACTGAAAAAAAATTAAAAAAAATAAATGTGTATTTTTGTTATGTTGTGTGTCTATGTTTACAGTGTGTGTGAAGTGCAGTGTTCGAACCATCGACAGTTTCGCTTACTGTTCTATGTTTTATCTTGGATAGAAAGAGCAACAGTTCATGGTGCACTTCTCAGAGCTTCCTCTTCACGTCCTTCACCTTCTCGGGATCCTGTACGTCCCGAGAGAGTGAAGGATGTAAAAATGAAGCTCTCAGAAGTACACCCTGAACAGTTGCTCTTTCTGTCCAAGATAAAACATACAACAGTAATCGAAACTATCGATGGTTCCGAATACTACATTTCACATACACTGTAAACACAGACACACATCATCACAAAAATACACATTATATTATTTTAAAATTTGGGCATCACCTCCTTTGTATATCAGATCATCGCTTATAACCCAGCGTAGGTATATTTGTCATCCCCGTCACAGATATCATCATAATTAAGTCTCCCATCATAACAGTCTACAACTAATAGATGAATAACAGTCTCCCATCATAAAAGTCTACAACTAAATATCATACATGTACTCAATGAAAATACCAACAAATTAAATATCACAAACATACATGTCCAACAGAGTCAAAAAATAATAAAAATCAGTGTACAGAACGGTTAATGGGCCCATAGGGCCAATACATACAAAGATGATAAAAAAAATATACTGGATCACTGAGGACCCCTGCCGCGCATCTGGGATAGAATGTACTCATACTGCTCCTGGGTGAGCTGTACCGTAGGGGCAGTAGGAGGCAGTGCAATCTCTGGAGTCGACGCCGTCGATGGATCAGGAGGACGTATCTGCTCCAGCTCTCGCAGTCGCTCACCATGCGCAGCCAGGGTACTCACCATCCTCTGAGTACTCTCCTCAATCGAAGCCGATACCTGAGTGAGTGAGGCAGACATGGTCCTCTGCGATCCCTCCAGCTCGACCTGTCTACGCTCTGTGCGCTGCATAGACTCGGTGAGCGTGTGCAAGCTGGCAGCTGTAGCCTGCTGTAGACTCATCAGCTCCTGTATACTGCGCTCGACCGTATCAAATCGTCCGGTGATCATCGGAGGGTCGGATCGTCGCTCGACCGTATCAGAAATCTGCTGCTGCAACTCGCGACGTACGTAGCTCGTCGATCTGACGATGAATATCCTGAGCTCGTGACGACGCCTGCGAAGCCAGAGACTGCGCACTGACAAAGGGGGCCCGGGATGACTCCGAAGCCAAATACGTACCGTAGGATCCCGTACCGTAGTACGTATCCTTCTGAAGACCGCCAACGGCGGTCATCCAAAGGTCGTCCGGCGATGGAGCTGTAGGCGGCTGGGAGGAAGTACCAGCCCCTCCCTCTGTTGGCGCACTAGCAGCAGCAGCCGCCTCCTCCTGTAGTCGAACAAACTCGGCCTAGAACAATGTTTGCTAACGTGTAAGTATTTGCTAAAGTCTATATTGATATCTATTTTCCTATTTTCTAAATTATAGTAAATTAATATAAAGAATAGAACGTACATATGCCTGCGTCGCCCTCTCGTCAATGAACTCCCCAGCCCTCCGATGGGTGACCAGGAAGACGGTCACCATGTTCGGGTCCTCACCCTTTTTTACCTGTTAAAATATATTATCTATTATTAGTATTAAACATTCTATCGAACTATATATAAATTAATGTCCGTCATAGAAAATGTACCAGACAACGAAAATGCTCCATCATCGGAATGGAGCCACCACACCACTTACTGGCGCTCGACCGCGCCACCTTGGCCTTGTCAGACCGCTCCTGGTACCTAGCCTCGGCGAATCTAGCCTTCATCGCAGTCCACTGCTCTGGCGTGATCCAACCATGGATCGGCTTTCCGGAGCGATCACGAGACTTCTGGTCGTGGATCGCATCACGGATGAGCTTGCCTGCGACGGCAGAAAATTGGGCCTCGATATTCGCCGCCCGGTGTGGTGGATAGAAATTGGTCCTCTACAAGAAGTAATATAGAAAAGTTATATAATATACACAAATGATTATTAAAATTTAAAAATAAACAAATTTTTTATCTTGAAGTGGGCCAACCAAAAGGCCTTCCTATCTGCGGGAGCATCTGAGTAGTTAATCCAAGGCCCACCATAGTTCTGCCTCAGAAATAACCCTATCTGTCTCTGTACAGCGGGAGGCCAATATCTATACAATAATAATTTTCATGAATATATATGTACATATAATCATTTGAGAAATCTATATTAACTAATTAACTTACTTCGTAGGCTCGTCCGTCCAAATCTCTATACATGTCTCGCCCGGGAGAGTGCATGGAGGGTCGCTCTCACCTCCTGCCTGGGCAGGATCAGTCTGATTGCCGTCCTCTATATGCTCGGCGTCGACTCCCCCCATGGAGCCGTCGGCAGGAGGAATGCTGGACGCGGGATCAGGAATGCTGGACGCGGGATCAGGAATGGTGGATGCGGGATCAGGAACGCTGGACGACGAGGGAGGAGTCGCCAACCTGCTGGAACTGCCCTGTCCCGGTAATAGACCGGGAATAGAACGGTACAATGGCGTACTCGGAGATGAGGATGAGGGTACGGAATCTCCATCCCCAGCCCGAGGCTGACGGGACTGCCTAATATAAAATCCTCCGCGTCGTCCAGATGGTCTAGTCATACATGATAATAACATATGACAATAAAAAAAAATACATATTTATATGATAGACATCACAGATTTTTGAAAAATATCATAGTCACAGATAAAAGTGTCACTAAAGTGTCACTAAAGTTTTACAGATTTATATGATAAAAGTGTCATTAAAGTGTCAAATATGATGATAAAACAAACGTACAGATTTAATCCTCTTCTGAAAATTCATCTAGTTCGTTTAGCTCATCTTCTTCTTCTTCTTCTTCATCCTCTACATCTTCACTTTCATCTGCATCTTCCTCTTCAGATAATTCTACTTCTTCTACACAATTAGATGTGTAATGAGGAACTTCCGTCGTGTCTACTTCTATAATATTTGTTACAAGAGGTAGTTCATCCTCTTGATAAGCTATATCGTCAACCATAAAGGTATTTCTAGCTTTGGTCTTGCATACTGCCCACCAGTTCGACCTTGTTGTTCCCCGTTTAGGATAACTTGTAAAGTACACGAGCTGAGCCTGACTTGATAGGACAAATGGTTCATAGGCTTGATATCGACGCCGATAGTTTATATCAACAAGACCGTGCTTGTCTACTTTCCAATGACCTTCAATCGGATCGAATCAATCACACCTGAATAACACAATCTTAGCAGGCTCTATTCCATAACTATATGTCAGCTCCACGATCTCCCGTAGCACGCCATAGAAATCGTTGCCCGCATCAACATCTTTGTAGTTCGAAGATCTGATACACAAATAGCTGTTTTTGGTGGAGTCGAGATCCACAAAGTTGTCTCTGATCGGGCAAGTTGTTGACTTGAACCTAAACCCATTAACACAGTAGCTTGGCCATATTTTTGCAGAATAAATTGGTCCTTGGCTAGCGTTCTAATAGACTCATTCTCAAGTCTTGCGTATGGACGATCGACCTAAATATCACGAAAGAAGAAATTAAGCTCATTCTCAATCAAGTGCATATACAGAAAGGTAATTACAGAGTTCTCAAGTCTTACATATGCACTCAACCATGATGGAAAATAATGCCTAATTTCTTGTTCTAGTTCTTTTTCTGTTATGTGTGGCCTACCTGACCTCACATCATCATTAAATATACTGAAAATAACATCGTTCAATTAATATAATAGTATAATAATCAACACTATTAAAATAATGTAGACGTATTAATTACTTACCCCTCCAGTTTCTCTATTTCCTTCTCGTCGCAGTTGAGTAATACATACACCTGAGCAGCCCTTAGCTCATCATCGTTCAGATATCTCTTCTTCATTTTACCCGATGGCTTTCCTAGAGCATTGAATACCTTCATTATTGTATCATTACTTTCATGATCTCCGTCGTCGTTTCTGGAAGCTCTCGTTCTATTAGTTGCAACATGAGGCTTGAAATACATCGAACAAAAGTTTGTAATCTTCTCGAGAACATAGGCTTCACAAATAGAACCCTCGACCCGTGCCTTATTTTTTACCTGTCTTTTTAGGTGATTCAAATGTTGCTCGAACGGGTACATCTATCGATATTCGACGGGTCTACCAACACGTGCCTCATAGGATAGATGAATCGACAAATGCTCCACAGAGTCGAAGAATCCAGGAGGAAACACCCTCTCTAGCTTGTACAGTGTTACCGCAATGTCCTTCTCTTGCTTTTCTAGACGATCAACGAGCAATTTCTTAGAACAAAGATCCCTGAAGAATATGCTAAGCTCCGTCAATGGATCCTAAACTGCCAGCGATAAGAATTTTCGAAATGCAATCGGAATTAACCTCTCCATGAATACGTGACAGTCGTGGCTCTTCATACCCGTCAATTTATTTTCCTTCGGATCGACACATCTTCTCAGATTTGACACATATCCGTCTGGAAATTTTAGGCCCTGGATCCACCGACAAAGTCTCACTTTATCCTCCTTGTCCAGCGAGAAAATTGACTTCGGCAGGAACTGTTTTCTATTCTGCTCTATCAAATGCAACGCAGGGCGTTTGCATATTTCTTCTAAGTCCAACCTGGCCTTGGGATTGTCTTTCGTTTTTTCCTTTACGTCCATCACAGTATTAATTATGTTATCAAACACATTCTTCTCAATATACATGAAATCAAGATTATGTCTGATCAGATTGGTACTCCAGTATGGCAGATCCCAGAATATGCTCCTCTTTGTCCAGTTATGATCTCTACCAAATTGTAATGCCCCAGTCCCAAAATACGTAGGACTAGAAACGTAGACATGCCAGCTGTATTCATACGAAGTACACTCCAATACATGGAATCCTCGAATGAATACATAAGCTGTAAAATGCAGTAGAACCATAACTAATCTCATCCACACAAAATTAAATGAATAAAAGATATCATATAATGATAATGAATTGTCTTGATACAATATGTTGGGCGGAGACAAATCCACTACCAACAAGTAAAGGAAAAATACATGAGAAAAGAAATGAGTTTTTGGTGAGCAAAGCGAAGACGATCCAAGCGCAATCATCCTCGAAGAAATAGAGCGGATCACGGCTAGAGCTAGAGCACCTGCGAAAGACAATAGCACACACCTGGCGAGATAACCAGGTCCTCAGAGGGACGTAACAAGACACATAATATTATGCCATATAAACTGAATAAATATTGCTCAAATAAATAAGTCAATTGAATTATAACATGGTCCAATACACACCTATTGAACGAGCGTACCATCCCCCCAACCAAACAAGGACAGGAGATGGTAAACTAATTCACGGTGACGTATCTTTCCATGCTATGAATCCAATATGGTATCCGGACCCCAACAAGGTTCAATACCTTCTCATCGAAGTAGTAAGTCACACCTACAACCAAACAAGGACAAGATGTGACGAACTAATCCGCGACAAGTTATTGTTCCAAGCCACGGTCAGATACAAGTACCCAAACCAAAAGTACTCGTATCTAACGGATAAAGGTGCCTAACCGTTCTAAGTGAAATGTAGTTAAGAACAATCCTTCCTACGCATGGGCCCTGGCTAATTAGGATCGGCATAATCCCCCCTTGGGGCACTAGAGGCCCAATCAATAAGAGCATAACGTTCCGCGGAATGTCAGTGGCCGTCATTAATCTTGGGTAAGCTGACCCGCGTCTCCGGCGGAGCTCATGGGTTACAAAAGGGAAAGTGCATCGAAGCCCATACGCTAAGGAATCGTCCTCCCCGCCCAATGCCTACTGTGTTGTATCCACAAAACAAAACCACTATAACCGCTAAGTCAAACTAGCATGCAATCTCTATTAGCGGTTATTCCAATCGTACGGCTTGTACGTACTGGTGGCCAGCCAGTCATGCACTTACGTGTTCTACATACGACACACAATTTCGTGTTACAACGTGTCAAGGCCAATGAATGCAACACACAAGGTGGTCCCTTAAATCTAGGTTTAATATGTAAGAAAAATAATACATAGCAGAAAATATAAATGAACAGTAAGTTCTAACAGGTTATGCCATGTATCGCAGTTTATTTTGCATAAAGAAAATAAATAATGCATGAAATATGAGCTAAAATAAGTAAACAGCAAATGGCAAGGTGTCTTGCCTCGTAGGACGTCTGGTGTGCTGCGATGATCAAGGTGGCACGAATTGCAACTTTGGTGCAACCACTATGCAAGGTGACCTCGGGTGGCGGCACGGACAGTTCCATTGGTCCGGAAAGGTCGAATTAGTTAGGGTTGACATAAGGTAGTACGAAATTGGGTGATAGAATGGGAATAAGGGGATCGGTTACGGACAGGAGAGAAATCAAAGAATAAAATAATAAGATATTTGAAAACTAATTATAATACTTAAAACTATTTTTTTACGAGTCAAAATAATTATATCAAAAATATTTAAATTCAAGAAAATCGTTTTATTTTGGCCAAAACTCTAAGTTTGTCAAAAATAGAATTTCTAGGAAGAAATTAAATTTTTATTTGTCCAAAAATATTTTAATTAATTATATAAAAATCTAGGAAAATATTTTAGGGCTACTGAGTAGTCAAACAAAATTTTGGAATAGGTTAACTATCTATTTATTTAATAAAACAAAATAATAATAATAATATTAATAATAATGATAACACTTATAGTAACATGCATACTAATAATACATGTAGTTTTTATATATAAAAAATACACTGTAATTAGAATGATAATAATAATAATAATAATAATAATAATAATAATAATAATAATAATAATAATAATAATAATAATAATAATTACAATAATGATAATAATTATTATTATTAATCCAATGACCAGCAAACTAGCAAAAATAAAATAATTATAATAATAATAATCAATAATAATCTTCCTAATAATAATGATAAGGATAATGATAATAATATTATTATTATTGATAATAATAAAAATAATAATGAACAGATAAAAAAAAGAAAAAAAAGAAAAAGAAACATTACACAAGAGCAGCTGCTCTTCTGGTGTACTAAAAGAAAGAGACAAAAAAACAAAAAACAAAAAAAACAAAAAAAGAAAGAAACAGAGGAGAGAGAGGGGAAAGATCGAGAGAGTCGGTGGGAGAGAGGGTCTCAGCCGGGATCGATCGGAAGGGGTCATCCAGGCTGCGCACGGAGGAGAGAAGGAAGAGCGGGGGAAGAAGGGAAGTGGGACCGGTGGTCCGTCCGTCGCTGGCCCGGAGGAAGGAGCGGCGGCACGGGGGTTTCGAGCGGGGCGGAGCGAGGGGAAGAGAGGAGAGGGGGCGGACGCCTGCTCCGGCGCAGTGGGGCCGGATACGGCGGCGGGAGTGGAAGCGGGTCGGGCGGACGACCGGAGGAGGGCACCTGAGATAAAGATTAGGGCGGCGGACGGTGCGTCTCCGGCGGACTTGGCGCGGGGCGGACGGCTCGGAGAAAAGAGGGGGTTTCGGGTTGTGCGGCGGGGGTTCGCATGCTTGTGCCGCACCCAGAGGTGGTTCGATGAGCGGCGCTTGGCAAGGCGGCGTGCGGGCGGCCAGGACGGGAGCGGTCCGGCGAGGTTAGTCTAAGTCTTGGGGTTTTAATTTGATGTTTTTTTCCTATTGGGTGGTGGCGGTGTGGGCTGCCACGGCAGTGGCCGCGGTGGCGGCTGTGTTGTGTGGTTTTGGTTGTGGTGACGACGGGTATGGGGTTGGCAGTAGGTGGAGGTTTGGTTGAGATGGGTGGCAGCGGCTGTGTGGTCGTTGATGGCAGGAGACGGGGTTGGTCGATGATGGTGAAGATGGTGGTGGCGAGTCCGGGCTGCGGTGGTAACCGCGGGGGATGGGGATTTCTGGCGTATGGCCGAGACATGACAGTGGTTGTTTTGGGTGCTGACGGTGGTGGTGTAGGAATGACGAGAGAAGGATGATAGTAGTCGTGGTCGAGAGGGGAGGTCATAGGTCTTAGGATTTTGGTTCTGTATTTGCGGGTTTAGTGTAGCGTCGTGTCGGGTGTGTCTGACACGACGGGGAAGGATGTTCGGAGTTGTCGGACATGGGACGAAAATAATGTATGTGTAAAAGAGGAGAATAGTGGATGGGACACGGACACGATGCACGATTTGGGTTGTGGAATTTTGTGGAGAATTGGCTTGTGAAAATAATAATAATGGACGAGTACCAGCCTATTTATAGGATGTGGAAATTCCAATTTGGATATGATTAGAATTAATTTAAACCCAAAATAGATAATTCGCAACTTAATTTAAAATCAATCAAATCCAAATCCAAATCCAAATACAAATCCAGTTTAAATCTAATTAAATTCTTAGTTTAAAATCAAATGGAATAAATCAAATTTCAAATATTTAACTATTTAATTAATTCCATAAATTTAAATCAAGATTTAAAATGGTCACCATAATTTCCAAATATATTTTCCAAAAATACCAATAATAATAATTTCAAAAATAATAAATCTTTTTGAATTATAAAATATTAATATTAATAAATCTCAAAAATTACATTTTATTTAAAATAGGCTAGTAAAATATTTAGGAAATATATACGTATGCACAATAATATTATCAATAATTGTTATAAACGAAAGGCTTTGTACTAATAAATAAATAAAATAATTAACTTGAAAGTTTGGTACGATAGCTAAAACAAATTATTACATATATTATTTTGAAACTATAAAATAGAAAAAAAAAGTTTTTCTAAAAATATGTACGCTCGCACATATTCGCACTCGTCGAGCAATTTCGAAAAATAAAATTTTCGTATATGACATACAATACGACTACGTGACGTACAATACAAAATTTTAAATCAGTACCAAATTTAATAAAAAAATAAGTAAAAATTTTAGGGGTTTTACATCCTACCCAACTTAAAAGAATTTCGTCCTCGAAATTTAGAATTCGTAGGGGGGTGAGAAGACACAAGGGGGTATCGATGGGAAACCATCGATAACAAATCATGCCATAAGAAATCACGATCTAGATCATAGAAAAATAATACGGTATGGTCACGGGTAATGAATGAGGGTCACGATTAATAGAACGAAAAATAGATTCTCTTAAATTAAGCGATTAGAGGGTCTTGATATGGTCGAGTAGTTTGGGATGAAGATATAGCAACATCGAGTGGGAGTGGTCATAGCCGATGGGAAGGTTAGAGGAAGTTCTAGTATGACGCTTTCGTCCTCCTAAAATAGGTGAGGGCGAAAGCAATATTGAGTTCGAAAGAGGCGTTATCGAATACGAATACGTGATTCAAGGACGACCGAAAAAAATTTCAAAAGGTGTTGCCAAGGCAGTCGCGGATGGGATTCTAAAGGACAAGTTCAGCTATGTCCCCATCCACGAAGAACGATAAAATAAAACGAACCAAAGTGCACCTGGTTAATCAGACCATTATGCACCAGTTCTGATTAGACGATACGTTACTGGGAGCTCTTCCAATAACATATGTCGTGAACAAGCTCGATAAATCAATGAACTTGCAAATCTAGGTTATAGTAGCAACATTTGTCAAGAGAGTGTAATTATAGGCACGAGAGTTTAAAATTGAGAGGGAGTTTAGTCGAACTCTAAATGAGCTAAGTCATGCCCTGTGATGGTCTTTATATAGTCGTCCTATAG
The DNA here is from genome assembly GCA_029216955.1 of Iris pallida. Lineage (NCBI taxonomy): Eukaryota > Viridiplantae > Streptophyta > Magnoliopsida > Asparagales > Iridaceae > Iris > Iris pallida. The sequence continues at coordinate 17,747,102 of JANAVB010028397.1, forward strand.
TCTTGTTGTCCAAGTCCTTGGTTGGCTAGACGGGTTAGGTCCTCTAGATTCTAGGATCTAAATAAGCTTGCTAATATAGGTCACTAGGTCAAAGGGTTGCTGGTTCATAAGGTATTCTATCCAACTTAAAGAATTAAACTAATGGTGTTTTGGGACAACTAACTAGTAGGGTCAATCTCTAGCAGCACGAAGGGAAGATAAGAATAGGGATGGAAGGAAGTAAGCAAGATACAATTGATGAGTCAAACGGTAGATAAAATCAAGGAAAGAGATCAAGTATTTGGATGAGATCCTAGACTTCTAATCCTATACACAGGCTTGCTTGGTACGGTAAAGTAACCAAACAATTTATCTTGACCTGCATGGGCCACCACAAAAACATGTAACGCTCCAGTCCCAAAATACGTAGGACTAGAAATGTAGACATGCCAACTGTATTCATACGAAGTACACTCCAATATATGGAATCCTCGAATGAATACATAAGCTGTAAAATGCAGTAGAACCATAACTAATCTCATCCACACAAAATTAAATGAATAAAAGATATCATATAATGATAATGAATTGTCTTGATACAATATATTGGACGGAGACAAATCCACTACCAACAAGTAAAGGAAAAATACATGAGAAAAGAAATGAGTTTTTGGTGAGCGAAGTGAAGACGATCCAAGCGCAATCATCCTCGAAGAAATAGAGCGGATCACGGCTAGAGCTAAAGCACATGCGAAAGACAATAGCACACACCTGGCGAGATAACCAGGTCCTCATAGGGACGTAACAAGACACATAATATCATGCCATATAAACTGAATAAATATTGCTCAATAAATAAGTCAATTGAATTATAACATGGTCCAATACATACCTATTGAACGAGCGTACCATCCCACCAACCAAACAAGGACAGGAGATGGTAAACTAATTCACGGTGACGTATCTTTCCATGTTATGAATCCAATATGGTATCCGGACCCCAACAAGGTTCAATACCTTCTCATCGAAGTAGTAAGTCACACCTACAACCAAACAAGGACAAGATGTGACGAACTAATCTGCGACAAGTTATTGTTCCAAGCCACGGTCAGATACAAGTACCCAAACCAAAAGTACTCGTACCTAACGGATAAAGGTGCCTAACCGTTCTAAGTAAAATGTAGTTAAGAACAATCCTTCCTACGCATGGGCCCTGGCTAATTAGGATCGGCATAGTCCCCCCTTGGGGCACTAGAGGCCCAATCAATAAGAGCATAACGTTTGTTTTCCATAAAGAAATTCTCTTTATTTGTTGTGTTTCTGGGAAAATTACAACTGTAGAAATCCGATCTAGAAGACGATCGCTTTATCCCTTGGACTATGCGAAGAAGAAAAGCTCTCAAAATTTTGACAGTAGATATCAATGTATCTGTACAATGAATAAGAAAAAGAACTCTATTTATAGAGTCAAAATAGTAACTGAAAAGATAACTACCTCACCATTGGTGCACTTGAAAAGTTACGCAGACTCTAAATACATGCAGGGTTAGTGAGTAGTTACTGGACGTGGCCCGTAACTGTTGGACACATGGCATCAGTGCATGGGTCATGTGCAAGTTACTGGGCACGCGAGAGAGAGAGATCGGTGGCATGGCTGCCACGTACTCCAGTTGAAATGAAATCCACGCTGACTTGCTGAAGGCAAAAATCCACGCAGATTCGTTGACGCAGACTCGTTGAAGGCGAAATCCACGCAAGCTTTGAAGAAGAATACTTCAGAATTCACGCAGGCTTTGAGAAGAATAACTCAAAAGTCACGCAATGTTTTAAGGAAGGAGAAGGTTCAGAATCCACGCAAACCGCCAGCTGTCTTGATTTGGCACGCTTCGTCTGACACAAAATCTCTGACATTGATTATATTGTCAGCCGCATTAAATGAAGATAATGTTGACACAAAGTCACAGTCAACCAAATATTGACTACATTGACCAAATAATATTTGTATTAATTCAATATGACACACGACGACTGCATTCAGTTCAAGACAGATGACAGCTCAGTCTCCGGCTCTCAGTGTGTTCTGGAGTCTGTATTTTATAATTTCATTGAGTCTAGATTTATGTACTCTGAGTCTTGCTGAGCTCTTGGAACTTAGTCTATAACCTATCCAAAATCCCAAGCTCCACTGAACCAAAAACTGCCCACTGGTCCCCTTAGAACCACTCTGTGCTCTGGAGACAGAGTTCGGGCCGAACTCTGCCTCCACACAGAGTTCGGGCCGAACTCTGTCCCCTAGAAATCAGGAACCCTAATTTTAGGGATAGCTGGTTGCTAGTTGTCCAACGGCCAAATTTTTGAATATTCCTACCCGAATTCTGGCCGAATTCTGCCTATAAAAACACTATAAATAGGGCATGAATTCTCTCATTTCAATCCATCCAATCTTCTCTTCTCTTCTCTCTTATAAGCTCAATAAGCCATACCCTTCCCATCTACTAGCCACAAGCCTCCTAAGTCTCGAGTGCTCAGCATCTCTCAGTTAGGATTCTTGTGCAAGAGTTGAAGAAGTCGCTTGGACAATTCCAAGCAAATCGCCACTGCGATCCTCTGTTAAGAAGTTGACGTGCTCTTCTGAAGAAAAGGCACGGGTTGTAAACTACTATTTCACAAATAGTGGATTTAATCCTGAGCTAGAGTTCTCAGGCCTGGACTAGTCCTCCACGAGGGAAACCAGGTTAAAATCGCTGTGTTTGCGTATGCTCTTCTGCTCTTCATTTATTTTCCGCACTTTACTCTGATTATTTATTGTTGGTGAAAGAGTTATTTTTAATTGGCTATTTTTCTCTATAAACTCTATTCACCCCCCTCTAGAGTTGCCAAACTGTTCTTCAATTGGTATCAGAGCTCTGTTCTCTTTACAAGGATTAACATCCTAAGAGCTGATCCATGGCAACCACACAATCCTTGATTTCCAATCATGGTGAAGGTCAGTCCACTCATAGGCCTCCCCTATTTGATGGGACAAACTACACATATTGGAAAACAAGGATGAGCTTCTATCTTAAGTCTCTAGACTTTGACCTGTGGACTGTCGTCACTGACGGTTACAAAAAGCCCGCCAGGATAGTTGTCGATGGTGACCTCATTGAGAAATCACACGACAAATATTCTGTCGAGGAGAAGAAACAGGCAAGTCTAGATGCTAGGGCTATTATTGCTTTATTCTGTGCTATAGACAGGAATGAGTTCAACAGGGTTTCTACTTGCACCACTGCTCATGAAGTATGGAGACTTCTAGAAGTGACGCATGAAGGAACCACACAGGTCAAGGAATCTAAAATAAGCCGTCTCACTCAAGAATACGAAGCCTTCAAGATGAAGCCAAGTGAGACGATCACTCAAATGATCACAAGATTCCTCGACATCATCAATCCTCTATCTTCGCTCGGAAAGCAGTACTCAAACCACGAGAAGATTCGTAAGCTGCTCAGAGGGCTACCAAAGATTTGGAACCCTAAGGTGACAGCCATCATAGAAGGAAACGATCTCACAACAATGTCAATGGAGACCTTGATGGGTAAGCTTATGACTCACGAGCTTGACCTCAAGGACTTCGAAGAGCCTGCTCCGAAGACCAGGGAGATCGCACTCAAAGCTCATCAACGAAGAGCTAATCATGATGAGACCGAAGAAGATAATTCGGATGATGAAGACCAAGCTCTCATGGTTCGTAACTTCAGGAAATTCCTTCGCTTCAATCGAAGGAAGAAGGAATCTCAAGAAGACGATGAAGAAGAACCAACTTGTTACGGTTGCAAGAAAACTGGACATGTCCGAAAAGATTGCCCATTCATAAAGAAGAGCAACCGCTATGAGAAGCCATACAAAAAGAACTCATCAAAGAAATATGCCAACACAGGCATCTGGCATGAAAGTGAAGCAAGTGACTCTGAGGAAGAAAAGGACTCTCCTCAAGATACAGCAAATGTGTGCCTGATGGCAACTTCTAACAAGGTATCTAACGAAACTCTGGATGACTTCTCTTTTGATGAACTTGGCGATGCTTTCACTGATTTACTCGATGATCATAAAAAGGTCATCGGTAAATATAAACATGCCAAGGACAAAATCAAAAGTCTAGAAGATGAGATACAAAAAATTTCCTTACTTCTTGATAATATTAGAGACACATCACCCACTAATGACACTGATGAAGTATCCAAGCTCAAATTAAGCTTGCATGATGCTGAAGCACGTATTGAGCAACAAACTCAAGAAATCACTACACTCAACACGTTGCTTGCTGAAGAAAAGAGTAGACACAAGATTTCCATGACTAAGATATATGGCTTAAATATTAAGGTTAATGAACTGCAAGCTGTTACCAAAAGATTAGAAACCAAACTGGGTAAACAGGTTGTTCAACCTCAAACCCAATCACATGAGCACAACACCACTCATGCTAGTCAACCACGTCATTCTCATGCAGCACATAACCATGCATTCATATACACAAACTTTCACAAACCTCGTGCACGTAAGAACAATTCTCACTCAGTACACAAGCATCATGCACAAAGACACAATCAACAGCACTTCACACATAAAAACCCTCATATACCATATAGACAAAATCATCATGCCATGCCATCTAGACAATATCAGCATGTCACTCATCATAGACAATACCATCATTCTATGCCTCAAAGACACCATCACCATGCCACTTATTCCATGCATAATCATCCTCACCATGCTAACTCTTCACATCATGTCCATCCTCATCCTGTTGCTTATAAATACTATTCTCATACTCCTAGTATAAACAAGAATGCTATCTGTACTTATTGTGGATTACATGGACACATCTCACCACAGTGCAGAGTTAGAAGACTTGTAGATAAAAGGATATATGCTTGGTTCCCAAAGACTAACTTTTTAGGACCCTCAAGAACTCGGGTACCAAAGGTCACATCTACTCTTGATGTAGGTGGACCTTCCCTCCTCAACTGAAAGTAAGTGGATTCTCGATAGTGGATGCTCGCGACATATGACGAGAGACGCAAACCTTTTTGCATCACTATCGATGAAGAGAGAAGGATACGTATCCTTCGGTAACAATCTCAAAGGGCACATTATAGGTAATGGTATCATTGGTCATCCTCCCTCTCCTGTAATAAAGGATGTCTGCCTAGTGACCGAGTTAAAGCATAACCTGCTCAGCATTAGTCATCTTGCTGATCATGGATATGACATTAACTTTGGACAAAACAGTTGCTACATCTATGATAGGTCAACAGGAGACATTGCTTTTGAAGGGAAAAGAGAGGATAACATCTATATTTTCTATCTTTCTATAAATACTAACAATACAGGTAGATGTTTATATGCCCACAAAGACGAACGACTACTTTGGCACCAGCGTCTTGGTCACGCCAACATGGATGCTATATCCAGGCTTTCTACCAAGAAGCTAGTGAGAGGATTGCCTGACATCACATTCAAAAAGGACACGGTATGTGCCGAATGTGAACTAAACAAGGCAACAAAATCCTCGTTTCATTCCATCAACTCTGTAAGTACTACTAGACCCTTGCAACTACTTCATATGGATTTATTTGGTCCTAGTAGAATAGCTAGCCTTGGTGGCAAACTGTATGCATTTGTTATTGTTGATGATTTTTCGAGATTTACTTGGGTTTTCTTTCTCGCTAATAAGAGCGATGCTATTTCTGCTTTCAAAGTTTTTGTAAAGAAAGTTCAAAACGAAAAAGGTTACATGATTACTCGAATCCGAAGTGATCATGGAGGCGAATTCGTAAATTATGATTTTGAAAGTTTTTGTAATGCAAATGGTTTTGATCATGAATTTTCTTGTCCTAGAACTCCTCAACAAAATGGTGTTGTGGAGCGGAAGAATAGAACTCTCGGCGATATGGCCAGAGTCATGTTGAATAAATTTTTACTTCCGAAATACTTTTGGGCAGAAGCTGTTAGTACAGCATGCCATATTTTGAATAGGGTGCTGATTCGTCCCATTACGAAGAAAACACCCTATGAGCTTTGGTTTGGGAGAACCCCCAATGTTTCTTATTTTAAAGTTTTTGGTTGTAGATGTTTTATCCTTAACACCAAAGACAACTTAGGCAAATTTGATGCCAAAGCTGACGATGGTATCTTTCTTGGTTATGCCGCCAAGAGTAAGGGATATAGAGTTTTCAATAAACGCTCACTTATTGTGGAAGAGTCAACAAATATGACTTTTGATGAAGACAACAGTGCAGCAAGTACTCTTGATGATGACGTTGAGCCATCAACTTCTACTCCAATGAATACTTCAACCGAAACTAATTCTCTGGAGGGTTTGCCTAAGAAATTCTCTTTCAAACCTTCTCATCCAGAAAATTTAGTTATAGGAGAAGTTTCACGTGGAGTAACTACTAGATCATCACTAAGAGACTCTGTTGCTAGCACTGCCTTCATTTCACAAGTAGAGCCTAAAAACATTTCTGAAGCTTTTAATGATGAATTTTGGATTTCTGCTATGCAAGAAGAACTCAACCAATTCGAGAGAAGCCAAGTATGGGAACTCGTTCCTAGACCGGTTAATCACTCTATAATTGGTACTAAATGGGTTTTTAGAAACAAAGTAAATGAAGATGGTTCAGTCACACGTAACAAAGCTCGTCTAGTAGCTCAAGGATACAACCAAGAGGAAGGTATCGACTACGATGAGACGTATGCTCCTGTTGCTAGACTAGAATCCATTCGGATGCTTTGTGCTTTTGCTAATTTTCAAAACTTTAAATTATTTCAAATGGATGTGAAAAGTGCCTTTCTGAATGGTTTTATTAAGGAGGAAGTTTATGTGAAACAACCTCCTGGCTTTGAAAATCACAAATTTCCCGACCACGTGTTCAAGCTAAAGAAAGCACTTTATGGCCTCAAACAAGCCCCCAGAGCTTGGTATGAAAGGCTAAGTAGCTTCTTACTTGAGAAAGGTTTTTCAAAAGGGAAAATTGACACTACACTGTTTATAAAATCTTTTAAAGACACTATTCTGTTGATTCAAATTTATGTTGATGATATTATTTTTGGGTCTACTGATGAAACTCTTTTTCAAGAATTTGCCAAGTGTATGCAGACAGAATTTGAGATGAGCATGATGGGAGAGCTCAACTACTTTCTTGGCCTGCAAGTAAAGCAACTGGCAAATGGAACTTTCATCTGTCAATCGAAGTATACCAAGGACATGCTGAAGAAGTTCGACCTTGACAACGTTAAACCAATTAGCACGCCAATGGCTACTTCAACCAAACTCGAACCAGATGAGAGCGGCAAACCCGTTGATCAACGTAAGTATCGAGGTATGATAGGCAGCTTACTTTATTTAACTGCTAGTCGCCCCGATATCATGTTTAGTGTTTGCCTATGTGCTAGATATCAAGCAAATCCTAAGGAATCTCACATGACCGCGGTTAAGCGTATCTTTCGATACCTTAAGGGTACGGTTACAGTGGGCCTATGGTATCCCAAGTCAACATCATTTGACCTCATCGGTTACTCTGATGCTGACTTTGCTGGATGCAAGGTCGACCGTAAAAGTACGAGCGGCACGTGTCATTTATTAGGAAAGGCTTTAGTCTCATGGTTTAGCAAGAAGCAGAACTCTGTCGCACTATCCACAACAGAAGCTGAATACATAGCAGCTGGGCGTTGTTGTGTACAGATTCTGTGGATGAAGCAAACCCTTGAAGACTATAAGTTATCTTTCATGCATATTCCTATATTCTGTGATAATACTAGTGCCATCAATTTGACTAAGAACCCTGTCTGCCACTCACGCACTAAACACATTGAGATCAGACACCACTTTTTGCGTGATCATCAGCAAAATGGCACGATTAACTTAGATTTTATTGACACTGATCATCAGCTAGCAGATTTCTTTACTAAGCCATTATCCGAAGAGCGCTTCAATTTTCTTTGTCGTGAACTCGGAATTTTGGATGAAGCAGTTATAAGTTGAGACTTACTTGCGTAAATATCGAGTATATTTTGATTTTTTTATGACAAATTTATTATGGGTACAAGCCGAAAGGGTCCTTCTGACAAAAAGGCGTAAAAGCCTAAGCGACACGGTGCACTAGTCCTCAGGACTACCGCTAGCTGGGATCCGGCCCCTGCAGCTAACCCATGGCAAATTTGAAATACTGAATTACAATATATTTCCTTATTTATTATATGGTTTGTTACGATTTATTATTGCCAAATTGATCTTCCTAAAGTTCATTCTGACCATTGTGAATCTCTCTATGTACTTTATTGGGTTTATCAAAATTGTATCTCTTTTTGTTCAATACTTAATCATTTTTTCAGCCCAACTTTTGTTCTGGACCACTGATCCGGAACTCGGGCCGAACTCTGCCCCTAACAGAGTTCGGGCCGAGTTCGGTCCCTAGGTTCCAGAATCGGGAGCTGGCTCTGCCGTTGGATCTATTCCAATCCAATGGTCACTATTCTACCCGACCAAAGACAAAGCCCTACTTTATGTCGGGATTCCTTCTCTTTCCTTCCATATTGTCTCCTTCTTCACATCTCCAAACTCCTTCCTTCAAACCGGGTTGCAGGTATCAATATTTCTTTTGATGATCTCCATATTTATTCCCGGGTTGCAGGTATCAATATTTCTTTTGATGACTTTGACTTAGCCGAATATCTTGATCTTCAAGAGCCCAATTCTTGGGAAAAGCTAGTTGACGCTCGCTCATTCCGTTTTCCCGACGGAATTTCCCTTGAGAGCTTCAAGGACGATTTGTGTTCTCCATATACACGTCCTCGCAAGCTCACGGCTAAATATCTCAACCCATATTTTTCTGACCTTCATTGGATTATTTCTAACACCATTCTACCCAAAACAGGTTCCCATAATGACATCACTTATCTTGAAATATCCGCTCTTTATCATCTTCACTTTGGAATTTCTTTCAATCTTCCACGTACAATGATGGACTGGATGATTCACTGTAGGAAGAAACCACGACCTCTGATTTATCCTCTGTTCCTTCCTATGATCTTTCGTGCATTTAATATACCACTTGATATCTGTCCGTTCTTGCCTGCTCCTGCCTTTTTGTCCAAGGCACGACATACTCACACAGTTGTCGCCTCTCCTGATGTTTCTGCACATTCTGATGATGCGGAGCCTGACGCCCCTCATTTTGGTCAGGATGCACCACCTCCACCTGCCACTCTTGACTCCATCCAGACCATGCTCCGGGAACGTTTCGACTTGGAGGACGATCGGTGGGCTCAGATGGACTACCGCACTACCCTGCAGATGAGTGCACTTAGCAACTCGCTGCATGATATTCGGTACTCCATGTCCCATCATCCTGCTATGCCCATTCCCATGCAGCGGGATCCCGATCGTGAGGGTTATCGCATTGATGATCCGTGGGTCTTGCGTTACCTGGATCCGGGTGCTGCTTTTGTGGATCCCAGACGCTCAGACACTCCCGGACCATCTCGTGCTCCGTGATAGAGATTGGCTACCATCTGCTGCTGCTGCTACTGCTGATGATCTTAGTTACTTTTGCTTTCAGTTATTTAGTTTATCATGGATTTTTGTAGCTGGTTTATGTACTCTGTTTATGAGTTGGCCACTTGGTTTGGTGGATGACATTATCTGTCTTTATTATCATTTTATTTCAGTGACTTATTTTGCTTAGTATTTCACTGTTTCTTCTCTGCTTGGTGTGGTTGCATTACTTTTCATTGCTTCTTTATATTGCTAACTGCCAAAAGGGGGAGAAATAATGTATATTTTTTTGCTTGTTTTGCTTTTGGAAGATATTATCTATCAGGTCACTGGTTCTATGCATTCGTATATCTGTGTATATCTGTACTTCTTGCTCTAGAAAATATTATCTATCAGATCACATGTACTACGCATTTTGTACGGGGGAGAGCTATAGCTTCTAGCTCGACACCGTTCATGGTTTACGGGGGAGCTATTTTCTCTTAGCTCAGGCATCGTTTATGGGGGAGCTATGTTACAATCAACTGTGTCCAGGTATGAATATTGAAATATATATATATTATTTTGTCAATTATCAATATGGGAGAGATTGTTGACACAAAGTCACAGTCAACCAAATATTGACTACATTGACCAAATAATATTTGTATTAATTCAATACGACACACGACGACTGCATTCAGTTCAAGACAGATGACAGCTCAGTCTCCGGCTCTCAGTGTGTTCTGGAGTCTGTATTTTATAATTTCATTGAGTCTAGATTTATGTACTCTGAGTCTTGCTGAGCTCTTGGAACTTAGTCTATAACCTACCCAAAATCCCAAGCTCCACTGAACCAAAAACTGCCCACTGGTCCCCTTAGAACCACTCTGTGCTCTGGAGACAGAGTTCGGGCCGAACTCTGCCTCCACACAGAGTTCGGGCCGAACTCTGTCCCATAGAAATCAGGAACCCTAATTTTAGGGATAGCTGGTTGCTAGTTGTCCAACGGCCAAATTTTTGAATATTCCTACCCGAATTCTGGCCGAATTCTGCCTATAAAAACACTATAAATAGGGCATGAATTCTCTCATTTCAATCCATCCAATCTTCTCTTCTCTTCTCTCTTATAAGCTCAATAAGCCATACCCTTCCCATCTACTAGCCACAAGCCTCCTAAGTCTCGAGTGCTCAGCATCTCTCAGTTAGGATTCTTGTGCAAGAGTTGAAGAAGTCGCTTGGACAATTTCAAGCAAATCGCCACTGCGATCCTCTGTTAAGAAGTTGACGTGCTCTTCTGAAGAAAAGGCACGGGTTGTAAACTACTATTTCACAAATAGTGGATTTAATCCTGAGCTAGAGTTCTCAGGCCTGGACTAGTCCTCCACGAGGGAAACCAGGTTAAAATCGCTGTGTTTGCGTATGCTCTTCTGCTCTTCATTTATTTTCCGCACTTTACTCTGATTATTTATTGTTGGTGAAAGAGTTATTTTTAATTGGCTATTTTTCTCTATAAACTCTATTCACCCCCCTCTAGAGTTGCCAAACTGTTCTTCAGATAAGACCCAAAGTCACGCCAATTTGGTGAAGAGTGAGTCTTGCTAAGGAAGATTTCGAAAATCACACAAAAGACGGCTGTGATCTCTCGAGTTCTGTGCATACGTGGCATATGAGGAGACGTTTCTCGACTGTTGTGTTGTCAGTCATTATGATTCTGACGTATGGCTGAGCTGTCTCTGCGTGACTTCTAAAGGAGATGGCCAGGCAGAACTTAGCGTATCTTTTGTGCTGCTTCTTGGATCACTCTGCGTGACTTGTTCTGATCAACTCAGCGTGACTTCATTTTTGAGGCCTACAAAACCCCCTTCAAAGTTTTCGAAAAGTGATAAAATATTTCGAAATACTTTGAAAACGAGATGATAAAATGAGTTAAAGTCACGCTAAGATGACTCCAAAATTTTTCGGAAGTCGAAAAGACTTCGAAGTTCTTTGAAAACATCCAAATGAACTTATTAAATGTCATAATGACTCTTCGTTCTCCGAGACTGATTGCGTCCAATTTATGGTGGAATATAAACTGTCGACGAGATCTGTTATATAAACAGGAAGAGATTCTCAGTTTTGACATTCATCTCTCGAAAATATGACCCCAAAGGAAGCAGCCGAAGAGGAAGCATGAAAGTTGGGCTTTTGTTCCCATGGTGACCCCACTTTTGGGGGCAAAGAACCCGAACCTGTCGTCATCGAGCTCAAGGACGACTCCACGCAGTTAGCCAAGAATCTCTTGAGCTACTTTGGATTGGATAGCTCGTCTTCTTCTGATGGGCGGAGCCTTATGGAGAAGCGTGAAATGCTCGAGACTCTGTTGCATCGCCTAGGAGTTAAGAGCGTAGAGGAGTTAGGCATCAAACTTAGCCACTCTGGAAAATAGAGCGTAACTTTCTACGCTTTTGTTGCACTTTTCTGTTTTGTCTTTTTGTAAGGCCATCAGTGCCTGTTTAAAGAATGAAGTACAACTTTTGTGTTTGATCTACGTGCCTTTTAATGAAGAATATTAATTAGCATACTTTGACTGTTTCCAATGTTGCACTGTCTCCCGAAGTACACGTGATACTCATTCCACAATTTACGAGCGCTATTTATGCGGATCTTTTCCAAGAATAGACCTGCACTTGACCCTTTAAATAGATGGATGAACTCCACGCAAACTCATCTTCCCATTCTTCTTCCTCTCTTCTGAGAATAAATTTTCTGTGAGAAGAAAATAGGAAAGCCATGTTGTCTGATGTCAGATCTCTGTGCACGCTACCAGACATGGGTCTGTCAATCCTTAGCAGCAAACTTGAAGGTAAGCCAGTGTGTACTTATTTTTGCTATTGAAGATAGGCTTTCTGTTTCTTGTTACACGCCTGTCTCTGTTTGATAAATGTATACTGAATGATTTCTGTTGATCTTTCTGCAGAAACTTGGCTGAAAATTTTCTTCAGAACTGGCATTGGTGATGTGGATGCTGTAGAGAATATCCTGCTGACATCTACATCAGGGAGCTCATACGCCTTTGACGCGTAAATTAGACAACTCAGAACTCTTCGTGAGATAGAAGGGTCTTCCTTAGATGGTAGGAAGAGCCTTTATACACGAGAGTTGGATGGTGGAGTTAACTCTACTACCGAGAAATCGGGTAGTAGAGTTCCTTTCAAGGCAGAACCAGGAATTGTATCCCAAGGTTTGGATACATTCCTGTCTTCCTTGAGAGGTTACCTCCATCCACCAATTGTATTGGCAGCACCACGACTTCGGGCTGCCATACTCTGTGGTTCTCCTCTCGTCTGAGAGAGAAGACCAGAGTTTGATTCCTGCTGATCTGGTCGTGACTGAGACCCAGACAGTCAGGAATTGCCACCAACAACGAACCTGACGGAGAAGGTCCGACGGAGAAGATCCAAAGAAGAAGATAGATCTCTATTAGGTTATCGTTGTGGTGTAGAATGAAAATCCAAGATTTGTAATAGATTTCCATTATGATTTGTAAGAAAGTCTAAGAAAATGTAATAGGCTTTTTGTGGTGAAATGGGAATGGAAATGACAATTCTTCTATGCTCAATGATTTGTATTTGTGGATGAATTGTGGACATGATAGATAATAAAATCATCTTTTCTGTTTTTAGAGTATATGATATTATCAGAGGTATTATGGACGTGATAATATATAGGAACTCGAAAGAAAATAGATTGATTTCTATGCAGAGGTCAAAACATGACAAATGAGTAAGTAGATTCGGAATTGATTCAGAGGTTATGAAAACATGATAAATAACGAATCTCCACTTAATAAATTGATAGAAGATTATGAACGGATGAACCGTTAGAAAATGATGAACAGATAAACTGTCGAGTGAATGTAATAAATGAACGGATGAACCGTCAAGTATTAATGAACATGTGAAACGTTGGATGAATGTGAGAAATGAATGGATGAACTGAATATCGGGAAAGAATACGTCCCTTCGATCCTTGTAACCATATGCCTATAAATAGAGCATATATTTGAATAGAAGGATCGCATTTTATCCACAATGTCTTCTGAAGAGAATATAAAGAAGGCTGAAGTCGCCCCCGAAGCTACTGAAGGTGTTAAAGAACATCCACCTCCGCAGAAGAAGGAAATGGGCGAAAGCTCATCTACTCCCAAACCGCCGAAAGATATCCTGGACTTCCTGGTCGAACCAGGAGAAACCGAAGAAGAAGAAGCAATGAGGCTGGCTGCCTGTCAATTCTTGGTGCGGTCAGGAAAAGGTGTACTCAATTCTTTTGCTGATTATGTATGTGGTCCTCGTCCCAAATATGAAAGGGATTACAGTGATCTTCCATGATGATGTACTCTTTTTCTTGAAAAATTTGTCTCAAATAAACTCCGTTTAAGGAAACTTTGTTTTCGATATATCCTTCCCACTTTATATTTTTGCCTTTATTCATTGATCTTTTGACTCAGAAATCAGAAAGACTAAATATCATTTTCATAAATACGATATTGAGATAGAAAATTCAGAGGTAATATGGACATAATTTTCTGGAAATCAAATTTGTTGAGAAAACGATACAAAGTAGAATACCTATCTCCACTGGGGATGATAGATATCAGAATGATTCTTCGGAAAGAACAATGAAACAGCTGGAGAATGATGGGAGGACAATCTTGATAGAAATATTAGACGTAGTACTTCTTCAAGAATTTGCCGTTGATGGGCATCATAGTGGCTTTACTATCTAGAGTAGTGAGTTGATAAGCCCCATTAGGAAACATCTTATTGACAATGAATGGACTTTCCCATTTTGTATCAAACTTGCCCTTACTCATGTGTGTCATAGTCATCGGGCGTCTGACAGTAAGCACAAGTTCTCCTTTCTGAAATGTTCGAATTCTGACTTTCTTGTTAAAAGCCCTTGAAATTCTAGCTTGATAGAATTCAATATTCTGTTGAGCAGATAAACGCTTTTCATCCAGAGCCTCCAATTCTTGAAGTCTAAGACGATCATTATTTTCTGAGGTAAGTTCATTAGCGATTGCTATCCTTAAAGAAGGAATTTGAATCTCTAATGGAAGAACAGCTTCGCAACCATACACCAGAGAGAAAGGTGTACATTTGGTAGCATTACGAACTGTAGTACGATAAGCCCACAAATATTTCCCGAGCTTGTCACTCCAATTACGTTTGTTAGTGGAGACAAACTTCTTTAGGAGTTTGATGATAGTCTTGTTGAAAGCTTCTGCCAATCCGTTAGCTGCTGGATTATATGCGGTAGAAGCCACATTATTGATTCGATGATCGTCACAGAATCGAGTAAATTTCTGGCTGACGAACTGTGGTCCGTTATCATGAACAATACGTCGAGGAACACCAAATCTGTAGATGACATGGTGCTTAATAAAGCTGATGACATTAGACGTCTTAACTTCAGATAAAGGAATGGCTTCGGCCTATTTGGAGAAGTAATCGGTTATTGCGAGAATGAACCGATAACCTTTAGATGACGGTGGATTGATCGGGCCGACAATGTCCATGCCCCAAGCTTCGAAGGGCCATGATGCTGCCGTCGGATATAGAAACTTCGAAGGTTGATGTATAAAATTCGTATGGATTTGGCAAGCTTTGCATTTCCTTGTATATTCAATGGCATCTGATACCATAGTTGGCCAATAATAACCCATCCGTCGAATACGGTCTTGAAGTTTTGGCCCAGGTTGATGCGCTCCATAAATTCCATCATGTGCTTCACGAATAACTTGTTGGGCTTCATCACCGGCAATGCACCGAAGGAGTAAACCATCATAAGCTCGACGATATAAGGTCTTTGTTGTATGATTGTAATAGAATCTGAGTGATCGTCGTCTGATAGATGCTGCCTCACTCGGATCATCCGAAAGAATATCATATAATACAAGATCTAAGAAAGGAAGTCTCCAATCTTTATCCGTATTCTGATTCTCAGTCGAGTTACTGAAGATGAATTCCATGCTGGAATCGGATGAAGATGATATCAATTTACGACTGAATCTAAATCCTCTTGTTGTGTTGACGTCATGAGATGTTGATTCTTCAATGTCAACTGGAAGTCCTAGAGTCAGGTTATTTTTAAGATGAAATAATTCTCGATTACGAACAACAATCATTTGTTGCCGTCTGATTGGGATAGCCAGCACCGCTGCAAGATTAGCAAGGGCATCAGCTTCTGTGTTACATGCTCGCCTAACATGTTCAATGAAGAATTCCTTAAATGATGAGGCCATAGATATGGCCGCTCTATGATAAGGAACCAGATCTTGATGGCGAACTTCATAAGTACCCCTGATCTGATTGACAATAAGTTTAGAGTCTCCATACGCCTCCAAATGTTGAATATTCAGATGTTTAGCGAGTTGAAGACCAATAAGTAATGCGTTGTACTCAGCTACATTGTTTGAACATGGCTGATCGAGAGAATAAGCTCTGTGGATGGCAAGACCTTCTGGCGATACAAGAACAATTCCAACTCCAGCGACAATATCGCCATTAGGACCAATTCTTGATGCTCCATCAAAGAATAGACGTCAAGTAGGATCTTCTTCAGTAATTTGATTTGAATCTAGGACTTCATCTGGGATTTCATCATAGAGTTTTGAATTTTCTGGAATTGAGTGAGCAGCCAGAAAATCAGCTAAAGCTTGTCCTTTTACTGATTTCTGAGGAATATAGTGCATATCATACTGAGCAAGTAGGATTCCCCAGTTAGCCAATCGAGAATTCAAAACACTGGGTTTCTTCATCATGATCCGTATAGGATTGATCCTGGAGATGACATGAATAGTCTGGCCAATGATATAATGACGTGTCTTTTGGACAGCAAACATCAAGGCTAAACATTCTTTTTCAACCGGTGAATATCGAGGTTCAGCTCCAGTCATAGTGCGGCTGAGATAATAAATGGCTTGTTCATGGCCATTTTGATTCTTTTGAGCGAGTAATGCACCCAATGAATGACTCATTGCTCGAGTATAGAGGAGGAACGGTATTCCTGAGACGAGAGGTACCAATACTGGAGGGCTCATTAGATATTGTTTTATATCATCAAATGCTTTCTGACATTCATCATTCCAGACAAAAGAGACACCTTTCTTCATAAGTTTGTTGAATGGTCTGCAGCGTCCTAATAAATTAGAAATAAATCTCCTGATATAAGCGATTCTTCCTTGAAATCCTCGTAGCTCTTTTAAGGTGCGTGGAGGACGCATCTCTTGGATGGCTTTGATCTTCTCGGGATCCACGTGTATACCTTTAGAGGTAATGACGAAGCCGAGAAATTTACCACTAGAGACGCCTAAGAAGGACTTAGTAGGGTTCATCTTTAATTGATGCTTACGCATTAGATCAAATATAGTCTTCAAATCTTGGATATGATCCTCCTTTTGTCGACTTTTGACTGCAATATCATCAACATAGCATTCGACTGTTTTCTGCAAATGTTCACGGAATATAGTGCTCATAGCTCGTTGATAAGTTGCTCCTGCATTCTTGAGACCGAATGGCATAACTGTATAACAGTATGTACCAATCGGCGTTCTGAAAGAAGTGTGCTTCTCGTCCTCTGGAAATATTTTGATCTGATTGTACCCAGAATACCCGTCCATGAATGACATTCGTTCAAATCCACAGGTATTATCAACCATGACATCAGTGATTGGTAGAGGGAATTCATCTTTAGGACATGCCGTATTGAGATCACGAAAGTCTATGTATACTCTGATCTTGCCAGTCTTTTTAAGAACAGGAACAATATTAGCCACCCAATCGGGATGTTGTTCCTCTCTAATAAACTCAGAGGTAATGAGTTTATTGACTTCAGCTTCAATTGCATCCATGATGTCTGGACGAAATCGTCGCTGTTGTTGTTTGACCGGTTTAGCATTCGGCAAGATGTTGAGTTTGTGAGTTGCAATCTGTGGATCAAGACCTGGCATATCTTCATAACTCCAAGCAAAGACATCGATGTAATCACGAATGAGTTTGATCATGTCTTTCTTATCAGTTTCTGAAAGACTTTCACTGATGAATATTGGTTTGGGAGATCCCTCTTCACCAACATCTATTTGAACAAGTTTGTCTTCAGTCGGAGGTTCTTTTTGCTCGAAACGGAACTCCCATTGATTATCTAATCTTTGGGCTCACTGTTCTGATTCAGGTGAGATTTCAAACTCTTCTTCGTCTTCATCACTTTCTTCAGAATGGTCAATGGAAACCATATTGGAAGACAGAAGGTTGCAATAGAAGTCCCCGATACTCGTATCGGAATCCCAAGAAGTGGTACTAGAAGAATCAGATCTCTTATCTTCGTCAGACTCGGGATCTTCATGGATAATATTGATGAAAGGAGTAGGAGCAGTATAACCCAATCCGCATTTCGTCCTTCCATATTTCAAAAGAGGAATCCGGACAGGTATTTTTCTTCCTTTTCCATTATTGAGGCCAGTCCTGAAGTCATAGCCCATATTTTTGATGATGTCTCTAGATTGCTGACTATAACGACGTAGTTGTAATCTTCCAGTATCATCATTTTTGTCATCATCTTCAAGATCAGAAGGATTTTGAGGCCCTTTGTAGAAGAATATTGGAATGTCTCCTGGCTTTCTGCTAGGAACTAGAAAGTATGAAGATTGTACAGGTTCTAGAGATACATCTGTATGAACAGTCTGTACAACTCCTATGGTTATTGTGTTCAAGTCATCTAACAGATGTAAATAACTATGAACATAATTACACACATCAACGTACTGCAAAGGTAGAGACTTTTTATTAAATGTAAAAGCAGCAATATTTACATTGGGAGAAGGCTGAGCCTTAGAGATTTTAGCCAAGTCAATGACTAAAGGGGGAGAAGAAGAAGAAGCTTTGTTTCGATTAAGATTGATAACAAATGGCTCAGAAGAGGTGAGCTCCCTTGAAGTTTGAGTAGGAAGAGTAGTCCGCCCTCCAACTGGAATTAGCAGAGTATCTTGTGAAGGTACAGGAACTGTAGTACGCCCACTGACAGGAATGATTAGTGTATTTTGAGTAGATGACTGAGGTAACAGAGAGATCCGTCCATTCACTGGAATGATGAAAGAATCTTCTCCAGAGGGTTTAGGAGATTGTTGTTGAGTAGTTCGACTTTTAACAGGGATTATTAAAGTCTCACTTTGTGCATCTTATTTCTCCATAGCTTGTATGATCCTTGTATACTCTTCTTTGTACATTCGGGAATCGTTGAAATAAGCTTCAACCCCATGGAAGGGATTTATATCAGCAACTTCTTTTTGTACTCTTCCATTGCTATCAATGTATTTAAAACATTGATGAAGAGTAGAGGGCACCACATTATTTTCATGAAGAAAGGGCCTCCCCAGAAGAAGATTATAGGATCCCGCGATCTCGATCACATAGAAAGTGACTTTAGATCTGAAATCGCCTATCTGAAGCTTCAGATGAATCTTTTTCAAAGGCTCACTTCGGCTTTGATTGAATCCCAAGATAGTAGTAACCGTCTTGGAGAGCTTGTGAAAAGGGATTTTTAGTTCATCCAACAGACTCTTCGGCATTATGCTTATAGCAGACCCTGGGTCAATAAGGATACGATCTATCTTCATCGTATCAATATAACCAGTGTAGTAGAAAGGTCGATCATGTCGATTATCCTCCAGTAACATGTCGTCTTGTGTAAAGGTGATATTTGGGATAATCTCCAGTACACTGTTGCAATGTAAGCAAGTGGCAGGTTCCGCATCTGGCTTCTTCAATTGTGCAAGACAAGAGTCAGCTTGTAGAAGTGCTTCACTTAACGTCTCCCGAGTTTCTTTAGAAAGACGTAGAAGTTCAAAGAGGGACATTCTAGCTGGAGTATTAGCAAGCTGAGCCAAAATGTCGAAGTTGTAAGGCTTCTGAAGTCCAAAAGGAGAAGACTTCTTGATTGGCTTATCAAACCGAGCCTGTTGTTTGCCTTTCTCCAGAGCCGTAGGCTTGGGAGGAACAGGTTCAGTAGATGATTCTTCTTCAGGAGGAACATTAGGAACATCTTTAGCATCTGAAGGGATATCAGTAGGATCTTCAGGATTTTTAGAATAATCCTTTAGGTAAGGTTTCCCCGTTCGAGTAGCACTAACAAGTGCTTCTTCTTTGTCTTTTGGCTCTGTGTCAGAGGTAGACCCAAGAGAAGTCATATGACATGACTTGATCTTTCCAGCCTTCTTGGATTTTTGAGAAGAAATCTTTTGAGGAGAAGGCGATTCAAAATCTGTCACTAGATCAGGATGGATCCACATGATTTTCCCTGTTTCCAAAGTGATTGGCACTAATCCTTCAGACTGTGGAGGAGGAAGATTCACTATGTCAAGAGTTGTCTTGAAAATAGGAACAATCCCACTTTCAAGGAGTTGAGGAGAGAAATCTCCAAATTGCATAGAGACGACGTTGGAGGTGACGGTCTTCTCTTTTGGAGTAAGAGAGATAGCTCCAGATTTAATCATTTCTTGGATCTTTCCTTTCAATACATAACATGTACAAATTGTGTGACCCAGCATTCTGTGATATGGACAGTATTTAGGATGATCTGTCTTACCAGCTTCATCAGGTTTCTTGATCTCTGGTAATTGTATTTTATTACCTTTCAACAGACATTCAAAGATACCAAGGATATCGTCGTCGTCAAAAGAATATTCTTCTTTGGGGCGAGGTGTTCTTGATTGTTGAGTTGTAGAGGCAGGAGTTTGAACATTTGATGCATCTTTGCTCTGAAGATTAACTTCAAGAGTTTCTTTTCCTTTGAGCATTATTTTTATTGTTAGCACCTTGTCCTGTTTCTTTAGGAGTCATCTGCACTCCTAAACCTTTGAAGGTTTCAGCACTGATTTCTGCAGCTTTGGCACTGACTATGAAGGAAGGCCAATCTTGAAATTGAGTGGACCCTGTCCACATACTGATGATTGGCAACAAGTTTGATTTGCATGTGTCAATGGTGACAGCATCAGGAGTTCCAAGAGGCATCTTCAGAGCTTCTCTTCGAAACCGTTCAATGTATTCCTCTGTAGATTCATTATTTTTCTGCTTGATTCTAATAAGAGCAGACATAGTCATGTCATTAAGCCCTTCATAGAACCTTTCAAGAAACATCTGTTTGAAACCAGCAAATGAGGTAATACTCCCATCTGGGAGACTCCTATACCATTCATAAGCTGTTCCCTTGAGACATCCAATAAATACCCGAGTAAGGAGGGCATCACTTGGTTGCAGTTGATCAGTCATCACTTCAAAATGATTAATAAACTGACTTGGAGAAGTGGTTCCATCATAGAATGAGATAGTAGGAGGCTTGTATTTAGGAGGATATGATACTTGCTTCCATTCTATCGGATAAGGCTGCTTGATGCCTAACCTTTGTAAACCATCCTTCTGTTTGAATGCCTCGAATTGAGTTTTGAGATTCTTCAATTCTTCAGAGACAACTCCCGAAGATTGTGGAGTTGTGGCTTGTAGAGAATAGTTGGGAGAAGAAACAGCATTGTAAGCACTACCCCCAGCTCCAGAGAGACTAGGATTTGGTTGAGCTGGTCCAGGAGTATTGGATTGTACTGCTGGAGGAACTTGTACTGGACTTATATCAGTATCAACTGGTATGGCATCTGATACAGTTTGTCGATTTTGCAACTGAGCTGTCATGAGTTCATACATCGACTTTATTGTGTCAGTCATAGACTTCATTTGCTGTTCCAAAGAAGCAATTCTTTGATCTTAAGGAGTCAAGGAAGAAGAAGGTTCATCAGTATTCCCATCAACCATGTAAGTTGTGACTGTATGAGGGATTATTGATGAACTAGTAGATGTTGTATACTCTGAATCATTGATTCGTGCATCAAAGTCAACTATAGGAGAATTACCCCCAGTAGGAAGAGGTGGGAAGTTAGATTCTCCAAGAAATTCAGAATCAATTTCAGGGATCAAATTTCTTTGACTAGAAGCCAGGACTCTTGCTCTGGTGTTTCTATATACTCCATCTGGACTATCAACTCTACCCCCGGTGTCCCGAGAAGTCATGTTAACAGAGGCAAACAAAGGCTCATCTTCATCAGACATAGGTTCATACTGAATCCTATTGAAGACAGACTGTCGTTTATTTTGACATCTACATTGCATTGTGACTCTTGGCTGGAAGTCACATTCATGATCACCATGGTCTTGAACTGTTGATTCACATCTGTACTGAATTATGACTCTTGGATAGAAGTCACATTCAGCATGTTCCTTTGATATAGAATTACCCCTTCTCTTCTGTTGAAGATATTCCCGTAAATCTGTTTGTGAAGATTGAGGTGTATACTTCCTGTTCTTGGGTCTTGATGGCTCTTGATTATACAAAGAGTGATTAATGTGAGCCACATAATTTCTTGCATACTCTGCATCTGGATCTTTTATCTTCATATCCAATTGGTATGGTTTCTTAACACCAGAAGTGCTGAGTTTTGTTCTTAAATCAGTAGAAGGTAACACATTAATTTTGGAAACATGGAGTTTTCCTTCCATTGATCTGGATATTTGCAGAGAAGGAAGAGTTGAACCACTCCTTTGATTAGGAGTTGGTAACAGACCCTCTTTAAGGGACAGATTCTGTGCCCAATTTGAAGAAATCAAAGAAGAAGACATTAAGGAATGTTTCTTCTTAGACTCATTCAAGTTTTGAGACATAGAATGTCCAGAAGGAAGAGTAGTCAAAAGACCATCTCCTTTCCTTTGACTAACAAAAGTATCAGTCAAAGCTGTTCCGGAAGTAAAAACTACAGGAGCAGAAGAAACAACTAAAGAGTTATTCCTTTTCGAAGGGACTTTGTGTGGAAGACTACCCCCAGTTCTAGTAGAACTCGGTGAAAAAGAAGAGATAACTAAGGAGCTATTCTTCTCTGATGAAATACACGCTGAAACAGACTTGGTTAAAGAACCAGAGCTGTTAGCGTGACTTTTGATTTTAGAATTACACGCTGGAACAGATTTGGCTAAGGATCCAGTACTGTCAGCGTGACTGTTGAAAGTGGGATTGCACACTGGAACAGATTTGGCTAAGGAGCCAGTACTGTCAGCGTGACTTTTAGAGTTGAATTTGCACGCTGGAACAGATTTGGCTAAGGAGCCAGTACTGTCAGCATGACTTTTAGAGTTGAATTTGCACGCTAGAACAGATTTGGCTAAGGAGCCAGTACTGTCAGCGTGACTTTCAACTTTGGAGATACACACTGGAACAGATTTGGCTAAGGAGCCAGTACTGTTAGCGTGATCTTTGATTGCTGTCATCTTCGAGTGCACAAGAGTGTACGTGCTTGCAGTAGAGCTCTTGCCAGTGTTAGGAGCAGACACTGTGGCAGAGACTTCACCATTGACTGCCAACTGATTCTTAGGGACATAGACAGAGTGTCCCTTCGACTTGGCAGTGATGATGGAGGCTGGAGTGGGCTTGCCACCCTTAGCCCGCTGCATTTCTTCATAGGCGAGTTGATCGAATTTGATCGTCATCACCTTCTTCGTCGAGCCGATTGACGAAGTGTCGCATTGAGTTGTTACCATCTCAGAAGAGGAGATAGTTTTCTCCAGCAGAGTCGCCAATTTGGTTTCCATAAAGAAATTCTCTTTATTTGTTGTGTTTCTGGAAAAATTACAACTGTAGGAATTCGATCTAGAAGACGATCGCTTTATCCCTTGGACTATGCGAAGAAGAAAAGCTCTCAAAATTTTGACAGTAGATATCAATGTATCTGTACAATGAATGAGAAAAAGAACTCTATTTATAGAGTCAAAACAGTAACTGAAAAGATAACTACCTCACCACTGGTGCGCTTGAAAAGTCACGCAGACTCTAAATACACGCAGGGTTAGTGAGTAGTTACTGGACGTGGCCCGTAACTGTTGGACACATGGCATCAGTGCATGGGTCGTGTGCAAGTTACTGGGCACGCGAGAGAGAGAGATCGGTGGCATGGTTGCCACGTACTCCAGTTGAAATGAAATCCACGCTGACTTGCTGAAGGCAAAAATCCACGCAGATTCGTTGATGCAGACTCGTTGAAGGCGAAATCCATGCAAGCTTTGAAGAAGAATACTTCAGAATTCACGCAGGCTTTGAGAAGAATAACTCAAAAGTTACGCAATGTTTTGAGGAAGGAGAAGGTTCAGAATCCACGCAAACCGCCAGCTGTCTTGATTTGGCACGCTTCGTCTGACACAAAATCTCTGACATTGATTATATTGTCAGCCGCATTAAATGAAGATAAGACCTAAAGTCACGCCAACTTGGTGAAGAGTGAGTCTTGCTAAGGAAGATTTCGAAAATCACGCAAAAGACGGCTGTGATCTCTCGAGTTCTGTGCATACGTGGCATATGAGGAGACATTTCTCGACTGTTGTGTTGTCAGTCATTATGATTCTGACGTATGGCTGAGCTGTCTCTGCGTGACTTCTAAAGGAGATGGCCAGGCAGAACTTAGCGTATCTTTTGTGCTGCTTCTTGGATCACTCTGCGTGACTTGTTCTGATCAACTCAGCGTGACTTCATTTTTGAGGCCTACAACGTTCTGCAGAACGTCAGTGGCCGTCAGTAATCTTGGGTAAGCTGACCCGCGTCTCCGGCGGAGCTCACGGGTTACAAAAGAGAAAGTGCATCGAAGCCCATACGCTAAGGAATCGTCCTCCCCGCCGAATGTCTACTGTGTTGTATCTACAACACAAAACCACTATAACCGCTAAGTCAAACTAGCATGCAATCTCTATTAGCGGTTATTCCTATCGCACGGCTTGTACGTACTGGTGGCCAGCCAGTCACGCACTTCCGTGTTCTACATACGACATACAACTTCGTGTTACAACGTGTCAAGGCCAATGAATACAACACACAAGGTGGTCCCTTAAATCTAGGTTTAATGTGTAAGAAAAATAATATATAGCAGAAAATATAAATGAACAGTAAGTTCTAACAGGTTATGCCATGTATCACAGTTTATTTTGCATAAAAAAAATAAATAATGCATAAAATATGACCTAAAATAAGTAAACAGCAAATGGCAAGGTGTCTTGCCTGGTAGGACGTCTGGTGTGCTGCGATGATCAAGGTGGCATGAACTGCAACTTTGGTGCAACCACTATGCAAGGTAACCTCGGGTGGTGGCACGGACAGTTCCATTGGGTCCGGAAAGGTCGAATTAGTTAGGGTTGACATAAGGTAGTACGAAATTGGATGACAGAATGGGAATAAGGGGATCGGTTACGGACATGAGAGAAATCAAAGAATAAAATAATAAGATATTTGAAAACTAATTATAATACTTAAAAGTATTTTTTTATGAGTCAAAATAATTATAGCAAAAATATTTAAATTCAAGAAAATCGTTTTATTTTGGCCAAAACTCTATGTTTGTCAAAAATAGAATTTCTAGGAAGAAACTAAATTTTTATTTGTCCAAAAATATTTTAATTAATTATATAAAAATCTAGGAAAATATTTTAGTGCTACTGAGTAGTCAAACAAAACTTTGGAATAGGTTAACTATCTATTTATTTAATAAAACAAAATAACAACAATAATATTAATAATAATGATAATACTTATAGTAACATGCATACTAATAATATATGTAGTTTTTATATATAAAAAATACACTGTAATTAGAATGATAATAATAATAATAATAATAACAATAATGATAATTATTATTATTATTAACCCAATGACCAGCAAACTAGCAAAAATAAAATAATTATAATAATAATAATAATCAATAATAATCTTCCTAATAATAATGATAAGGATAATGATAATAATAATATTATTATTGATAATAATAAAAATAATAATGAACAGATACAAAAAAAAGAAAAAGAAACATTACACAAGAGCAGCTGCTCTTCTGGTGTACTAAAAGAAAGAGACAAAAAAAACAAAAAACAAAAAAAAAACAAAAAAGAAAGAAACAGAGGAGAGAGAGGGGAAAGATCGAGAAAGTCGGTGGGAGAGATGGTCTCAGCCGGGATCGATCGGAGGGGGTCAGCCAGGCTGCGCGCGGAGGAGGGAAGGAAGAGCGGGGGAAGAAGGGAACTGGGACCGGTGGTCCGTCCGTCGCTGGCCCGGAGCAAGGAGCGGCGGCGCGGGGGTTTCGAGCGGGGCGGAGCGAGGGGAAGAGAGGAGAGGGGGCGGACGCCTGCTCCGGCGCAGTGGGGCCGGATGCGGCGGCGGGAGTGGAAGCGGGTCGGCGGAAGACCGGAGGAGGGCGCCTGAGATGGAGATTAGGGTGGCGGACGGTGCGTCTCCGGCGGACTTGGCACGGGGCGGACGGCTCGGAGGAAAGAGGGGGTTTCGGGTTGTGCGACGGGGGTTCGCATGCTTGCGTCGCACCCAGAGGTGGTTCGATGAGCGGCGCTCGGCAAGGCGGCGTGCGGGCGGACAGGACGGGAGCGGTCCGGCGAGGTTAGTCTAAGGCTTGGGGTTTTAATTTGATGTTTTTTTCCTATTGGGTGGTGGCGGCGTGGGCTGCCACGGCAGTGGCCGCGGTGGCGGCTGTGTTGTGTGGTTTTGGTTGTGGTGACGACGGGTATGGGGTTGGCAGTAGGTGGAGGTTTGGTTGAGACGGGTGGCAGCGGCTGTGTGTTCGTTGATGGCAGGACACGAGGTTGGTCGATGATGGTGAAGATGGTGGTGGCGAGTCCGTGCTGCGGTGGTAACCGCGAGGGATGGGGATTTTCGGCGTGTGGCCGAGACGCGGCAGTGGTGGTTTTGGGTGCTGACGGTGGTGGTATAGGAATGACGAGGGAAGGATGATGGTAGTCGTGGTCGAGAGGGGAGGTCATAGGTCTTAGGATTTTGGGTCTGTATTTGTGGGTTTAGTGTAGCGTCGTGTCGGGTGTGTCTGACACGACGGGGAAGGATGTTCGGAGTTGTCGGACATGGGACGAAAATAATGTATGTGTAAAAGAGGAGAATAGTGGATGGGACACGGACACGATGCACGATTTGGGTTGTAGAATTTTGTGGAGAATTGGCTTGTGAAAAAAATAATAATGGATGAGTACCTGCCTATTTATAGGATGTGGGAATTCCTATTTGGATAGGATTAGAATTAATTTAAATCCAAAATAGATAATTCGCAACTTAATTTAAAATCAATCAAATCCAAATCCAAATACAAATCCAATTTAAATCTAATTAAATTCTTAGTTTAAAATCAAATGGAATAAATCAAATTTCAAATATTTAACTATTTAATTAATTCCATAAATTTAAATCAAGATTTAAAATGGTCACCATAATTTCCAAATATATTTTCCAAAAATACCAATAATAATAATTTCGAAAATAATAAATCTTTTTGAATTATAAAATACTAATATTAATAAATCTCGAAAATTATATTTTATTTAAAATAGGCTAGTAAAATATTTAGAAAATATATACTTATGCACAATAATATTATCAATAATTGTTATAAACGAAAGGCTTTGTACCAATAAATAAATAAAATAATTAACTTGAAAGTTTGGTACGATAGCTAAAACAAATTATTACATATATTATTTTGAAACTATAAAATAGAAAAAAAAAGTTTTTCTAAAAATATGTACGCTCGCACATATTCGCACTCGTCGAGCAATTTCGAAAAATAAAATTTTCGTACACGACGTACAATACGACTACGTGACGTACAATACAAAATTTTAAATCAGTACCAAATTTAATAAAAAAAATAAGTAGAAATTTTAGGGGTTTTACATCCTACACAACTTAAAAGAATTTCGTCCTCGAAATTTAGAATTCGTAGGGGGGTGAGAAGACACAAGGGGGTATCGATGGGAAACCATCGATAACAAATCATGCCGTAAGAAATCACGATCTAGATCATAGAAAAATAATACGGTATGGTCACGGGTAATGAATGAGGGTTACGATTAATAGAACGAAAAATAGATTCTCTTAAATTAAGCGATTAGAGGGTCTTGATAGGGCCGAGTAGTTTGGGATGAAGATATAGCAACATCTAATGGGAGTGGTCATAGCCGATGGGAAGGTTAGAGGAAGTTCTAGTATGACGCTTTCGTCCTCCTAAAATAGGTGAGGGCGAAAGCAATATAGAGTTCGAAAGAGGCGTTATCGAATACGAATACGTGATTCAAGGACGACCGAAAAAAATTTCAAAAGGAGTTGCCAAGGCAGTCGCGGATGGGATTCTAAAGGACAAGTTTAGCTATGTCCCCATCCACGAAGAACGATAAAATAAAGCGAACCAAAGTGCACCTGGTTGATCAGACCATTATGCACCGGTTCTGATTAGACGATACGTTAGTGGGAGCTCTTCCAATAACATATGTCGTGAACAAGCTCGATAAATCAATGAACTTGCAAATCTAGGTTATAGTAGCAACATTTGTAAAGAGAGTGTAATTATAGGCACGAGAGTTTAAAATTGAGAGGGAGTTTAGTCGAACTCTAAATGAGCTAAGTCATGCCCTGTGATGGTCTTTATATAGTCGTCCTATAGTCTTCTTGTCCAAGTCCTTGGTTGGCTAGACGGGTTAGGTCCTCTAGATTCTAGGATCTAAATAAGCTTGCTAATATAGGTCACTAGGTCAAAGGGTTGCTGGTTCATAAGGTATTCTACCCAACTTAAAGAATTAAACTAATGGTGTTTTGGGACAACTAACTAGTAGGGTCAATCTCTAGCAGCACGAAGGGAAGATAAGAATAGGGATGGAAGGAAGTAAGCAAGATGCAATTGATGAGTCAAACGGTAGATAAAATCAAGGAAAGAGATCAAGTATTTGGATGAGATCCTAGACTTCTAATCCTATACGCAGGCTTGCTTGGTACGGTAAAGTAACCAAACAATTTATCTTGACCTGCATGGGCTACCACAAAAATATGTAACGCCCCAGTCCCAAAATACATAGGACTAAAAACGTAGACATGCCAGCTGTATTCATACGAAGTACACTCCAATATATGGAATCCTCGAAAGAATACATAAGCTGTAAAATATAGTAGAACCATAACTAATCTCATCCACACCAAATTAAATGAATAAAAGATATCATATAATGATAATGAATTGTCTTGATACAATATGTTGGACGGAGACAAATCCACTACCAACAAGTAAAGGAAAAATACATGAAAAAAGAAATGAGTTTTTGGTGAGCGAAGCGAAGATGATCCAGGCGTAATCATCCTCGAAGAAATAGAGCGGATCACGGCTAGAGCTAAAGCACCTGCGAAAGACAATAGCACACACCTGACGAGATAACCAGGTCCTCATAGGGACGTAACAAGACACATATTATCATGCCATATAAACTGAATAAATATTGCTCAAATAAATAAGTCAATTGAATTATAACATGGTCCAATACACATCTATTGAACGAGCGTACCATCCCCCCAACCAAACAAGGACATGAGATGGTAAACTAATTCACGGTGACGTATCTTTCCATGCTATGAATCCAATATGGTATCCGGACCCCAACAAGGTTCAATACCTTCTCATCGAAGTAGTAAGTCACACCTACAACCAAACAAGGACAAGATGTGATGAACTAATCCGCGACAAGTTATTGTTCCAAGCCACGGTCAGATACAAGTACCCAAACCAAAAGTACTCGTACCTAACGGATAAAGGTGCCTAACCGTTCTAAGTGAAATATAGTTAAGAACAATCCTTCCTAGGCATGGGCCCTGGCTAAATAGGATCGGCATAGTCCCCCCTTGGGGTACTAGAGGCCCAATCAATAAGTGCATAAGGTTCCGCAGAACGTCAGTGGCCGTCAGTAATCTTGGGTAAGCTGACCCGCGTCTCCGGCGGAGCTCACGGGTTACAAAAGGGAAAGTGCATCGAAGCCCATATGCTAAGGAATCGTCCTCCCCGCCCAATGCCTACTGTGTTGTATCTACAACACAAAACTACTATAACCGCTAAGTCAAACTAGCATACAATCTCTATTAGCGGTTATTCCTATCGTACGGCTTGTACGTACTGGTGGCCAGCCAGTCATGCACTTCCGTGTTCTACATATGACACACAACTTCGTGTTACAACGTGTCAAGGCCAATGAATGCAACACACAAGTTGGTCCCTTAAATCTAGGTTTAATGTGTAAGAAAAATAATACATAGCAGAAAATATAAATGAACAGTAAGTTTTAACAGGTTATGCCATGTATCACAGTTTATTTTGCATAAAGAAAATAAATAATGCATGAAATATGAGCTAAAATAAGTAAACAGCAAATGACAAGGTGTCTTGCCTGGTAGGACTTCTTGTGTGCTGCGATGATCAAGGTGGCCCGAACTACAACTTTGGTGCAACCACTATGCAAGGTGACCTCGGGTGGTGGCACGGACAGTTCCATTGGGTCCGGAAAGGTCGAATTAGTTAGGGTTGACATAAGGTAGTACGAAATTGGGTGACAGAATGGGAATAAGGGGATCGGTTACGGACAGGAGAGAAATCAAAGAATAAAATAATAAGATATTTGAAAACTAATTATAATACATAAAACTATTTTTTATGAGTCAAAATAATTATAGCAAAAATATTTATGTCACGCCCCATAACCAGAATACTGGAGAGCGGGGGAATGACTCAGCCAGCTACGTATTACGGGTAGATGAATACCGTATAATACGATCAATGCTGTCTAAAAGACGAGGGGGTGCATGCTACATGAAAGTCTCGCTATGGTCACTTCACATCTAATGTCTCAATCATTCAAACAAGAAGCGATAACAGAGAACATTTAAGATAAAGCAATAAGGCGTCCCAAACGTTTAGTCAAAATGTTCTTGAGATCTGGCTTTACAAAACATAGCCAGATGATATAACAACATATACACAATTGTTATCAGCTGCAGTCTGACTTAATTACAATTATGTAAAAGTAAGTACAAGACTATCCGACTAACATGTCGGTGCCAAGCGGCAAAATGTAAAGTAATTAACAAAACAAGCGGGGAAGTAAGGAACCCACTCGAGTCCTCCTGCGATCATTCCTCTAGTATTGACCATCTTGGAGGTGGAAGTAAGCTGAGTCCTCGGGAACCGGCTCTAAATTTGGCCATACAAAACCAGAGAGGTTAGACCTCTAATAGCAAGTACCGTAAGGAAGCACGATATGAGACATTAAACCAGTAAATAAGAGAATATAATAATAGATCTCTGCTTGCTACTGGGATTCACGTAACATCACGACACTTCGAACCAACCTCCCAACCAAACAAGGACAGAAGTTGGCCCGTCATGTCCTGATGCTCTGATCATCTCAGTTACGTAACAGAGTAGGTACAGTACACAAACAAATCAACTTAAATGGCCATCCAACTCCTACGGCTTACTACTGTGAGTCCCAAGTTATCCTGGAATTATGCAATAAGGATTTCTCAGTTCTTACTATGGGCAAGCAAGGCTAGTCTATCCAATCAATCAATTGCGCCAATCATGAATTAGACGAGTCCCAGCGGGACGCCCGTCATCAATATACAATAATATAAGCAGATACCGCTCCCTGCCCGTGTAGCAGATTTGCAGTATCTGTGGGAACCAGCCGGCCTGTCGGGCACTAATAGTCCCAAAGAGGGCTGCCATATAAGAACTCGGAATTCCATACTCTCCATGCAATCATTATTTTATTTAACTTAGTAGCTTCTATGTTAAGTGAAATTCCATGTCGTGGATCATGGTCATTCAGAATGAGTACTTCCGTACAAGGTACGATATGTCCAACTCTACAACGATATCCGTGCGGTTAAGTTGTAGGTCTTACATAGCGTAATACAATAATTAAAACTAACCACGGAATAATCATGCCTTGACCATAGAGTACACATGCTGCTTTCGTAAAATAAATAAATAATTGTAGCCTGCATGTATCTATATGTCAATATTCGGAATTGGCCAATCGATTGCAAATATGAATGTGTCTCATTCCATTTAATTCAATAAGACGACTAGCCAGTCTCTTAGTTCCATCTAGGAACGCATGATCAATAATAAATCAAGATAACAATCAATGTTAATTAATGCCAAATTCGGAAAATAAAATTAGGAGATAAATAATGATCGGGAAATAAATAATCCATGCGGCTGAGAAATGAGATTGGGAAATAATTAATCCATGCGGCTGAGAAATGAGATTCTTATGCGGCTGTGAAATGAGATTGGGAAATAAATAATCCATGCGGCTGAAAAATGAGATTGGGAAATAAATAATCCATGCGGCTGTGGGAAATAATTGAAAAATAATTAATCCATGCGGCTGAGAAATGAGATTCTCATGCGGCTGTGAAATGAGATTGGGAAATAAATAATCCATGCGGCTGAGAAATGAGATTGGAAAATAATTAATCCATGCGGCTGAGAAATGAGATTCTCATGCGGCTGAGAAATAAGATTGGAAAATAATTAATCCATGCGGCTGAGAAATGAGATTAGGAAATAATTAATCCATGCGGCTGAGAAATGAGATTGGGAAATAATTAATCCATGCGGCTGAGAAATGAGATTCTCATGCGGCTAAGAAATGAGATTGGGAAATAATTAATCCATGCGGCTGAGAAATGAGATTCTCATGCGGCTGAGAAATGAGATTGGAAAATAAATAATCCATGCGGCTGAGAAATGAGATTGGAAAATAATTAATCCATGCGGCTGAGAAATGAGATTCTCATGCAGCTGAGAAATGAGATTGGAAAATAAATAATCCATGCGGCTGAGAAATGAGATTCTCATGCGGCTGTGAAATGAGATTGGGAAATAAATAATCCATGCGGCTGAGAAATGAGATTGGAAAATAATTAATCCATGCGGCTGAGAAATGAGATTCTCATGCGGCTGTGAAATAAAATTCTCATACGGCTGAGAAATGAGAGACCCATCTTCTCAGAAACCTGAGAAGGATGGTCATGGAACCCTTAGCTTCCAAGCTCCATAAAACATTCACTGTAAGTCCAAATTTGGACTTCCATAGGTCAAAATGGGGTAGAACGAAATTCTCTACAACATGAAACCATCAAAACTTGGAAATAACAATATTAAATAGATCAAAATCTAAGAAATCCGAAAATACTATAACTTAGATCTAGAAGAATTTAGCCATAGAAATTAAAAATGCCAAGCACTAAAGAGACTTAGAATCAAATAAGAAAGATGATGGAACAATAATAATAGGGATCCATCAAGAAGCAAGTTGGCACTTGTCTTGCTCTCCTAGGTTGGTGGAAGAGTTATGAGGAATAAGAAGAGTAATAGTGAAGTAATGAAGAGAGAGAAAGGGGATGGGTTTTAAATGAAGGAGTGGTGGTAGGTGGGGGTTTATTTCGGTTCATGATGAACCAACATAATTAAACCAATCTGAGCCGAACCCATAGCAAAGCTAAAGCAGAGTATAAAAGCAGAAAGTAAAGTGCAGAAATAAAATTGCAGAAAATTAATTAACATAAAATTAAAGAGATTTAAATACAGAGCAATACATGATAAATATAAAATATTTACATTTAAACAGTACATGTATTTTAAAAATACATATTCTGGGAATGGGAAGTGACAATTTAAATTCAAGAAAATCGTTTTATTTTGGCCAAAACTCTAAGTTTGTCAAAAATAGAATTTCTAGGAAGAAACTAAATTTTTATTTGTCCAAAAATATTTTAATTAATTATATAAAAATCTAGGAAAATATTTTAGGGCTACTGAGTAGTCAAACAAAATTTTGGAATAGGTTAACTATCTATTTATTTAATAAAACAAAAATAACAATAATATTAATAATAATGATAATACTTATAGTAACATGCATACTAATAATACATGTAGTTTTTATATATATATAAATACACTGTAATTAGAATGATTATAATAATAATAATAATAACAATAATGATAATTATTATTATTATTAACCCAATGACCAGCAAACTAGCAAAAATAAAATAATTATAATAATAATAATAATCAATAATAATCTTCCTAATAATAATGATAAGGATAATGATAATAATAATATTATTATTGATAATAATAAAAATAATAATGAACAGATACAAAAAAAAGAAAAAAAAGAAAAAGAAACATTACACAAGAGCAGCTGCTCTTCTGGTGTACTAAAAGAAAGAGACAAAAAAACAAAAACAAAAAAAAACAAAAAGAAAGAAACAGAGGAGAGAGAGAGAGGGGAAAGATCGAGAGAGTCGGTGGGAGAGAGGGTCTCAGCCG
The DNA here is from genome assembly GCA_029216955.1 of Iris pallida. Classification (NCBI taxonomy): domain Eukaryota; kingdom Viridiplantae; phylum Streptophyta; class Magnoliopsida; order Asparagales; family Iridaceae; genus Iris; species Iris pallida. The sequence continues at coordinate 17,780,896 of JANAVB010028397.1, forward strand.
GGATCGATCGGAGGGGGTCAGCCAGGCTGCACGCGGAGGAGGGAAGGAAGAGCGGCGGAAGAAGGAAACTGGGACCGGTGGTCCGTCCGTCGCTGGCCCGGAGGAAGGAGCGACGGCGCGGGGGTTTCGAGCGGGGCGGAGCGAGGGAAAGAGAGGAGAGGGGGCGGACGCCTGCTCCGGCGCAGTGGGGCCGGATGCGGCGGCGGGAGTGGAAGCGGGTCGAGCGGACGACCGGAGGAGGGCGCCTGAGATGGAGATTAGGGCGACGGACGGTGCGTCTCCGGCGGACTTGGCGCGGGGCGGACGGCTCGGTAGAAAGAGGGGGTTTCGGGTTGTGCGGCGGGGGTTCGCATGCTTGCGCCGCACCCAGAGGTGGTTCGATGAGCGGCGCTCGACAAGGCGGCGTATGGGCGGTCAGGACGGGAGCGGTCCGGCGAGGTTAGTCTAAGGCTTGGGGTTTTAATTTGATGTTTTTTTTCCTATTGGGTGGTGGAGGCGTGGGCTGCCACGGCAGTGGCCACGGTGGCGGTTGTGTTGTGTGGTTTTGGTTGTAGTGACGACGGGTATGGGGTTGGCAGTGGGTGGAGGTTTGGTTGAGACGGGTGGCAGCGGCTGTGTGGTCATTAATGGCAGGAGACGGGGTTGGTCGATGATGGTGAAGATGGTGGTGGCGAGTCCGGGCTGCGGTGGTAACCGCGGGGATGGGGATTTCCGACGTGTGGCCGAGACGCGGCAGTGGTGGTTTTGGGTGCTGACGGTGGTGGTGTAGGAATGACGAGGGAAGGATGATGGTAGTCATGGTCGAGAGGGAAGGTCATAGGTCTTAGGATTTTGGGTCTGTATTTGCGGGTTTAGTGTAGCGTCGTGTCGGGTGTGTCTGACACGACGGGAAAGGATGTTCGGAGTTGTCGGACATGGGACGAAAATAATGTATGTGTAAAAGAGGAGAATAGTGGATGGGACACGGACACGATACATGATTTGGGTTGTGGAATTTTGTGGAGAATTGGCTTGTGAAAAAAATAATAATGGATGAGTACCTGCCTATTTATAGGATGTGGGAATTCCCATTTGGATATGATTAGAATTAATTTAAACCCAAAATAGATAATTCGCAACTTAATTTAAAATCAATCAAATCCAAATCCAAATCCAATTTAAATCTAATTAAATTCTTAGTTTAAAATCAAATGGAATAAATCAAATTTCAAATATTTAACTATTTAATTAATTCCATAAATTTAAATCAAGATTTAAAATGGTCACCATAATTTCCAAATATATTTTCCAAAAATACCAATAATAATAATTTCGAAAATAATAAATCTTTTTGAATTATAAAATATTAATATTAATAAATCTCAAAAATTACATTTTATTTAAAATAGGCTAGTAAAATATTTAGGAAATATATACGTATGCACAATAATATTATCAATAATTGTTATAAACGAAAGGCTTTGTACCAATAAATAAATAAAATAATTAGCTTGAAAGTTTGGTACGATAGCTAAAACAAATTATTACATATATTATTTTGAAACTGTAAAATAGAAAATAAAAAGTTTTTCTAAAAATATGTACGCTCGCACATATTCGCACTCGTCGAGCAATTTCGAAAAATAAAATTTTCGTACACGACGTACAATACGACTACGTGACGTACAATACAAAATTTTAAATCAGTACCAAATTTAATAAAAAAAATAAGTAGAAATTTTAAGGGTTTTATACAAATCCATCGCACTTGTACCCAGTTGTAGGATCTTCGATAGCACTTGGAAAATATCTAACCTCCTCCCATATCGTGGCTCCGCACCACCTTGGCGGTGGATCACCCTTCTCTACAACGCCGGCACGGAATGCATTCCTGTTCCTTCTGAACGGATGATCTTTTGGCAGAAATTGCCGATGACAATCAAAGAAGCACGGTTTTCCTCCGTGTTTCAAGCGGAAAGCCTTACTACGGTCCATGCAATACGGACATGAGAGACGGCCATGAGTGCTACATCCAGATAACATTCCATAGGCCAGAAAGTCGTTGATGGTCCACATAAGGGTTGCCTTCATCTGAAAATTCTGCTTCCTGAAAATATCGTACGTGTTAGCGCCTACTTCCCATAATTGATTCAACTCATCTATCAAAGGCTGTAAGTACACATCAATGTTCCTCTTGGGATTGTTCGGACCAGGAATTATAACGGTTAGAAACATGTACTGAGTCTTCATGCACATCCAAGACGGTAGATTATACGGAGTGACAATCACAGGCCAGCACGAATACTGGGATCCCGAAAGACCAAAAGGAGTAAAACCGTCAGAAGATAGCCCCAACTTGACATTACGCGGATCTGAAGCAAAATCAGGATACACTCGATCAAAGTGCTTCCACGCTTCTCCATCGGATGGGTGATCCAACACTCCTTCAATCTGTTCTCGCATGTGCCAACTCATATTTTCGGCCGTCTCTTTCACCATAAATAATCTTTGCAACCGCGGCGTTAAAGGCAAGTAGTACATTGAATCGGTCGGTCTTCTTGCACCGGTAGACCTTCCTGTACTAGTTGTCTTATAGCGATCAGCACCACAAAATCTGCACACATCTGCGTCCTTGTCGTCTTTGTAGTACAGCATGCACCCATTGCGACAAGAATCGATTTTTTCGTATCCCATCCAGAGCGATCTCACCATCCTCTTAGACCGGTAGAAGTCTTTAGGCAACTTAGCACCCTCAGGCAATATTTCTATAAGCAACTCCATAAGACGGTTGTAGCAATCTTGCGACATGTTAAAATCGAACTTGATGCTCAACAATCTTGTAACCACCTCCAACGGTGAATGATCCTCACAACCAGGATATAATGGAGTCCTTGCATTCTCCAGCAACTCCATGAACTGTGCAGCATCGACGTTCAGTGCCTCCTCAGGTGCATCATGATCGTCCGGATCGAAACTAGGCCCCGTCGCGTCAAAAATCATGTTCACCAACCCATCGTCGTAAGCAGCGTTGTTGTGGACATCCACATAAGACTCATACTCCGATGCTAAAGACACAAGTTCTCCGTGTGCGCTCCACTGATAGTAATTTGGCGTGAAACCCTTCGAGTATAAATAATACGTGACTTCCACTTCTGGATGATATTTCAAGTTACGACATCTCACACATGGACACTTAATTTTGGTACCGTCCATGTACTGAAGGAACGCCTTGGCAAACTGCAGGAACTGCTGTACACCCTCTATGAATTCATCTCACACACCGCACATGTCATCAGGATGACGGTTGTACATCTACGAACGATTCCGTAAGTAGTAATTCATATCCATATCCAATTGAGGATAATTCTGTAAGATAGATACATGCACATTGCAGTCAGTGAATGAATGTTAAGACAGTTTAGATATGGGTGCGCAACATAAACTGTTCATTCATTCCACATATTACAAACAAAGAATTTGAAGGAAGAAACAAAAACAACTGTGTTGGGACTAAAACAACTGTCTTGTGTCAAAGTGTCGTATCCGATAGACCGATACTAATCCGATACGGTCGATACTAATCCGATACCGATTCTGATACTCATCCCAACTGTCCAATATCGACCCTTTGGGTCTACAAGAGTTATTTCACCCATTTTGTCAAAAAAGGTAAAACTTTTTAAATTAATATCCAATATCGACCCTTTGGCCTGTGCTTGAGCAGTATTCTAACTCAAACTATCTATCCTAACTAATAAATTAATATCCTACTTTAACATCTACTAACTCTCATATTCCTTCTAACATAAACTAATATCCTAATCTAAACTAACCCTTTAACTGAAACTAATATCTAAACAATGCTAATCATGAACTAACACCCTAACCTGGAAGTCCACACTGCTCAAGCACATGCCAAAGGCCAAGTTATAAGGAAAAATACAGGCAACTGTCTGTAGCTACAAGGCAAAACCAAATGTTGACGGTATATACCGTCAACATTTAAAAAGTTTACTTGTCTTGACAAAATGAGTAAAGTAACTCTTATAGACCGAAAGGATACTCTATACACTCTATGTAATACGATATACCAATCATACCTACACTTCTAGGATACCTACTCTATACACTGTAGTAATGAATTGTCCTTATTAATGATGCTCTTAGGTAACATATTTAACATATGAGATTTTCATGTTGCACTTACGCATTTATAGCTATAAATTGCTTGAGCAACAACATATAGGTATGGGAATCGGTATCGAACTATTCCTATGAGTATTGGTATCGACGATATCAGTAGTAGACTTACTAGCTAGGGTTTTGGTCAAACTCTAGTCCACAAGTTCAATTAGCCTATTGGGTTCATTTCTAGGTAATCCTATAGATATATCAGGGTATAGGCTAAGGTACACTAGGTCAAGTACATATGTATACCATATATATACAATAACATATATATATATATATATATATATATATATATATATATATATATATATATATATATATATATATATATATATATCCTCTCATAAAAATACATATATCCTCTAAAAAAATATACATATATATATATATATATATATATATATATACATATATCTTCTCAAATCCAAATATAGCAAGCCCCTATATATCATAACCTTACCCCTCATGAATCTCATGCATATATAATCTCAGCTATATATCACTACTCTACATATATGAACTAAATATACCAAGCCAACACATTTCTATTTCACATACATATATTTCAGGAAACTGAGTATACAACCAACAACTTCTAAACATTCAATTTAACTCAAACCCCCAACTTAACTCACAGTCAACAAACTAAATAATATGTCGCTGAACGTCGCTATTCAGCGACGTAATTTAACTCATGTCGCTGAACGTCGCAAGTCAGCGACGTTTTGCGATGTTTATATAAAGGAGTTGTTATATTACATAGTTAGCGACGGCATTTTATGCCGTCGCTAATAGATCATATTTTAGTAGTGTCATCATTATCTTCTTCTTCTTCTTCTTCTTCTTCTTCTTCTTCACCATTTCTATCCTCATCGTCTCTATCAAAATCATAGTTTTCTTCTCATTTTCAATTTTGATGTCACCAAAGGTTCCTCACAAACAATGTACAAACCCTAATACTCTCTTCCTCACAAAGAATGTATGGAAATAAAGCCTAAAATGTTTATTTCATTTTTCCTCACAAACAATGCATGAAAATAAACCCTAAAATGTATATTTTACTCCATTATCATGATGGAACTAAATTCTAACATATGTTTTTTCATTCGACCATTTCGAATTTAGGACTGTCAGGAATTGTGACAGTCATGAAATGGACTTGATGTACAGCAAGTCCATTTCAGGACTGCCACAATTTCTGACAGTCCTCAATACTTGTAGGACTGCCAGAAATTGTGGCAGTTATGATATGGACTTGTTGTACGTGGAAATTGTGGCAGTTATGGTATGGACTTGTTGTACGTGTACAACAAGTCCATTTCAGGCCTGCCACAAATTCTGACAGTCCTCAATACTTCTTTGACTGGCATAAATTGTGTCAGTCCTGATATGAACTTGTTGTACAATGAGTTTCATAATTGCCACAATTTTTGTTCGCCCTCAATACTTCTAGGACTGCCAAAAATTATGACATTTCTAAATTATAGAACTGTCGAAATTAGATGATTTGTTAATTAAAAATTGAGAGATTTATCTATAAGATAGATTTAAATTTGACAAATTTATCTATGAAGATTTATTAATGAAGAAAATAGATTAATAGATTTGATAGATTTGATAATCAAATTTCTTCTATAACTAGTATTTCATCCATAACTCCCATGAGTTGGGACCACAACTTCAAAGTAAAAGTTCCATGATTTGTACAAGTTGGTACTTTCTTTTTCTTCTTGTTGTTCTTCTTCCATGATGTCCAAACAAGAAGAAAGAAAATAAACTAGGATTTGGAGAAAGAGATGTGAGGAATGAGACAAGAGCAAAAAAAGAATAAGACTTATATACCTACATTTGAGCTAGCCTTGAGTAATTTTTCAAGTGACAAACTTGTAAATAAACCAAAAAACAGATTTTGACTAACCCTGACCAACTTTAGATGTGCCCTTATAATTAGTCAATATTAATTGGTATGAGAGATGGAGAGTTTCTACACGTAGAAATCCTCATAAAAACTCTCCATCCTACATTGATGCCATCTAGGATAGAAATTGGAATATAAATCTCTATTGTGAGGTATTTTCTAAGGGTCTGCTTGACAATTGTATGGGTAGCGGTTATGAAGTATATATTTTCTCCATCCTACATCAATGCTATTTAGGATAGAAATTGGGATATAAATATCTATTGGAAGATATTTTTTCTAACAGTCTGCTTGGTAATTGTAGGGGTAGCGCTTATGATTTATTTTTAGAATACCGGTTATGAGTGGTCCGGTTTTAAGTGGTTTTTAAGTAGCGGTTTTTAAATCAGTCCAATCCATGATTGGTAATTTACTAAAGAGCGGTTCTGAAATTTTTTACACGAATAAAATTAAATATGGAAGGGTATTAGTAGTTATAATTATATATTCTTGGTGAGGATATAAATAGAATAAAATAATAAAATTCTTCAAAATTTATCGATTTGGGGGGTTTATAAAACCACCCAAAATTATATTACACCGATTTGGAAAGGTTTTTGAGCCGACGAAAATCATTGCCTCAAAAAATTTAACAATCAAAAATTTTCATAAACGGTCGGTTCAAAAACACCCAAAAATTGATGAAAATATTATTACCAAGCAGACCCTAAAGTTGGCTTCTACTATAGAACTAGAGAAGATAGAAATCCCCGTTGAAGATGGCCTTAGCTTACGAAAAAAGGTCGATAAGTACGTAATAAATTTTCATGGAAATACAAACACTCGTACAGTGATTTCAGGTTTGCGAGCCACCGTGGAAGTCTTCCAAGCAGCCAGGCTTAATTGTGTTTTTTTTTTCTTGAGCACAAGTTCAACCTGTAGGGGGTGTTTGGTATGCGGAATACTATATAGTCGAGAATTCTATATTTTCGAGAATCAAATTTTAAGGAATTAAATTTTCTGGAAAATTACATTTCCATGTTTGGTGACAATATAAATATTTCCGGAAAAAAAAAAATAATAACGAAAAAAATGAACAAATATAAAAAAACCGGTAAAACGACAAAAAATCGGTAAAAAACGAAAAAAGGTAAAAACGACAAAATAACAAAAAACGAAAAAAGATGAAAAACGACAAAAATCGGTTAAAACGAAAAAAATGACCAAAAAGCGAAAAAAATGTATAAACGACAAAAAATAACAAAATAAAATTGGTAAAAACGACAAAAATAACCAAAACACGACAAAAACGACATAAAATCGATAAAAACGACAAAACAACCAAACTGTGACAAAAACGACAAAAAACAACAAAAAATCGATTAAAACGACAAAAATTACAAAAAAATCGGTAAAAAACGACAAAAAAATCGGTTAAAAATAACAAAAATCGGCTAAAACGACAAAAAATAACCAAAAAGTGACAAAATCAAAAAATAATTGATAAAAACGACAAAAAAGGACAAAAAATCGGTTAAAACGACAAAGAAAATGACAAAAAAAGGTTAAAAACGACAAAAAATCGGTTAAAAACGACAAAATAACCAAAAAGCGACAAAAACGAAAAATAATCGATAAAACGACAAAAAAGACTAAAAATCGGTTAAAACGACAAAAATGACAAAAAATCGGTTAAAAACGACAAAAAAATCGGTTAAAAACAACAAAAAATCGGTTAAAATGACAAAAAATAACCAAAAAGCGACAAAAACGAAAAATAATCGATAAAAACGACTAAAAATCGGTAAAAACAAAAAAAGCTACAAAACGACAAAAAAATCGCTTAAAACGCTAAAAAATAATCAAAAAGTGACCAAAAAAAGGCAAAAAAATGGATAAAAACGACAAAAAAATCGCTTAAAACGACAAAAAATTGGTAAAAATGACAAAAAAGCGATAAAAACGACAAAAATAACCAAAAAGTGAAAAAAAAAGACAAAAAATTGGTAAAACGACAAAAAAATCGCTTTAAAACGACAAAAATTGGTAAAACGACAAAAAAATGACAAAAAAACGATAAAAACGACAAAAAAAAAGAAAAAATGTTCAAAACTAATCAAAATTGATTAAAAAAGAAGAAAAAAATTTAGACAATTTTTTTTTTTGCCCGGACAAAAAAAAATACCCACCTATTCTCAAGGGATAGAATTCCCATGTTTTGTGGGTAAACTATTTACCCGGGTATTTATAATTTCCGGAAATAAATTTTTTATAAGCCAAACAAACGTGGTAATAGATTCTCATCTTAAATTTTTCCGAAAATAAAAAAAAATTACCGCGTACCAAACGCTCCCGAAGTGTAAATCTCCCCCGTCTTAATTGTGTTTTTTTTTCTTGTTCAGGAAATTTCAATGTGAATTATTAAAATTATTCTTAATTTATAAAAAAATTATAAATTTAATTTTAAAAACTGTAATAAATTATAAATAATTTTGATAATCCAATCATAAAGTTACATTAATATTGTAAAAAAACTCTGGGTAATTGTAATTCACAAATTTTATTCTAGCTTTATGGTACAGTAAAAAATAGTGCACGTAAATATTAAAATAATTCGCGTTGTTATAATGTAATAGCAAAAAAATTATGTCATGACGCTACACGTGTTCGTGTATACGTCCACTTCGTTGGCTTCATGTGTACGTGGCACACTAAACTTAATTACCAACAAATTCCTTAGACCTGTCAATTGGGCCGGGCTGGCCCAGTCAGACACGAGTCCGGCCTAAAAAATTGGCCATGTGCTGGCCCGGCCCGATTAATCGTGGGCCCGGGCTGGATCGGCTCCGTATATTGGGTCGTGCCGGATCATGTATATTGGCCCATAATATAGGTCCGGCCCGCCCCGAAGTTCGGCCCGGTTACAACATCCCCTACACAATCTCCTTGATTTGTCTCAAATCCTACCAGCTAACAGCAGTATTGTCACTTTCACAAGGAAAAGAAAAGAAAATTATGTACACAACAAACACTCTGCCCTCCACATATGTTTTGTACCACTGCCTCAAGCAACAAGTGCAAGCGGTGGTGGCATATGTTATTATTATGATTATATAGTGTAATAGTGAATTAAATTAAAATGAAATGGATGTTTGAATTGAACTGAATTGAATTGAAATTCAATTCAATTCATTTCAATATATATTAGTTGCAAGTTGCTGCAACAACATACATGAATGCATCCATACATACTTAGTCAAAGTCGTACATCAGCTATAAGCTTCACCGTGCATGTGTCGTGTCACTTATATATGGCCAATCATGTACAGCCATTTATACAAAATTATGTAGATCCATGTAAACGATGGCCTCCAGTGCGACCCGGCCCGGCCCAATCCAGCCCGACACGACCCGAAAGTCCAACGTGTCGTGGGTCATGTGCCGGGCTGGACTTAAAATTTTATCTATAGTCCGGCCCGGTCCGACCTGCTACAGTTCATGGGCTCAAAAGGCCCGTCCCAAGTCCGGTCCGGCCCACTTGACAGCACTACAAATTCCTAAACCTACATCGTGTACGCATTTAAAATTAATATTGTGTTTGCTTTGAAATTCACAAATGACCCGGACAACACATAAATAGTCACGTGTTTGCTTTCATGCCATTACCAAATACATAAAAGTTCCTAGGAAAGAGAAATCATCGAAGCCATACGAAGAGACAACACAACTCTCAAAACACCATTTGCTTGAAAAAAAATATCATTATTTTCTTCTAGTACCCACTTATGTTTCACGCTAACTCGGTTGGCGAGTTATATTATTGTTACATTTTGTCAACTAATTTAGCAGTTTGTTTTGCCATACCATGATAACTGAGTTGACACATGTGACATTCCAGCATACTCGCCAAATGAGTTGGCACGTCCAGCACACTTGTCAATTGAGTTGGCGCGCCCATGCGCACTCGGCCACGTCGGCCAATAGTTCACTCAACCTCGCCAAATGACTTGACGAGCCCCTCCATACTCGCCATGTCACTTGGCGAGCTATCTCCCAATTTCTAATTTTTTCAAACTTTTTCCTCTATGTAGAATTACCTCAAACTTATTTACTCTATATAATTTTTTTTTGAATACTATAAGACAAAAAAATTCTACATTTTCAAAAAAACAAATTCCTAGTAGTTAAATTTTTGAAAAATATATTCTCATTTTTTCATTAAATTTTTTTTAACTCACACACGGATGTTTGGTAAGCAAAATACGACCATAAATTCTATATTTTCAAAAATTGATTAAATTTTCTGATAAATTACATTACCCTATTTGGTGAATATATATACTAGTAATATGCAGTTGCGAAAAAAAAAAATATTATAAAAATTGTCATTCCTACGATTTTAACTCAAGCAACTAAAAAAAATATCTCCCACTTTAATCACTTTTTAATTGTAAATAAATTATATTAAATAGTTAAATACATATATATATATATATATATATATATATATATATATATATATATATATATATATATATATATATATATACAAAACACAAAGGTTTTTGAATCCTAGGGCTGACTGTGCCAAGATAAAGAGTGGTTGGGATTTAATCTTGGTGAATCAACGGTTGTGAAATTTTATGGGGAAGAACATTATTGGGAGTGGGATTTTATGGGGAAGAGCATTATTGGGAGTGGGGTTTTATGGGGAATCCAAAGATGAAAATTTAATATTTTGATGGTTGGGATTTAATATTTTGATGGGGGCCTCATAATGGTTGTGGATGAGCATTATTGAGAGTGGAGTTTTATGGGGAATCCAAATAAAATTCACATCCAGCAGTGGTTGGGATTTAATATTTTGATGGGGGCCTCAAAATTATTATTGTTCGTTTAAAATTGGGGGTCCAAGATTTTAAGGGGGAATACCTTAAATGAACCATGCCCTATGGGCACGGGTTATAACTAGTCTCTTATACAAAACACAAAGGTTTTTGAATCCTAGGGCTGACTGTGCCAAGATAAAGAGTGGTTGGGATTTAATCTTGGTGAATCAACGGTTATGGGGTTTTATGGGGAAGAGCATTATTGGGAGTGAGGTTTTATGGGGAAGAGCATTATTGGGAGTGGAGTTTTATGGAGAATCCAAAGATGGAGATTTAATATTTTGATGGTTGGGATTTAATATTTTGATGGGGCCTCATAATGGTTGTGGATGAGCATTATTGAGAGTGGAGTTTTATGGGGAATCAAAATAAAATTCACATCCAGCAGTGGTTGGGATTTAATATTTTGATGGGGGCCTCAAAATTATTATTGTTCGTTTAAAATTGGGGGTCCAAAATTTTGAGGAGAAATATCTTAAATGAACAATGCCCTATGGACACGGATTATGACTAGTATATATATATATATATATATATATATATATATATATAGCAAGTAAGCTTTCATGGATTAGAAAGCATATGTATATAACGAGCACATTGGTCACGTTCCCCACAAAAAGCCACATCAAAAGTAACTACCAACATCATGCACCCATGGTTCATCAAACAAAATGAAAAGCTAAGAACCACTACCAGTCCAGAAGCAACTACTGAAAACCTAAGATAAATTTCAAGTGGAAAGGATCGATGAGTCACCAGCATCACTTCGTCGAAGGACACTCCCTCGCGAAGTGTCCCATCTCTCTCTCCGCAGTTGTAGCAGCCAGTCCCGCCGCTGCCGTCGCCACCGCCGGGGTACCTCCCTCCGCCACCACCGCCGGAGTACTCGCCTCCACCGCCGGAGTACCTCCCGCCGCCACCGTCTCCGCCACTGGGGTAGTCCCTCGCTATGTGACCGGTCTCCCCACAGCTATAGCATGCTCCACCGCCACCACCCCTGCCACCACCGCCTCCGAAGCTGCCGCCGCCGCCTCCGTATCCTCCGCCACCGTAGCCGCCTCCTCCACGGCCTCCACCACCATACCCGCCGCCACCGCGACCTCCGCCTCCTCCGCCGCCGCCGAATTCGGCTCCCTGGACGCTAACACCGCCGGGTCCGGTGACGTCGGCGGCCTTGGTACGGCCGTCGTCGCCCTGGGTGACGACGAACTCGACCGTCTCCCCCTCAGCGAGGGAGCGGAAGCCGTCGGACTTGATGGAGCTCTGGTGGACGAAGAGGTCCTCGCTCCCGTCGACGGGGCTGATGCAGCCGAACCCCTTGGACCCGTCGAACCACTTCACCGTCCCGCTCAGCCTCTCTCCCGCCATTGTCGCCGAAACCCTAACCCTAAGGGTCCGCTTGGATTGAGGGTTAAAAGAGTTAAGTGGGAGGAAATTAAATGAGGGAAAATAAAAACCATGCCTGGTTTGAGGGTGGGGGGTTTATAAGAGAAGGTTATAGAGGGTTAAGCGGAGGTTTATTTAACCTTTTTTTTGTCAATTTTTTAAACCCTCAAATTGAGGGGTTAACGAGGTTAAGTGAGGAGTTTTATTTAAAATGTCTTAAATACCCTTTATTTATCCTATAAAATAGGATGTCCTTTTTTTATTGTCATCTGCTGCTGCCGAATATTGTTATCTCCTGCTGCCGTATATTGTCATCTGCTGCTGCCGCAGCTTTGATTCAGGTGAGAAAAATTTACATGTATTATATTTCTTCTTTCTTTACATGCCTACTTTATCCCAGTATTTGCTGCACTCACCATTATTTGATCACACGAGGACATGATGGCTGCAAAGCAACTTAAAAGAAAAAAATGGTTGCAAAGCAACTTAAAAGAAAAAAATGGTTGCAAAGCAACATGATGTCCAGCTTCAGCAACATGCTGACATGAGAATGTGAACTTGCTAGTTGGTAATGGAAGCTTTATTGTCTTTTGAATTCAATGAAAACTTGGTTGGCTTTTGGTGATACTATATTATTTGGTGCATAAGCTTTTGTGTACGTATATTATATTTAGTTTATAAGATTCTTTGTTCTCATATATTATTTGGTGCATAATATATTATATGAGAATAATGGCCATCATTTATGCATGTATATTATTTATGTCAAGGGTAAAGTGCATTTAAACCCTCCTTAGATGTCACGAAAACGCAAATAAAGACTCGCTGATCCAAAAACGGTTAGAGATTACGAAAATGCTCAAATCACCCCCTCCGCTAACTTTTCTGTTAACGGGTGTTAAAATGGGGTTGTTTTGACCTTTTTACCCCTGGACTATTGTAGCACCCAGTTTTCTGAAATTGGGATATTTTTTTTGAAAATTTATTATTTTTATTATTAATTAATATTATTTTAGTCATGATATGATTTTTGGTGATTATTAGTGTGATTAAACCATTTTCTAAGTCATGCTAAGTCATGACTTACGACTTTGTGATTTTGGTTAGTATAACTTAGTATAAATCCTAGTTTTCTCTAACCTAGAAGTTGCCATGACCATGAGAGCTTAGCCATAGGCTTAGAACACCAAATTAGTAATTTTTAGCCTAAAGGGTATTTTGGTAATTTACTAGACTTTATTTGAGATTATGTGATTTTATTATTATTTAATCATGGTTAAAGTCCCATGATTAGTCCCTAACCTATCCTACCCTAAACTAGAGATTAGCCACTAATCTAGAAGCATTAGGATGAAGTTTTGGTCATGGGATAAGTGGTTAAATATCTAGATATTAACTTTAAGGATATTTTCCTTAAAGCATTCAAAATATCCAACCCCTTTACACAAGTCCAAGCCTTAGCCTAGAAGAAAGCCAAGGACACCTCCCCTACCCCCATGGCAGCCAAGGACCCCCCCCTTGGCAGCCCACATTCTATAAAAACCCCATTGAATTAATTCATGAATAATTTACATGAAATTAATTCCTAGAAAATCCATTTTTCTTCAAACCTTCACAACTTGATCATTCTTGATCCAAATTCACTCTAGTCTTTTGCATTGGACTCCCCTACAGTAGAGGGTACCATTTGTGGGTAGCTAGCAAGGATTCGGAGGCTCGGGATCGTCACAAGATCGAAGGAAGCCCTCATTCAAAAGGCTTGAAATTGAGGTTTCACCCTCAATAGGTAAAACCCTACAAAACCTATTAAATTCTAGTTTTCTTCCCATGGATGCATTCATTTAGGGTCCCCCTAAGTGTAGCCCAAGTTTGGTAGGAATTCGTGTCCATTTCGTGTCCGTATCGGACACGTATCGGTGTTTAAAATAGGGTGTTCGATGAAATGTTTGTGAGAAGTAAATTATGTTAATTTTAGATTCTAATTGAATGGAAAATTAAGTTATTATATGTATATCACTAATCATTTGGACTGAGTCGAAGTTTGGAAGTTTTCGTGTCCAAAATGGACACGCACACACGCGCACAGGCCCCGTACCCATGCCCTGCTACCCGACACGAAATTCTCCCTGTACACGATACTTGGACACACCAAATTTGGTGTACACGTGGGGGCCATGACTGTCAGGCCACCCACAAAATTTCAGGTGATATGGTGGAGTATCGAGGGAGTTCTCGGGCCTGCACTGAAATTACACTGGCACGCGCACACTGTACACACGCGGGAAAACCCCCACTGATACGGGTTGAGAACTCGGACACGACACGGTGTTGACCCATTTCAGGGTGCTAGACACAAAGCCCTAGACCTACCCTAGCTACTGACAAGTGCACGAGACCCAAGGTTGCGTGTGTCGTGTCCTAGCTCGACTTGCACGCGTGCACGACACTGTTTTTACACAGTTTTGGAGTCTGTGTTTGTGTGGTGATTTGGACACGATTCGTGTCCAATTATTGGACACGAAGACACTCCTTGACACCATCACTTATGTATCTTCATTTACCAACCTTTTATTTATCATTTTAATTTGTTTTTGTAGATCAATTATCCAAATACCCGATTTCCTGATATCCTACATTAACTGTCCATTCTTCACTGTTTCCAGATTTTGGGATTTTTCCCAGTTTGTAAAATCGAATTTCAAAACCTATTTTGATCTATTTTATACATTATATTAGTGTATATTAGTGTGTATATATGTAGTACATATGTATTTGAGGGTGTGGGTCGATTTTGGGGAGAATTGGTGGTGTGTGTGTGTAGTTATATATATATACATATGTGTGAATATATGTATTGTGTGTGTATGTGTTTGGGGGAGCCTTTGGTTCCAGAATTCCTGGAACCCCCCCCTGTCCTGACCCTATTCCAGACCTCTCTCTCTCTCTCACTGTCTCACTCTCTCACAGTCTCTCTCTCTCAATCTATGTCTCTCTCTATATATATAGTATATATATATGTGAGTTTATATATATAGGTATATATATATCTATATTGATATATATATATATATATTTGTATTAGTTACATTAGGTCACTATATATTAATGTGTGAGTGTGGGTTTTTATTATACTTAGTATTCATATATGGGTATATGGGTAGTAGATATATATATATATATCTATATATAGATATATACATATATATATGATTTCTAGTATAGGTTTATATGAAAACCTATGACTATGGCCTATGGCCTAGGATCATTAGCCTATGGCCAAGATCATTAGCCTATGGCTAGGGGCTAGCCCTAATGACCCAAAACCCACTTGTTGACCCTTGTTGACTAAGGGTTGACCAAAGTCAACCTTAGGTCAAAAGTGACCTAGTTAACCTAGAAATGACTAGGAATGACCTAAAACAACTAGTTTGACTAGTTTGACTAAAACCCTAACTAGTTGACTAGTGTTGACCTAACTTTGACTAGTTTGACTTTAGAGTTGACCAAGAGTTGACTTTTGACCAGATTGACCTAGAATCATGTAGTATGCATTGTATACTCTATTTTTACCATTGTGGATATGTTGTGACCTGTTTTACTCTAAATAGGACTCTGTGACACCAGTTCGGACATCTATTCATATCAGTCATACAGGGTGACAGGCGAGTACATTCTCTGATCTTTTCATACTTGTTAGGATTTATATTCTTGCTCTAGAATACCTTACATGATGCTGTCACGTCATTATCACGGATTGGTACTATATGGATCTTGTTATGCGATGTTATCTCCCTCGGGGTGCATCAGATACAGTTGTCATGTGCTTTTCACGAACATCTTGTATTTCATGTACACCGTTTTCATGTATACTCTTGTGCAATCTTGTACTCTCATGATCACGTGAGCAAACATGATAAAAACCTCTTGTACAAAGTAACGTAACTTGACTGGATCCTTGTGTATTGATTGGGGAGGGTGAGTAGGAAATGGTTATGTGATCAATTCCCATCTTGTACAAACTCTTGTGAAATCTTGTGAAATCTTGTATATGTCCTAAGCCCGTTTATATAACCATATCATGCTCTAAATCACAGGTTACCTACAGTTCTTACTTATCATATATATAGATATTTCCAGTTATCAAATCTCTCTCGTTTTACATATATTCTTTACAGTTCATGTATCTTACTCTATGCATGCTTTACATTTTCCAACCTGATATGAACTGCGTGAGATGTATTGTGCTCGTTCCTGTCCTGACTGGGCCTGTTGAAAATATTACAGATGATGATGGTGACTGTCCTACCTTCTATGGGACACATGAGGATTTATAATATCATCGTCGATGAAATCTTTGACCGCAATGCATATTTGTTTGAAGGAGAAGGGAAGTTTGAAGACATTATGCGTGGTGATTTGATCAATTGGCCAAAAACGTTTCTTCAGATTATTTGGATTTGAATATTAGTTCTTTGTTTTACTTTTTGGAGTAAACTTCGTAGGTATTCTAAAATTATATTGTTTTTCGATTTGGATGTTACGTGTGAGAACAATTGTAAGTACTTGGATACTACAAAGACAATGACTAATTAGTGATATTCAATATCAATTGAGATTCTTAAATCATTGGTGGTAATATTCATTTTGAATTAAGTGTGGGCATTTTCAATTGAGTTTCTTGAATTATATTTAGATTCAACAAGTGCGTAGTTATTTACAGAAAAATGGTTTGATTAATTAAAAATTGTCATGGTGAATATTTTACTGTAATTCGATGCATATTGTCTATCAAAAAATGGGCCGTTATACAGAATTAAATTAGTGGGTTAATTGACAGATCGAATCCGCTGTTTATGGCTTGACAGACTAAATCCGTCATTTTCTCCACCTGTTTGTCGACGGTAGAAAACCGTCGTTTACAGTAAACTACAGTTTATTTTTGACGGACCATGTGACAGACCAAAACCGTCGGAATATGCAGTTTTCGTCGGTTTTGGTCCGTCAAAAAACACGAATTCTGGTGTAGTGGGTGACCTTCAGGAGCCTGAGGAGCATCTAGTATAGTAGAGGGTGCCTAGTCTAGTCTAGTATTTATAGTTTTCATTTTGTATCGGATTGTTCCGATTGTTAGTTGTGACTTAGTTATATTTCAGATCTTGTACTTATTGTGTTGGATATCTACTTTGTGTGGTGTGATAACTCTATATATATTCAGTTCTTCCTTTCATCTGATTTCATATCATGCTCTATCCTTCCTAGACTTGTGTTTGAGATATAGAGTTGAGTTGTTATGTTATACCTCCGTGCGGAGATGACAGGTTTATATATCTTGTTGTTAGATGTTAGATGTTATAGATGACTTATACAGCGTTCTACCGCCGACACTGCGGCGTAGGCTGGACGTACCCACGTTCTCGTGCCCCTAATCAGGGTGCGGGTCGTGACACGTTTTTGTGGTGGCCCATGCAGGTCAGTGTCGCAATTAGTGCGATCTCGTAATGGTACTCGACTTAGAGTGCTAATTACGAGCCTGCAATTAGGACGTAGGACCTAGGACATGATAGGAGTTTCTCAATCACACCTAGGAAATTTCCGATCTTTTGATTATCATGATTACTTCCCTTGTATTAATTTAACTGTCCTTGTCACGACCCGCACCCTAGCATTAGGGCACGAGACGTGGGTACGTCCAGCCTACGCCGCAGTGTCGGCGGTAGAACGCTGTTCTAGGTCATAGTCACATCTAAAACAAAAAGCTATACTCTCCAGACGGAGGACAAACACATAAGGATACTATCTCAATCACAACTCTAAAGACAGATAACAGCACGATGAAATAGATAAGATAATCCACAAGAGAGAGAACTCGGAGTGATAGTAAAACAATTCTATTAAACAACACAAGATTTCAAATACAACTCTAAGACAAACCATAAAAAAAATGAACAAACTCTAGGTAAATACTCCAAGCTCTACCAGTATCCTCTAGGCTAACTGTGAACTCCAAGTACCTGTAAAATTTTATCAACAGGTCCAATCAGGACAGGAACGAGCACATATCTCTCACAACAGTTCATATCAGGAATGGACATATAAAGCAAGCTATAGAAAACTATACATGAATCGCTGTAAAGAGAAATCAACAGGAGAGAAGATATAACTGAGATATAAATATGATAAATAAAGAATATAACCTTCTACGTGAAATAGAGCATGAATTGGTTATGTAAACAGCTTGGGTTGCACATGGATACAACTACGGAAAGAACATGGATAACAACTAATGGGGATAATGATCACATAACCAACTACACTCTCCCTGCCCCCAACCAATACACAAGGATCGAAGCATGTTATGTTATTGCACATGGATAACAACTACTGTATACATGGGACTCATATGGTCATGAGTGTACATGAATAACACATGAGTGCACATGGATAAAAGTGAATACATGGAGTACATGATGAACATGATAAAGTACATGAAACATGACATACTCGATGTATCCGAGGGGATAACGTCGCATGAAAAGATCCATAGGGTACCGATCCGTGTGAACGTCGTGTCAGCATCAAGTATACTAGTCTATAACAAGAGTACATATCCAAAGAAGCATGAAAAGATCAGAGAATGTACTCGCCTGGTAATCCAAGCCGCTGATAAATGTAGATGTCCAACTGGAGTCACAGTGTCCTATTTAGAGCAATCACAAGTCACAAAAGAGTCTAACATGAAATAAAAGTAATCTACAGTACATTTTAGATAATTCTAGGTCCTTCTAGGTCAAAGTCTAATCAACAAGTCCACTAGGTCAACTACAGTCAAATAGAGTCAACTAAAGTCAACTAGTCAAGTTCTAGTTCAATCAGAGTCAAACTAAGCCAATGGTTGACCTGTAGTTAACTTTTGGTTAATATAGTCAACCTGGTCAAAAGGGAATCAACTCTAGTCTCTAGGTATTAAACTACGAGGTTGTACTAATTCCGAATTACAAAAAATAGGAATTGACCAACTAGTGGTGACACCTAGAGAAAAATATCTACAAACATTGTCGGATGATAAAACAAATATCACCAACGCGTCCAGAAGGGTCAAATCAGCTAGGATTGCATGTCCTTAAGTCCAATTCTGGACACAGGGGCAAAACGGTAATTTCGGACAAAAACGATGTCCGCCGTTGGACCCGCTTTGCACCAAAAAGCGTGCCAGAGTCAACGGTCTCTAAAGTCGTCAAACTATATGTCCACCGATCCAGTTTTTCGATACGAACCCAACCGTATGTCCAAAGTTGGATTCCGGCGGGCCGTGCACAAAATCTCCCGTTGAGTGGGACCGTGGGGCCCGCAAAACGACGTACGATTAGACTGTCTCAGATTTGGACCAAACTTGGCATGCAGGACCAGAAAAATGATACGGTTCTGTTGGCGCAAGTTTCGTCTCGATCTGACGAGCGTGCACAAAGTAATTGGAGAATTTGCAACGTGCACGATACGGGAAATTTCGACGGATACGCATCAAATTCGTCGCGCACACGCGACCAATTTGAATTCCGTCAAAGCCCACACGACCACGAAGCCGTTACGCAGCTTTCGATGCTTTCGGTTCGCGACCACGTCGTCCCGATTGGCGTGACGCACGTCGTGTGGAACAGTTTTCAAGGTTTGAAAACAGATTTTTGGGAAACTTTGGGATTCGATTTCTCGACGTCCAGTCGATGATTTCGAATTCCGCAAGAAGGGATTCGAAGCCCTACATGTCGTCTAAAAATCTCTTCAAAAAGTTTTCGAAAACTGCTAATAGGTTGGTCACGAATTGCTGTCAAAGTTGGGGTTTTAGATTAACTCATGCTCTGTTTTTGCATCAGTTTTCGACGGGTTTTGGGCTCGATTTTCCTGACTGGTCGTTGGGTTATATTTCGATTCAACCATGTGGATCTCAAGAGGGTTATATTGGGTCTCAATACTATTTTACGAAAATGAAATCGATTGAGAAACGAGGGAGAAAATTACCTGCGAAGTCGACTCTTCCGGGGGTTGCTGCTGTCCCTTGCGTTCAGTCACGCGCGAGCGCACGTCTCCGGCCTGTGGCCGGCCGGCGGCGGCCGCCAGCGGCGCGCGGAGGCGTGCGCGGGGGTACGCCCAGGCGGGACTGGGGGTTGGGTCGGCGTCGAGTTGAAGGAGGTTAGGGTTTCGTGTAAACTTCGATCTCTCTCGCGCGTAATATATAGCAGTCGGGGGCTCGGTTTTGGCCTGGGGTGAATCATGGGTTCGGGTTAAGCTGAATGCAGTGTGCTTGGGCTCGGTTTGAGCCCGAGCTGCTGCTGCTTTGGGCTTGGTTGAAACTATGGGCCGGGCCTGTTATGGCCTGGCTTGGCTGGGATCTCCTGAATACCTATAATATATAGCTAAAATATATATACACACAATTTTATCCGTATATACAATTATTTATATATACGTATATACATACAATATATATATAAATATATATATACACCATAGACATATACACATATACAAAATATATAATATATATTTATATATATGATACATGAATATACATAATACTTATGTATATATAATACCTTATATATATATAATCCTTTATATATATATACACAAAAATATATACACATAAATATATTTGTATATATACAATTATACATATATATACGCATATACACACGCAATATATATTTATATATACTTACATACAAATATACATGTACATTGTACATATTCATATACACATAAACATTATATTTCTTAGACAATAAAATAATATAACAATAAAATAATAATATTAGATAATAATCTCAATAAATAATAATAATAATAATAATAATAATAATAAAACCCATTTTATATAACCAACCAAATATTTAGGAAATATTGTTAAGTCTACCCAAAAATCTAGAAAATATTCGTACATACCTAAAAGTAGGTCTACATAGGCTTGGGCTTGGTTTGGGTCCAGTTTGCACTAGTTTGGTACAACCGGGTTTCCTAAAACTAAATATTATAAATAATAAATAAATAATCTACGACAAGGGTTACGTTGCAACTTGTCCTGGTTTTCCTAGTTAGGACATCACTATGGCTCGGCCTTCTCTACCAGGGCTAATACACTAGTCAAAGCATGCCACTGCGCTACCCGTGACATAATTCCTAGTCACCTTGTACTCCAAATCTCAACCATGGCTAAAATCATCCTACCGTAATAATTAACAAAATAATTATTTAAAAAAATCTAAAAATCACCATTAAATTAAAATAAATAAAAAATTTCAAAATTCCGGGAAGGGAGGCTACAAATCTACCCACCTTAAAAATAATTTCGTCCTCGAAATTTAGGTCGGTCGTACTCCTTCTAGGTCAACACCCAACAATCAAAGTCTCTAAGAAAAAAAAATTAATCATACAATTAGGAAGAATAACATATGCAAGATCATGGTCAAGTCATAGGAGTTGAATGTCTCACCTAGGTGTATACGTCATACTAGATCAAGCCAGTCATCGGGTATAAGACATACAAACAGTCTAGGGAGTCCAATTGGAAGGATAAGGGAATGCCAATCATCAAGGCCGTAGGTCAGTCTACCAACCTTCATGAAATTGGCAACCATCAAGGACATAACTAGTAACTAACTCTGAAGGGTTTCTAATTCCAAATATAATCAAAAATCAAAGTCTAAATAACGACTCATTAATAGCACAAAAAAAAATCCAAGCACACTATATATGTATATAAGAAAATTTTAGTCCCAATACGATCTAAGTTGATCAATCAGGATGAATCGATGTTTGGGCAAGATAGAGAACGGGGTCATTGAAGTCTGAGCACGAGTATCCAAGATTTGAAATCCATGTCACAATTGGTTTAATTCAATTGAATAAGATCCCAATAAATTGGATGATAAGAAGGATGACCAAGTCAACTGGTCGGTCAAAGGAGTTAGAATTTAAAGGGTGATGCAAGGATATAGAATTGAATCAATTTTCTTCTTTGGATAGGGAAACTATATGTGATACCTCGGGTCTGTCTAATAGGTATAGTGTCTTGTCTTTCTAAAATATGTGAAAGACAGACAATAAAGAGTTCAAAGGCAATGTTATTGAGTACAATACGTGGCTCATAGACGACAAAATAGTTCAAAGGGAATTGTCAAGGCTATCGCGGATGAGATATATGCCCTAGAGTCTCATCCACGCAGAGTAATATATGAAAAGCGAACCAAAGTGCAATAGGTTGATCAGACCATCTTGCACCGGTTCTGATTAGACAATATGTTAGTGGGTGCCGGCCCCCAATAATATATGTCATGATCAAGCTCGAAAAGAAGATAAGCCTGCAAAACTGGTTCTAAATTAGCAACATAAGGTAGTCAAAATATAAGTAAGAATAATGATGAAAGAAGTTAAATAGTCTAAGTGAACTTATCAATATGGTTCACTATGACTAGGATTTGCTGGGTAGTGAGGCATTCTACCCACCTTAAAAATAGTTAAACTAATAGGGTGATGGAACAACTGGTCAAGCCATCAAGATAAGGTACAAAGTTGAGCATTTAAAGAATCAAGCAGAACACCAACACATGTCGGGTCAAAAGAAGTGAGTCCAGTTGGATGTCTAATTGAAATCGAAAATAGTTGGTATTATGGTATAGATCATAGTTAGTCATTTCGACTCGAAAGTCATATCAAGGGATAGTATACAAGGAGATGAGTTTAATGGGACACGATATGCCCACATGAAGATGGACTCGTCTGGCTTTGTACATAATTTGTTGGAGGGTAACAGCTAGTATTACACTCCGAATATCAAAGTCATGGTAAGAAATGTCAAGGATCCAAAATAGAAAATGAAAGTTCAAGATGTGACAATTAATGCACAAAGTAAAGGAGATCAAGTTGAGGCACGAAATAAAATCAGTTGCAGAATAAAATAATTTAGGGATACAGTTCTCTAGAGAGAATACTGTTAAGGAACGATCAAATCATTATTCAAATATTACGAACGGTTAGAGAGTCACCATAAAAGATCTAGATTTGAGGAAAGTCAAGTATCATTTGCCTCTGAAACTCTGAAGTTCATCTGATCATAATTGCCAATCGTATCTTTACCTTACTAGTCTCCCTATCATCATATGTTTACCATCCAGATTTTACAACCTTTCGTTATTTAAATCCTTACCATGATCATCATAGGCAAGATTCTAAATTTTCAAAACATTTCTCATGAAGCATGCCCCTTCTTATTAAGAATCGATACTATTCATTTTAAAATCAATTTCCATATTTCTTCATATTGTCCCAATTTAGATCCGAAACCTCTAACTCAAGTTTATGAGATCTTTAAACTGTTTAAATTATTTTCTCGTATCATTCAATTCACAAAACCTCTAAGCCTTACAGATTTATTTCCTATCGTAAAATCAACCTTCATATTTTCTTTGACATACACCCATGAATATTATTCTCCTAAATTTTTTTTTTCATCACAACAATGTCCAAATTTCAATAGCCTTGTGTCCTCTCTATTCCTAGTCATTTCCTTGCAATATCTTGTTCAATTTCATATCTTCATCGAATACCATTTAATTCTCTTTTCCATTACTAATCTTCTTTAAAGCCTTAGGGTAAAACTGCCCGAGAATTAATAACCAAAATTTTGAAGTTCTCAAACTAAATTGACCTTTAATATCCTCATCAGTTTTGAAATATACTTTCGAATTATTCATACCAAGTTTTCTCTAAGTGTGGTTTGTTTCCAGACTGGTAGTATACATCTCTTTGATTTCATCCTAAACCTTTACCACATATCATTCTCAAGTTTCCATGTTAACATCCAATCTTTTGGATTCCTACAAAATCATCACACGATAACCAGTTCAATCATTTCCGAGCTACATGATTTACGACACTTCCTCGACCTTTTCCACGAAAAATACGAAGACTCAAGGGTTACTAAGTATGTAAGTACGACAGAGTTTAAGAAAATGAGAGTACAAGAAATAATGGTAAGGAAGGAATAATGATGATCCGCTCAAAAGAGATGAACCAATCAAGATCAAATTCAAGAGAAAAGGAATTCAAATCGAAATTCGTAATGAGATTCTCAAGGGTCGTCCCTGGAATTTCTCAAGGATCCAAAGTATGATTGAGTATCTCTAATTCTAACACCTTATTTCTTATACTCTATAGCAGGCTCGTAGCAGTACAACTAAGTCGTCGTGCTACTACGAAATCGCACAAATGCGAATCTCGACCTGCATGGGCCACCACTAAAAACGTGTCACGACCCGCACCCTAGCATTAGGGCACGAGACGTGGGTACGTCCAGCCTACGCCGCAGTGTCGGCGGTAGAACGCTGTTCTAGGTCATAGTCACATCTAAAACAAAAAGCTATACTCTCCAGACGGAGGACAAACACATAAGGATACTATCTCAATCACAACTCTAAAGACAGATAACAGTACGATGAAATAGATAAGATAATCCACAAGAGAGAGAACTCGGAGTGATAGTAAAACAATTCTATTAAACAACACAAGATTTCAAATACAACTCTAAGACAAACCATAAAAAAAATGAACAAACTCTAGGTAAATACTCCAAGCTCTACCAGTATCCTCTAGGCTAACTGTGAACTCCAAGTACCTGTAAAATTTTATCAACAGGTCCAATCAGGACAGGAACGAGCACATATCTCTCACAACAGTTCATATCAGGAATGGACATATAAAGCAAGCTATAGAAAACTATACATGAATCGCTGTAAAGAGAAATCAACAGGAGAGAAGATATAACTGAGATATAAATATGATAAATAAAGAATATAACCTTCTACGTGAAATAGAGCATGAATTGGTTATGTAAACAGCTTGGGTTGCACATGGATACAACTACGGAAAGAACATGGATAACAACTAATGGGGATAATGATCACATAACCAACTACACTCTCCCTGCCCCCAACCAATACACAAGGATCGAAGCATGTTATGTTATTGCACATGGATAACAACTACTGTATACATGGGACTCATATGGTCATGAGTGTACATGAATAACACATGAGTGCACATGGATAAAAGTGAATACATGGAGTACATGATGAACATGATAAAGTACATGAAACATGACATACTCGATGTATCCGAGGGGATAACGTCGCATGAAAAGATCCATAGGGTACCGATCCATGTGAACGTCGTGTCAGCATCAAGTATACTAGTCTATAACAAGAGTACATATCCAAAGAAGCATGAAAAGATCAGAGAATGTACTCGCCTGGTAATCCAAGCCGCTGATAAATGTAGATGTCCAACTGGAGTCACAGTGTCCTATTTAGAGCAATCACAAGTCACAAAAGAGTCTAACATGAAATAAAAGTAATCTACAGTACATTTTAGATAATTCTAGGTCCTTCTAGGTCAAAGTCTAATCAACAAGTCCACTAGGTCAACTACAGTCAAATAGAGTCAACTAAAGTCAACTAGTCAAGTTCTAGTTCAATCAGAGTCAAACTAAGCCAATGGTTGACCTGTAGTTAACTTTTGGTTAATATAGTCAACCTGGTCAAAAGGGAATCAACTCTAGTCTCTAGGTATTAAACTACGAGGTTGTACTAATTCCGAATTACAAAAAATAGGAATTGACCAACTAGTGGTGACACCTAGAGAAAAATATCTACAAACATTGTCGGATGATAAAACAAATATCACCAACGCGTCCAGAAGGGTCAAATCAGCTAGGATTGCATGTCCTTAAGTCCAATTCTGGACACAGGGGCAAAACGGTAATTTCGGACAAAAACGATGTCCGCCGTTGGACCCGCTTTGCACCAAAAAGCGTGCCAGAGTCAACGGTCTCTAAAGTCGTCAAACTACATGTCCACCGATCCAGTTTTTCGATACGAACCCAACCGTATGTCCAAAGTTGGATTCCGGCGGGCCGTGCACAAAATCTCCCGTTGAGTGGGACCGTGGGGCCCGCAAAACGACGTACGATTAGACTGTCTCAGATTTGGACCAAACTTGGCATGCAGGACCAGAAAAATGATACGGTTCTGTTGGCGCAAGTTTCGTCTCGATCTGACGAGCGTGCACAAAGTAATTGGAGAATTTGCAACGTGCACGATACGGGAAATTTCGACGGATACGCATCAAATTCGTCGCGCACACGCGACCAATTTGAATTCCGTCAAAGCCCACACGACCACGAAGCCGTTACGCAGCTTTCGATGCTTTCGGTTCGCGACCACGTCGTCCCGATTGGCGTGACGCACGTCGTGTGGAACAGTTTTCAAGGTTTGAAAACAGATTTTTGGGAAACTTTGGGATTCGATTTCTCGACGTCCAGTCGATGATTTCGAATTCCGCAAGAAGGGATTCGAAGCCCTACATGTCGTCTAAAAATCTCTTCAAAAAGTTTTCGAAAACTGCTAATAGGTTGGTCACGAATTGCTGTCAAAGTTGGGGTTTTAGATTAACTCATGCTCTGTTTTTGCATCAGTTTTCGACGGGTTTTGGGCTCGATTTTCCTGACTGGTCGTTGGGTTATATTTCGATTCAACCATGTGGATCTCAAGAGGGTTATATTGGGTCTCAATACTATTTTACGAAAATGAAATCGATTGAGAAACGAGGGAGAAAATTACCTGCGAAGTCGACTCTTCCGGGGGTTGCTGCTGTCCCTTGCGTTCAGTCACGCGCGAGCGCACGTCTCCGGCCTGTGGCCGGCCGGCGGCGGCCGCCAGCGGCGCGCGGAGGCGTGCGCGGGGGTACGCCCAGGCGGGACTGGGGGTTGGGTCGGCGTCGAGTTGAAGGAGGTTAGGGTTTCGTGTAAACTTCGATCTCTCTCGCGCGTAATATATAGCAGTCGGGGGCTCGGTTTTGGCCTGGGGTGAATCATGGGTTCGGGTTAAGCTGAATGCAGTGTGCTTGGGCTCGGTTTGAGCCCGAGCTGCTGCTGCTTTGGGCTTGGTTGAAACTATGGGCCGGGCCTGTTATGGCCTGGCTTGGCTGGGATCTCCTGAATACCTATAATATATAGCTAAAATATATATACACACAATTTTATCCGTATATACAATTATTTATATATACGTATATACATACAATATATATATAAATATATATATATACACCATAGACATATACACATATACAAAATATATAATATATATTTATATATATGATACATGAATATACATAATACTTATGTATATATAATACCTTATATATATATAATCCTTTATATATATACACAAAAATATATACACATAAATATATTTGTATATATACAATTATACATATATATACGCATATACACACGCAATATATATTTATATATACTTACATACAAATATACATGTACATTGTACATATTCATATACACATAAACATTATATTTCTTAGACAATAAAATAATATAACAATAAAATAATAATATTAGATAATAATCTCAATAAATAATAATAATAATAATAATAATAAAACCCATTTTATATAACCAACCAAATATTTAGGAAATATTGTTAAGTCTACCCAAAAATCTAGAAAATATTCGTACATACCTAAAAGTAGGTCTACATAGGCTTGGGCTTGGTTTGGGTCCAGTTTGCACTAGTTTGGTACAACCGGGTTTCCTAAAACTAAATATTATAAATAATAAATAAATAATCTACGATAAGGGTTACGTTGCAACTTGTCCTGGTTTTCCTAGTTAGGACATCACTATGGCTCGGCCTTCTCTACCAGGGCTAATACACTAGTCAAAGCATGCCACTGCGCTACCCGTGACATAATTCCTAGTCACCTTGTACTCCAAATCTCAACCATGGCTAAAATCATCCTACCGTAATAATTAACAAAATAATTATTTAAAAAAATCTAAAAATCACCATTAAATTAAAATAAATAAAAAATTTCAAAATTCCGGGAAGGGAGGCTACAGTCCTTCTTTGATAAATCTATTCATGTGCCATATTGACCTCTTTGTTTCAATTCGTCTCCAGGATGACGAAGACACACCCGCAGGCCACTGGATCGAGTAGTTTGCCTAAGAGATCTGATCAGGCAGAGGAGGAGGTTCACGAGACTGCCCCCAGTGATTCTACTATTCCGGAGACCCAGGCAGTTGCACAGGGAGGTCTACCACCTCCACCCCAGAGGGTTACGGCCGTTGTTCCGGAGATACTGCTGCCACCACCACCGGTACCGACGGATACGCACCATATGTTCTTTCTCCTTCAGCAGATGATGGAGACACAGCGGGCCCAGGCAGAGGCGTCACAGCGCCAGTCGGAGGCGTCACACCGACAGATCGAGATGCTGAGGCAGAGTATGGAGAACTCGCATCAGCTTGCCCTAGCAGCAGTAGAGAGAGTGGCACCGGGTACGGTGCAGGGCCCTACTGGCCAGCAGCCGTACCAGCAGCAGTCCAGGTCGGGGACAGTATTGGACTTCAGGAAGATGAGCTCCAGGGACTTCACAGGCACGGAGGGCATCCTCTATGCAGACGACTGGCTAGAGGATGTACAACGGAGCATGGAGCTGGCAGAGCTTCCTAGAGCGCTATGGGTTTCGGCCGCAGCCAGCCGATTCTTCGACATTGCGCTGACATGGTACCGCACGGATCCTCATGCGTCGGTGAGAGGGCTGACATGGGAGAACTTCCGGAGGCTCTTCAAGGAGAAGTTCTTCCCGGACGTGGCTCTTACAGCATTGGAGGGCCAGTTCGTGGGTCTAGTGCAGGGGAACTCGTCGGTGGACGAGTATGCAGCTGAGTTCTTTCGCCTTAGCAGGTTCGCTCCCGATATGATCCAGGATGAGGGGCAGAAGGCTCGTAAGTTCCGCAGGGGACTTATTCATGCAGTGCGCACCCGTACCTCGGGACGCCGTGACGCGACGTTCGATCAGATATTGATGGACGCACAGATTGCAGAGGAGGACTTCGGCCTCAAGCCGAAGAGGGACAGTGATACCTTAGGGGCTAGTTCTAGTGCAGGGCCAGCCAAGCGCCCTCACATACAGCAGCAGAGGCCAGTTCAGCAGCCGTTTCAGGGCCAGGGACATATACTTCACCAGCAGGCACCCAGGCAGCAACAGCACCCTATGTGTAACTTCTGCAAGAAGCAAGGTCACGGATGGGACGACTGCAGGAAGAGGTAGGGCCTGTGTTTGCTTTGTGGTTCAGCAGAGCATCAGTTGAAGGAGTGTTCCAAGAACTTGGCACGATTGACTCAGACAGTAGCAGGAGCTAGAGCTCCGACAGGGCAGCAGACAGGACCACCGTTGCAGACTCAGCAGCAGAGGTTTGCCCAGCATCAGCAGCAGGCCAAGGGAGGCCAGCCGGGGCGAGCTTTCGCCATGGCAGTCGATGATGCACAGACAGAGGGAGAGCTGATTGCAGGTTCCAACCTTTTCGATTCTATTTCCGCATTTGCCTCCTTATAACTGTCTTGGAATTTCGATTCTATCTGTTCCTTATAGTTGATAAATTTTGTCCGGATATTTTATTGTGAATTATTTTTCTTCTGAGATAAGTCGTATGGGCTAGGTCGTCTCGATCATGGGATCTAGAGTCTTCTATATTCATGTTAGCTGGCATAGTGAGGACATATAGTCGGATTTTGGACGTATTTCTCGGATGTGGGAATTTAAGGTTTTCGCGGCCAGGCATGCGGCAATGCGAAAATTTTAAATACCATGATTCTAGAGGTATGTACCTTAGTCGAGGACTCTGTGAATATCGTAGCCTTGCTCACTAGCATGACGAAGATTCCGAATATCATGATTTCGGACAGGCGCATATGATTATCGGACTGTGTGTTTGAGACTGTGATTGTTGGGGTGTTTGACCTAGAAGGAGTATGACCATTCTAATTTCGAGGACGAAATTTTCTAAGGAGGGTAGACTTGTAGCACCCAGTTTTCTGAAATTGGGATATTTTTTTGAAAATTTATTATTTTTATTATTAATTAATATTATTTTAGTCATGATATGATTTTTGGTGATTATTAGTGTGATTAAACCATTTTCTAAGTCATGCTAAGTCATGACTTACGACTTTGTGATTTTGGTTAGTATAACTTAGTATAAATCCTAGTTTTCTCTAACCTAGAAGTTGCCATGACCATGAGAGCTTAGCCATAGGCTTAGAACACCAAATTAGTAATTTTTAGCCTAAAGGGTATTTTGGTAATTTACTAGACTTTATTTGAGATTATGTGATTTTATTATTATTTAATCATGGTTAAAGTCCCATGATTAGTCCCTAACCTATCCTACCCTAAACTAGAGATTAGCCACTAATCTAGAAGCATTAGGATGAAGTTTTGGTCATGGGATAAGTGGTTAAATATCTAGATATTACCTTTAAGGATATTTTCCTTAAAGCATTCAAAATATCCAACCCCTTTACACAAGTCCAAGCCTTAGCCTAGAAGAAAGCCAAGGACACCTCCCCTACCCCCATGGCAGCCAAGGACCCCCCTTGGCAGCCCACATTCTATAAAAACCCCATTGAATTAATTCATGAATAATTTACATGAAATTAATTCCTAGAAAATCCATTTTTCTTCAAACCTTCACAACTTGATCATTCTTGATCCAAATTCACTCTAGTCTTTTGCATTGGACTCCCCTACAGTAGAGGGTACCATTTGTGGGTAGCTAGCAAGGATTCGGAGGCTCGGGATCGTCACAAGATCGAAGGAAGCCCTCATTCAAAAGGCTTGAAATTGAGGTTTCACCCTCAATAGGTAAAACCCTACAAACCTATTAAATTCTAGTTTTCTTCCCATGGATGCATTCATTTAGGGTCCCCCTAAGTGTAGCCCAAGTTTGGTAGGAATTCGTGTCCATTTCGTGTCCGTATCGGACACGTATCGGTGTTTAAAATAGGGTGTTCGATGAAATGTTTGTGAGAAGTAAATTATGTTAATTTTAGATTCTAATTGAATGGAAAATTAAGTTATTATATGTATATCACTAATCATTTGGACTGAGTCGAAGTTTGGAAGTTTTCGTGTCCAAAATGGACACGCACACACGCGCACAGGCCCCGTACCCATGCCCTGCTACCCGACACGAAATTCTCCCTGTACACGATACTTGGACACACCAAATTTGGTGTACACGTGGGGGCCATGACTGTCAGGCCACCCACAAAATTTCAGGTGATATGGTGGAGTATCGAGGGAGTTCTCGGGCCTGTACTGAAATTACACTGGCACGCGCACACTGTACACACGCGGGAAAACCCCCACTGATACGGGTTGAGAACTCGGACACGACACGGTGTTGACCCATTTCAGGGTACTAGACACAAAGCCCTAGACCTACCCTAGCTACTGACAAGTGCACGAGACCCAAGGTTGCGTGTGTCGTGTCCTAGCTCGACTTGCACGCGTGCACGACACTGTTTTTACACAGTTTTGGAGTCTGTGTTTGTGTGGTGATTTGGACACGATTCGTGTCCAATTATTGGACACGAAGACACTCCTTGACACCATCACTTATGTATCTTCATTTACCAACCTTTTATTTATCATTTTAATTTGTTTTTGTAGATCAATTATCCAAATACCCGATTTCCTGATATCCTACATTAACTGTCCATTCTTCACTGTTTCCAGATTTTGGGATTTTTCCCAGTTTGTAAAATCGAATTTCAAAACCTATTTTGATCTGTTTTATACATTATATTAGTGTATATTAGTGTGTATATATGTAGTACATATGTATTTGAGGGTGTGGGTCGATTTTGGGGAGAATTGGTGGTGTGTGTGTGTAGTTATATATATATACATATGTGTGAATATATGTATTGTGTGTGTATGTGTTTGGGGGAGCCTTTGGTTCCAGAATTCCTGGAACCCCCCCTGTTCTGACCCTATTCCAGACCTCTCTCTCTCTCTCACTGTCTCACTCTCTCACAGTCTCTCTCTCTCTCAATCTATGTCTCTCTCTATATATATAGTATATATATGTGAGTTTATATATATAGGTATATATATATCTATATTGATATATATATATATATATTTGTATTAGTTACATTAGGTCACTATATATTAATGTGTGAGTGTGGGTTTGTATTATACTTAGTATTCATATATGGGTAGTAGATATATATATATATATCTATATAGATATATACATATATATATGATTTCTAGTATAGGTTTATATGAAAACCTATGACTATGGCCTATGGCCTAGGATCATTAGCCTATGGCCAAGATCATTAGCCTATGGCTAGGGGCTAGCCCTAATGACCCAAAACCCACTTGTTGACCCTTGTTGACTAAGGGTTGACCAAAGTCAACCTTAGGTCAAAAGTGACCTAGTTAACCTAGAAATGACTAGGAATGACCTAAAACAACTAGTTTGACTAGTTTGACTAAAACCCTAACTAGTTGACTAGTGTTGACCTAACTTTGACTAGTTTGACTTTAGAGTTGACCAAGAGTTGACTTTTGACCAGATTGACCTAGAATCATGTAGTATGCATTGTATACTCTATTTTTACCATTGTGGATATGTTGTGACCTGTTTTACTCTAAATAGGACTCTGTGACACCAGTTCGGACATCTATTCATATCAGTCATACAGGGTGACAGGCGAGTACATTCTCTGATCTTTTCATACTTGTTAGGATTTATATTCTTGCTCTAGAATACCTTACATGATGCTGTCACGTCATTATCACGGATTGGTACTATATGGATCTTGTTATGCGATGTTATCTCCCTCGGGGTGCATCAGATACAGTTGTCATGTGCTTTTCACGAACATCTTGTATTTCATGTACACCGTTTTCATGTATACTCTTGTGCAATCTTGTACTCTCATGATCACGTGAGCAAACATGATAAAAACCTCTTGTACAAAGTAACATAACTTGACTGGATCCTTGTGTATTGATTGGGGAGGGTGAGTAGGAAATGGTTATGTGATCAATTCCCATCTTGTACAAACTCTTGTGAAATCTTGTGAAATCTTGTATATGTCCTAAGCCCGTTTATATAACCATATCATGCTCTAAATCACAGGTTACCTACAGTTCTTACTTATCATATATATAGATATTTCCAGTTATCAAATCTCTCTCGTTTTACATATATTCTTTACAGTTCATGTATCTTACTCTATGCATGCTTTACATTTTCCAACCTGATATGAACTGCGTGAGATGTATTGTGCTCGTTCCTGTCCTGACTGGGCCTGTTGAAAATATTACAGATGATGATGGTGACTGTCCTACCTTCTATGGGACACATGAGGGTGACCTTCAGGAGCCTGAGGAGCATCTAGTATAGTAGAGGGTGCCTAGTCTAGTCTAGTATTTATAGTTTTCATTTTGTATCGGATTGTTCCGATTGTTAGTTGTGACTTAGTTATATTTCAGATCTTGTACTTATTGTGTTGGATATCTACTTTGTGTGGTGTGATAACTCTATATATATTCAGTTCTTCCTTTCATCTGATTCCATATCATGCTCTATCCTTCCTAGACTTGTGTTTGAGATATAGAGTTGAGTTGTTATGTTATACCTCCGTGCGGAGATGACAGGTTTATATATCTTGTTGTTAGATGTTAGATGTTATAGATGACTTATACAGCGTTCTACCGCCGACACTGCGGCGTAGGCTGGACGTACCCACGTTCTCGTGCCCCTAATCAGGGTGCGGGTCGTGACACGTTTTTGTGGTGGCCCATGCAGGTCAGTGTCGCAATTAGTGCGATCTCGTAATGGTACTCGACTTAGAGTGCTAATTACGAGCCTGCAATTAGGACGTAGGACCTAGGACATGATAGGAGTTTCTCAATCACACCTAGGAAATTTCCGATCTTTTGATTATCATGATTACTTCCCTTGTATTAATTTAACTGTCCTTCTTTGATAAATCTATTCATGTGCCATATTGACCTCTTTGTTTCAATTCGTCTCCAGGATGACGAAGACACACCCGCAGGCCACTGGATCGAGTAGTTTGCCTGAGAGATCTGATCAGGCAGAGGAGGAGGTTCACGAGACTGCCCCCAGTGATTCTACTATTCTGGAGACCCAGGCAGTTGCACAGGGAGGTCTACCACCTCCACCCCAGAGGGTTACGGTCGTTGTTCCGGAGATACTGCTGCCACCACCACCGGTACCGACGGATACGCACCATATGTTCCTTCTCCTTCAGCAGATGATGGAGACACAGCGGGCCCAGGCAGAGGCGTCGCAGCGCCAGTCGGAGGCGTCACACCGACAGATCGAGATGCTGAGGCAGAGTATGGAGAACTCGCATCAGCTTGCCCTAGCAGCAGTAGAGAGAGTGGCACCGGGTACGGTGCAGGGCCCTACTGGCCAGCAGCCGTACCAGCAGCAGTCCAGGCCGGGGACAGTATTGGACTTCAGGAAGATGAGCTCCAGGGACTTCACAGGCACGGAGGGCATCCTCTATGCAGACGACTGGCTAGAGGATGTACAGCGGAGCATGGAGCTGGCAGAGCTTCCTAGAGCGCTATGGGTTTCGGCCGCAGCCAGCCGATTCTTCGACATTGCGCTGACATGGTACCGCACGGATCCTCATGCGTCGGTGAGAGGGCTGACATGGGAGAACTTCCGGAGGCTCTTCAAGGAGAAGTTCTTCCCGGACGTGGCTCTTACAGCATTGGAGGGCCAGTTCGTGGGTCTAGTGCAGGGGAACTCGTCGGTGGACGAGTATGCAGCTGAGTTCTTCCGCCTTAGCAGGTTCGCTCCCGATATGATCCAGGATGAGGGGCAGAAGGCTCGTAAGTTCCGCAGGGGACTTATTCATGCAGTGCGCACCCGTACCTCGGGACGCCGTGACGCGACGTTCGATCAGATATTGATGGACGCACAGATTGCAGAGGAGGACTTCGGCCTCAAGCCGAAGAGGGGCAGTGATACCTTAGGGGCTAGTTCTAGTGCAGGGCCAGCCAAGCGCCCTCACATACAGCAGCAGAGGCCAGTTCAGCAGCCGTTTCTGGGCCAGGGACATATACTTCACCAGCAGGCACCCAGGCAGCAACAGCACCCTAGGTGTAACTTCTGCAAGAAGCAAGGTCACGGATGGGACGACTGCAGGAAGAGGTAGGGCCTGTGTTTGCTTTGTGGTTCAGCAGAGCATCAGTTGAAGGAGTGTTCCAAGAACTTGGCACGATTGACTCAGACAGTAGCAGGAGCTAGAGCTCCGACAGGGCAGCAGACAGGACCACCGTTGCAGACTCAGCAGCAGAGGTTTGCCCAGCATCAGCAGCAGGCCAAGGGAGGCCAGCCGGGGCGAGCTTTCGCCATGGCAGTCGATGATGCACAGACAGAGGGAGAGCTGATTGCAGGTTCCAACCTTTTCGATTCTATTTCCGCATTTGCCTCCTTATAACTGTCTTGGAATTTGATTCTATCTGTTCCTTATAGTTGATAAATTTTGTCCGGATATTTTATTGTAAATTATTTTTCTTCTGAGATAAGTCGTATGGGCTAGGTCGTCTCGATCATGGGATCTAGAGTCTTCTATATTCATGTTAGCTGGCATAGTGAGGACATATAGTCGGATTTTGGACGTATTTCTCGGATGTGGGAATTTAAGGTTTTCGCGGCCAGGCATGCGGCAATGCGAAAATTTTAAATACCATGATTCTAGAGGTATGTACCTTAGTCGAGGACTCTGTGAATATCGTAGCCTTGCTCACTAGCATGACGAAGATTCCGAATATCATGATTTCGGACAGGTGCATATGATTATCGGACTGTGTGTTTGAGACTGTGATTGTTGGGGTGTTTGACCTAGAAGGAGTATGACCATTCTAATTTCGAGGACGAAATTTTCTAAGGAGGGTAGACTTGTAGCACCCAGTTTTCTGAAATTAGGATATTTTTTTTGAAAATTTATTATTTTTATTATTAATTAATATTATTTTAGTCATGATATGATTTTTGGTGATTATTAGTGTGATTAAACCATTTTCTAAGTCATGCTAAGTCATGACTTACGACTTTGTGATTTTGGTTAGTATAACTTAGTATAAATCCTAGTTTTCTCTAACCTAGAAGTTGCCATGACCATGAGAGCTTAGCCATAGGCTTAGAACACCAAATTAGTAATTTTTAGCCTAAAGGGTATTTTGGTAATTTACTAGACTTTATTTGAGATTATGTGATTTTATTATTATTTAATCATGGTTAAAGTCCCATGATTAGTCCCTAACCTATCCTACCCTAAACTAGAGATTAGCCACTAATCTAGAAGCATTAGGATGAAGTTTTGGTCATGGGATAAGTGGTTAAATATCTAGATATTAACTTTAAGGATATTTCCTTAAAGCATTCAAAATATCCAACCCCTTTACACAAGTCCAAGCCTTAGCCTAGAAGAAAGCCAAGGACACCTCCCCTACCCCCATGGCAGCCAAGGACCCCCCCCTTGGCAGCCCACATTCTATAAAAACCCCATTGAATTATTTCATGAATAATTTACATGAAATTAATTCCTAGAAAATCTATTTTTCTTCAAACCTTCACAACTTGATCATTCTTGATCCAAATTCACTCTAGTCTTTTGCATTGGACTCCCCTATAGTAGAGGGTACCATTTGTGGGTAGCTAGCAAGGATTCGGAGGCTCGGGATCGTCACAAGATCGAAGGAAGCCCTCATTCAAAAGGCTTGAAATTGAGGTTTCACCCTCAATAGGTAAAACCCTACAAAACCTATTAAATTCTAGTTTTCTTCCCATGGATGCATTCATTTAGGGTCCCCCTAAGTGTAGCCCAAGTTTGGTAGGAATTCGTGTCCATTTCGTGTTCGTATCGGACACGTATCGGTGTTTAAAATAGGGTGTTCGATGAAATGTTTGTGAGAAGTAAATTATGTTAATTTTAGATTCTAATTGAATGGAAAATTAAGTTATTATATGTATATCACTAATCATTTGGACTGAGTCGAAGTTTGGAAGTTTTCGTGTCCAAAATGGACACGCACACACGCGCACAGGCCCCGTACCCATGCCCTGCTACCCGACACGAAATTCTCCCTGTACACGATACTTGGACACACCAAATTTGGTGTACACGTGGGGGCCATGACTGTCAGGCCACCCACAAAATTTCAGGTGATATGGTGGAGTATCGAGGGAGTTCTCGGGCCTGCACTGAAATTACACTGGCACGTGCACACTGTACACACGCGGGAAAACCCCCACTGATACGGGTTGAGAACTCGGACACGACACGGTGTTGACCCATTTCAGGGTGCTAGACACAAAGCCCTAGACCTACCCTAGCTACTGACAAGTGCACGAGACCCAAGGTTGCGTGTGTCGTGTCCTAGCTCGACTTGCACGCGTGCACGACACTGTTTTTACACAGTTTTGGAGTCTGTGTTTGTGTGGTGATTTGGACACGATTCGTGTCCAATTATTGGACACGAAGACACTCCTTGACACCATCACTTATGTATCTTCATTTACCAACCTTTATTTATCATTTTAATTTGTTTTTGTAGATCAATTATCCAAATACCCGATTTCCTGATATCCTACATTAACTGTCCATTCTTCACTGTTTCCAGATTTTAGGATTTTTCCCAGTTTGTAAAATCGAATTTCAAAACCTATTTTGATCTGTTTTATACATTATATTAGTGTATATTAGTGTGTATATATGTAGTACATATGTATTTGAGGGTGTGGGGTCGATTTTGGGGAGAATTGGTGGTGTGTGTGTGTAGTTATATATATATACATATGTGTGAATATATGTATTGTGTGTGTATGTGTTTGGGGGAGCCTTTGGTTCCAGAATTCCTGGAACCCCCCCTGTCCTGACCCTATTCCAGACCTCTCTCTCTCTCTCACTGTCTCACTCTCTCACAGTCTCTCTCTCTCAATCTATGTCTCTCTCTATATATATAGTATATATATGTGAGTTTATATATATAGGTATATATATATCTATATTGATATATATATATATATATATATTTGTATTAGTTACATTAGGTCACTATATATTAATGTGTGAGTGTGGGTTTGTATTATACTTAGTATTCATATATGGGTATATGGGTAGTAGATATATATATATATCTATATATAGATATATACATATATATATGATTTCTAGTATAGGTTTATATGAAAACCTATGACTATGGCCTATGGCCTAGGATCATTAGCCTATGGCCAAGATCATTAGCCTATGGCTAGGGGCTAGCCCTAATGACCCAAAACCCACTTGTTGACCCTTGTTGACTAAGGGTTGACCAAAGTCAACCTTAGGTCAAAAGTGACCTAGTTAACCTAGAAATGACTAGGAATGACCTAAAACAACTAGTTTGACTAGTTTGACTAAAACCCTAACTAGTTGACTAGTGTTGACCTAACTTTGACTAGTTTGACTTTAGAGTTGACCAAGAGTTGACTTTTGACCAGATTGACCTAGAATCATGTAGTATGCATTGTATACTCTATTTTTACCATTGTGGATATGTTGTGACCTGTTTTACTCTAAATAGGACTCCGTGACACCAGTTCGGACATCTATTCATATCAGTCATACAGGGTGACAGGCGAGTACATTCTCTGATCTTTTCATACTTGTTAGGATTTATATTCTTGCTCTAGAATACCTTACATGATGCTGTCACGTCATTATCACGGATTGGTACTATATGGATCTTGTTATGCGATGTTATCTCCCTCGGGGTGCATCAGATACAGTTGTCATGTGCTTTTCACGAACATCTTGTATTTCATGTACACCGTTTTCATGTATACTCTTGTG
This sequence comes from Iris pallida, assembly GCA_029216955.1. Taxonomy (NCBI): domain Eukaryota; kingdom Viridiplantae; phylum Streptophyta; class Magnoliopsida; order Asparagales; family Iridaceae; genus Iris; species Iris pallida. The sequence continues at coordinate 17,820,054 of JANAVB010028397.1, forward strand.
CAATCTTGTACTCTCATGATCACGTGAGCAAACATGATAAAAACCTCTTGTACAAAGTAACGTAACTTGACTGGATCCTTGTGTATTGATTGGGGAGGGTGAGTAGGAAATGGTTATGTGATCAATTCTCATCTTGTACAAACTCTTGTGAAATCTTGTGAAATCTTGTATATGTCCTAAGCCCGTTTATATAACCATATCATGCTCTAAATCACAGGTTACCTACAGTTCTTACTTATCATATATATAGATATTTCCAGTTATCAAATCTCTCTCGTTTTACATATATTCTTTACAGTTCATGTATCTTACTCTATGCATGCTTTACATTTTCCAACCTGATATGAACTGCGTGAGATGTATTGTGCTCGTTCCTGTCCTGACTGGGCCTGTTGAAAATATTACAGATGATGATGGTGACTGTCCTACCTTCTATGGGACACATGAGGGTGACCTTCAGGAGCCTGAGGAGCATCTAGTATAGTAGAGGGTGCCTAGTCTAGTCTAGTATTTATAGTTTTCATTTTGTATCGGATTGTTCCGATTGTTAGTTGTGACTTAGTTATATTTCAGATCTTGTACTTATTGTGTTGGATATCTACTTTGTGTGGTGTGATAACTCTATATATATTCAGTTCTTCCTTTCATCTGATTCCATATCATGCTCTATCCTTCCTAGACTTGTGTTTGAGATATAGAGTTGAGTTGTTATGTTATACCTCCGTGCGGAGATGACAGGTTTATATATCTTGTTGTTAGATGTTAGATGTTATAGATGACTTATACAGCGTTCTACCGCCGACACTGCGGCGTAGGCTGGACGTACCCACGTTCTCGTGCCCCTAATCAGGGTGCGGGTCGTGACACGTTTTTGTGGTGGCCCATGCAGGTCAGTGTCGCAATTAGTGCGATCTCGTAATGGTACTCGACTTAGAGTGCTAATTACGAGCCTGCAATTAGGACGTAGGACCTAGGACATGATAGGAGTTTCTCAATCACACCTAGGAAATTTCCGATCTTTTGATTATCATGATTACTTCCCTTGTATTAATTTAACTGTCCTTCTTTGATAAATCTATTCATGTGCCATATTGACCTCTTTGTTTCAATTCGTCTCCAGGATGACGAAGACACACCCGCAGGCCACTGGATCGAGTAGTTTGCCTGAGAGATCTGATCAGGCAGAGGAGGAGGTTCACGAGACTGCCCCCAGTGATTCTACTATTCCGGAGACCCAGGCAGTTGCACAGGGAGGTCTACCACCTCCACCCCAGAGGGTTACGACCGTTGTTCCGGAGATACTGCTGCCACCACCACCGGTACCGACGGATACGCACCATATGTTCCTTCTCCTTCAGCAGATGATAGAGACACAGCGGGCCCAGGCAGAGGCGTCACAGCGCCAGTCGGAGGCGTCACACCGACAGATCGAGATGCTGAGGCAGAGTATGGAGAACTCGCATCAGCTTGCCCTAGCAGCAGCAGAGAGAGTGGCACCGGGTACGGTGCAGGGCCCTACTGGCCAGCAGCCGTACCAGCAGCAGTCCAGGCCGGGGACAGTATTGGACTTCAGGAAGATGAGCTTCAGGGACTTCACAGGCACGGAGGGCATCCTCTATGCAGACGACTGGCTAGAGGATGTACAGCGGAGCATGGAGCTGGCAGAGCTTCCTAGAGCGCTATGGGTTTCGGCCGCAGCCAGCCGATTCTTCGACATTGCGCTGACATGGTACCGCACGAATCCTCATGCGTCGGTGAGAGGGCTGACATGGGAGAACTTTCGGAGGCTCTTCAAGGAGAAGTTCTTCCCGGACGTGGCTCTTACAGCATTGGAGGGCCAGTTCGTGGGTCTAGTGCAGGGGAACTCGTCGGTGGACGAGTATGCAGCTGAGTTCTTCCGCCTTAGCAGGTTCGCTCCCGATATGATCCAGGATGAGGGGCAGAAGGCTCGTAAGTTCCGCAGGGGACTTATTCATGCAGTGCGCACCCGTACCTCGGGACGCCGTGACGCGACGTTCGATCAGATATTGATGGACGCACAGATTGCAGAGGAGGACTTCGGCCTCAAGCCGAAGAGGGGCAGTGATACCTTAGGGGCTAGTTCTAGTGCAGGGCCAGCCAAGCGCCCTCACATACAGCAGCAGAGGCCAGTTCAGCAGCCGTTTCAGGGCCAGGGACATATACTTCACCAGCAGGCACCCAGGCAGCAACAGTACCCTATGTGTAACTTCTGCAAGAAGCAAGGTCACGGATGGGACGACTGCAGGAAGAGGTAGGGCCTGTGTTTGCTTTGTGGTTCAGCAGAGCATCAGTTGAAGGAGTGTTCCAAGAACTTGGCACGATTGACTCAGACATTAGCAGGAGCTAGAGCTCCGACAGGGCAGCAGACAGGACCACCGTTGCAGACTCAGCAGCAGAGGTTTGCCCAGCATCAGCAGCAGGCCAAGGGAGGCCAGCCGGGGCGAGCTTTCGCCATGGCAGTCGATGATGCACAGACAGAGGGAGAGCTGATTGCAGGTTCCAACCTTTTCGATTCTATTTCCGCATTTGCCTCCTTATAACTGTCTTGGAATTTCGATTCTATCTGTTCCTTATAGTTGATAAATTTTGTCCGGATATTTTATTGTGAATTATTTTTCTTCTGAGATAAGTCGTATGGGCTAGGTCGTCTCGATCATGGGATCTAGAGTCTTCTATATTCATGTTAGCTGGCATAGTGAGGACATATAGTCGGATTTTGGACGTATTTCTCGGATGTGGGAATTTAAGGTTTTCGCGGCCAGGCATGCGGCAATGCGAAAATTTTAAATACCATGATTCTAGAGGTATGTACCTTAGTCGAGGACTCTGTGAATATCGTAGCCTTGCTCACTAGCATGACGAAGATTCCGAATATCATGATTTCGGACAGGCGCATATGATTATCGGACTGTGTGTTTGAGACTGTGATTGTTGGGGTGTTTGACCTAGAAGGAGTATGACCATTCTAATTTCGAGGACGAAATTTTCTAAGGAGGGTAGACTTGTAGCACCCAGTTTTCTGAAATTGGGATATTTTTTTTGAAAATTTATTATTTTTATTATTAATTAATATTATTTTAGTCATGATATGATTTTTGGTGATTATTAGTGTGATTAAACCATTTTCTAAGTCATGCTAAGTCATGACTTACGACTTTGTGATTTTGGTTAGTATAACTTAGTATAAATCCTAGTTTTCTCTAACCTAGAAGTTGCCATGACCATGAGAGCTTAGCCATAGGCTTAGAACACCAAATTAGTAATTTTTAGCCTAAAGGGTATTTTGGTAATTTACTAGACTTTATTTGAGATTATGTGATTTTATTATTATTTAATCATGGTTAAAGTCCCATGATTAGTCCCTAACCTATCCTACCCTAAACTAGAGATTAGCCACTAATCTAGAAGCATTAGGATGAAGTTTTGGTCATGGGATAAGTGGTTAAATATCTAGATATTAACTTTAAGGATATTTTCCTTAAAGCATTCAAAATATCCAACCCCTTTACACAAGTCCAAGCCTTAGCCTAGAAGAAAGCCAAGGACACCTCCCCTACCCCCATGGCAGCCAAGGACCCCCCCTTGGCAGCCCACATTCTATAAAAACCCCATTGAATTAATTCATGAATAATTTACATGAAATTAATTCCTAGAAAATCCATTTTTCTTCAAACCTTCACAACTTGATCATTCTTGATCCAAATTCACTCTAGTCTTTTGCATTGGACTCCCCTACAGTAGAGGGTACCATTTGTGGGTAGCTAGCAAGGATTCGGAGGCTCGGGATCGTCACAAGATCGAAGGAAGCCCTCATTCAAAAGGCTTGAAATTGAGGTTTCACCCTCAATAGGTAAAACCCTACAAAACCTATTAAATTCTAGTTTTCTTCCCATGGATGCATTCATTTAGGGTCCCCCTAAGTGTAGCCCAAGTTTGGTAGGAATTCGTGTCCATTTCGTGTCCGTATCGGACACGTATCGGTGTTTAAAATAGGGTGTTCGATGAAATGTTTGTGAGAAGTAAATTATGTTAATTTTAGATTCTAATTGAATGGAAAATTAATTTATTATATGTATATCACTAATCATTTGGACTGAGTCGAAGTTTGGAAGTTTTCGTGTCCAAAATGGACACGCACACACGCGCACAGGCCCCGTACCCATGCCCTGCTACCCGACACGAAATTCTCCCTGTACACGATACTTGGACACACCAAATTTGGTGTACACGTGGGGGCCATGACTGTCAGGCCACCCACAAAATTTCAGGTGATATGGTGGAGTATCGAGGGAGTTCTCGGGCCTGCACTAAAATTATACTGGCACGCGCACACTGTACACACACGGGAAAACCCCCACTGATACGGGTTGAGAACTCGGACACGACATGGTGTTGACCCATTTCAGGGTGCTAGACACAAAGCCCTAGACCTACCCTAGCTACTGACAAGTGCACGAGACCCAAGGTTGCGTGTGTCGTGTCCTAGCTCGACTTGCACGCGTGCACGACACTGTTTTTACACAGTTTTGGAGTCTGTGTTTGTGTGGTGATTTGGACACGATTCGTGTCCAATTATTGGACACGAAGACACTCCTTGACACCATCACTTATGTATCTTCATTTACCAACCTTTTATTTATCATTTTAATTTATTTTTGTAGATCAATTATCCAAATACCCGATTTCCTGATATCCTACATTAACTGTCCATTCTTCACTGTTTCTAGATTTTGGGATTTTTCCCAGTTTGTAAAATCGAATTTCAAAACCTATTTTGATCTGTTTTATACATTATATTAGTGTATATTAGTGTGTATATATGTAGTACATATGTATTTGAGGGTGTGGGTCGATTTTGGGGAGAATTGGTGGTGTGTGTGTGTAGTTATATATATATACATATGTGTGAATATATGTATTGTGTGTGTATGTGTTTGGGGGAGCCTTTGGTTCCAGAATTCCTGGAACCCCCCCCTGTCCTGACCCTATTCCAGACCTCTCTCTCTCTCTCACTGTCTCACTCTCTCACAGTCTCTCTCTCTCAATCTATGTCTCTCTCTATATATATAGTATATATATATGTGAGTTTATATATATAGGTATATATATATCTATATTGATATATATATATATATATTTGTATTAGTTACATTAGGTCACTATATATTAATGTGTGAGTGTGGGTTTGTATTATACTTAGTATTCATATATGGGTATATGGGTAGTAGATATATATATATATCTATATATAGATATATACATATATATATAATTTCTAGTATAGGTTTATATAAAAACCTATGACTATGGCCTATGGCCTAGGATCATTAGCCTATGGCCAAGATCATTAGCCTATGGCTAGGGGCTAGCCCTAATGACCCAAAACCCACTTGTTGACCCTTGTTGACTAAGGGTTGACCAAAGTCAACCTTAGGTCAAAAGTGACCTAGTTAACCTAGAAATGACTAGGAATGACCTAAAACAACTAGTTTGACTAGTTTGACTAAAACCCTAACTAGTTGACTAGTGTTGACCTAACTTTGACTAGTTTGACTTTAGAGTTGACCAAGAGTTGACTTTTGACCAGATTGACCTAGAATCATGTAGTATGCATTGTATACTCTATTTTTACCATTATGGATATGTTGTGACCTGTTTTACTCTAAATAGGACTCTGTGACACCAGTTCGGACATCTATTCATATCAGTCATACAGGGTGACAGGCGAGTACATTCTCTGATCTTTTCATACTTGTTAGGATTTATATTCTTGCTCTAGAATACCTTACATGATGCTGTCACGTCATTATCACGGATTGGTACTATATGGATCTTGTTATGCGATGTTATCTCCCTCGGGGTGCATCAGATACAGTTGTCATGTGCTTTTCACGAACATCTTGTATTTCATGTACACTGCTTTCATGTATACTCTTGTGCAATCTTGTACTCTCATGATCACGTGAGCAAACATGATAAAAACCTCTTGTACAAAGTAACGTAATTTGACTGGATCCTTGTGTATTGATTGGGAAGGGTGAGTAGGAAATGGTTATGTGATCAAATCCCATCTTGTACAAACTCTTGTGAAATCTTGTGAAATCTTGTATATGTCCTAAGCCCGTTTATATAACCATATCATGCTCTAAATCACAGGTTACCTACAGTTCTTACTTATCATATATATAGATATTTCCAGTTATCAAATCTCTCTCATTTTACATATATTCTTTACAGTTAAATATCTTACTCTATGCATGCTTTACATTTTCTAACCTGATATAAACTGCGTGAGATGTATTGTGCTCGTTCCTGTCCTGACTGGGCCTGTTGAAAATATTACAGATGATGATGGTGACTGTCCTACCTTCTATGGGACACATGAGGGTGACCTTCAGGAGCCTGAGGAGCATCTAGTATAGTAGAGGGTGCCTAGTCTAGTCTAGTATTTATAGTTTTCATTTTGTATCGGATTGTTCCGATTGTTAGTTGTGACTTAGTTATATTTCAGATCTTGTACTTATTGTGTTGGATATCTACTTTGTGTGGTGTGATAACTCTATATATATTCAGTTCTTCCTTTCATCTGATTCCATATCATGCTCTATCCTTCCTAGACTTGTGTTTGAGATATAGAGTTGAGTTGTTATGTTATACCTCCGTGCGGAGATGACAGGTTTATATATCTTGTTGTTAGATGTTAGATGTTATAGATGACTTATACAGCGTTCTACCGCCGACACTGCGGCGTAGGCTGGACGTACCCACGTTCTCGTGCCCCTAATCAGGGTGCGGGTCGTGACAACTATCTAATATTAACAAAGAAAAAATGGTCTTTGCTAGTAAAATTATTTTTTAAAATTATTTTAATTAATATTAACTTGTTAAAAACGGTTAGCTCCGTCAAAAAAGTGGATAAATATTATTTAAAATTATTTTGTCATAAATTATTTTTTATTTAACAAATATATAAATATTTTTGGGAAAAACAAAACTGATAAATACAAAAAAAAAATCAATTCTTAAAAAATAGAAATGATGAAAAACTGGGAAAAAAATACCAAATAAAAAACAAAAAAAAGTACTATTAAAATATGGAAAAAATAAAAAAAAAGAAAAAATATTCCAAAAACCCAAAAAATGAAGATAAATCTTAAACAATGAAAAAAAGACAAAAACAAAAACTATACAAATTTGAAAACAAAAGTCACTCTTAAAAAACTAGAAAAGATTATTAAAAAGATGAAAAAAAAATGGAAACAAAAAAATAAAATATTAAAAAGATTATTAAAATAACCTCCCGTTCCTAAAAAGATAGAATTCTCATGCTTGACGTCATTTTCGAAAATAAATGTTTATAATCTAAATAGTAGGTTTTCATCTTAAATTTTTTCTGGAAAAAAAAATCTTTTAACAAATGTCCGGTTAGTCCTGAACTATCCAGCCATTTAACTTAGGGCATATTTTGTAAACCGTATTTGGAGCTAGATAACTGTAACTAATATTATATTATTTAATATTTTATAATAATTATAATCTTAATTAATAATTATAATCGTAGTTAATAATTTATTAATTACAATTTTATTATAATATTAATTAATAATAATTTAATCATAATTATAATTATAGTTAATAATTTATATATTATAATAATTTTAATTAATAATTTAGTAATCATCATTATAATCATAATAGCCTTACTTAATAATTTATTAGTCATGACTATTATCGTAATTATTTATTTATTAATTCTAACTGAAATTGCAAATCTTGGTACAAATTTATTTTCATCACATGTATTACTTAAACAAATAACTTAAATATTACTAAACGTATCAAAAATCCAAAAATAAATTGTTCTTCCATAATTTCTATTTAGACGTAATATTACTGTAACTAATATTAAATTTATTTTCAATGGACTAATTAATCCACAATAGCAATAAATTGTTCTTCCATAATTTCTATTTGGACGTAATATTACTGTAACTAATATTAAATTTATTTTCAATAGGCTAATTAATCCACAATAGCAATAAATTGTAAACCTTGGCCTCGATGCTCCTTTACTTCTTTCATTAAATTCCACATTAGAATTTGATAGTGTTCTGAAAGTTTCTCATCCTCCCATAGTAGAAAACCACAAGAATTTGTTAAAAAATTTGCACACCCGTAAAATCTTCTTCCAGGATTGGTTGGTGTCCATGAAGTCTTCAGTGGACTAATTAATCCACAATAGCAACAAATTGTTCTTCCGTAATTCCTATTTGGACGTCTTGAGAACAAAGATTGAGAGCTACTAGCCATAATTTGCAGTTGGATTGGATATCTGTAGGTAAGAAAAAATTTCAACACATTAAATTATAGCAAATAAGTAAAATAAAAAGGAATAAAGAAAAAAATTAAACGTTATTTTCCCTACAGCCTACCGGATTAATAGGTAGAAAATAGAAAGTGTGTGGTTTAAGTGTAATGTTTCAAACAACTTTTCACTATGCTATATATAGAGAAGGAATAGAATAGCTGCTGTGCCCAACGGTCAAATGGAGGGGTATTTTGGGGAGTTGAATAATTTCTCTCTCCTTAATTTGGTTGATAACGGCTACTTTTGACGTTAACTTGACGGAAAGGGGTATTGTGCTCAAAACAGGGTTTGCGGGAGGTGCAAACCGCATAAAATTTCTAAAAGGTCTTAATTTGCTAACGAGGCAACTCTAAGGAGGGTTTAAATGCACTTTACCCTTTATGTCATATATGCATTGTATATAGCTATTATTTTATGCTATATATAACGTTTTGATTTAATTAGAGAATATTACATTGTTTGATTCTTTCAATTCTTTGATTCTTGTGTACATTGTTTAACTCCCTGATTTATGTTTAATTCTTCTATCAGATGGGCCGTTTGATTTTTGGGTTGGATGACTACGTGTTTTACACAATGTTTTGGTGGTGGCATATGATTTTACATATTTTATTGATGTCTACATATTATTTGACTCTCAGCCATTCCAAACACGAAGGAAGTCATTGTGTACGAATTTCAAGAACGTTTAGGTTGAAACGAGAACAAATTAGGGATGAATTATTAAAACATGTCACTCACAGTGAAAGAGAATGTCGTGGTTTTATTCGAATGAAAGAGAATGTCATGGCATGAACTTGGCTTAATTCTCATGTTACTTAATTGTATTGTGTTTGGATTCTAGTTATTTTCTTTAAATAAGTATCATATTTGTAACTATTATTTTTGTGAATATATTTGTAGCTATTATTTTTGTGAATATATTTGTAGCTATTAATTAAAAATTTAATCAAATTAATCTAATTTATGTCATATGTAAGTTAAGGGTATTTTGGTAACTATAATATTTTTTATTAATCTCCCTCCACTCAAAACCTCCAATCCAAGCAAGAGTTATTAAACACACTCCACTTAACTCTCCATACAATCCAAGCAAGGTTATATGTGTTAACTCTACTCCCCCTCAATTAACTCTCCCTCACTTAACCCCACTTAACTCTGCATATTTTTTTTTCCCCTCAATCCAAGCAGACCCTAAAAAAGAGAGAGAAACCCTAACTTCTTCTCTCATATATATATATATATATATATATATATATATATATATATATATATATATAGAATATATATATATATATATATATTTTTTTTTTCTCATATATATATATATATATATATATATATATATATATATAATATTTTTATATCTCATATATATATATATATATATATATATATATACATATATATATATATATTATATATATATATATATATATATATATATAATATATATATATATATATATATATATATATATATATATATATATATAGGAAGCGGATCAAAAGTCCCCCTTAGAAAATCCCTAAAATCTCCCTCACTCTCAGCCGTAATTTAATGTTAATATTAATATTAATATTAACATTAATATACTAAAATTAACATTAAACATAACATTAAAATTAATATTAACATTAACATTAATATTAACATTAACATTAACATTAATATAAAAATAAAAATAAAAGTAAATATTAACATTAACATTAATATTAACATTAACATTAACATTAATATTAGCATTAAATTACGGATGAGAGTGAGGGAGATTTTTAGGGGGTTTTCTAAGGGGGGATTTTGATCCGCTCATATATATATATATATATATATATATATATATATATATATATATATATATATATATATATATATATATATATATTAGGGGGTTTTCTAAGGGGGGCTTTTTGATCCGGCTCACTTTTTCCAATATATATATATATATATATATATATAATATATATATATATATATATATATATATATATATATATAGTGTGTGTGTGTGTGTGTGTGTGTGTGTGTGTGTGTACATATTTGGTGAAAATATCTATATATGAGTGTGTGTGTGTTTTTTTTCCAAGAAAAATAAAGATAAAAATCTGGAAAAAAAAACTTTGGGATAAAAGAAACAAAACACATTTTTTCCCCTTAAGTTAGAACTTAGTTTGTTAATTTAGATGGATTTTGATTGGTGTTATATATATATATATATATATATATATATATATATATATATATATATATATATATATGATGGATTTTGAAAGTAATATTAACATTAACATTAATATTAATATTAACATTAACATTAATATTAACATTAATATTAACATTAAATTACGGATGAGAGTGAGGGGGGTTTTCTAAGGGGGGCTTTTGATCCGCTCATATATATATATATATATATATATATATATATATAAAACAGATATTTTATTGAAAAGAAGGAGGCTCTGAGAGAGCAATACATACGGTTATAAGGCCCAAACACACAAAAGGGGCCTGTAGAACAGGTCGAAAATAAAAAAAGATCAACTGCTAGGAATCGAAATATCAAAACACAATTATGAAAATACAAAATCAGAGAGGGTTAGTGGCTCGGGTATCCGAACATCCAAATTTTCAAAAAAAAAATTTTGAAAATTTAAAAATTCAAAAACGAGCAGGTGGGGGGTCTGAACGGGCGCTCAGCCCGATGGAGGGGGTTAAGTGGGGCGCGCGGCCCGATGAGAGCGCGCAGACCGAGGTAGGGGGCTCTCTGCCCGAGGGGAGGGGCGCACGGCTCGAGGAGCCTCGGCCCCCCCCAGAGCGGTGACCGGAGGCAGGGGCTCCGGCGGCGAAGGCTGAGAGAGGGACGGCGGTGACCGGGGGTGGGCTCCGGCAGGCCGAGAGAGAACGGGGGGTCTTCGTCGGGTGGGGCTCCGGCGGTTGGAGCGGAGGCTCGCACGGCCAGGAGAAGGGAGCTCCGGCGAGTGGTACCAGCCCGACGATGGTTGGGAAGACGAGGGGGCCGGTGAGAGGACCGACAGCGTCCGTCGGTCAGCGCGCAGCCCAGGGCCGGAAGAGGTCTGGCGGGGGACGCGCTCAACGGAGGGGGACGGGGCAGGCGAAGGGGAGGGGGAGGCCGAGAAGGGGCAAAGGCACAGGCGGGGGAGGCAGGGAAGGGCGCCGTCGAAGGAGCCAGCCCGGAGGGGGGAGCTGACCCGACGAGGGAGAGCCGGACGAGTATATATATATATATATATATATATATATATATATATATATATATATATATATATATATATATAAAATAATTAATAGAATATTTAGGTAGTTTATTTTTTTTTAAATTTATTTATTTATGTAAATAGATGATAATATACATACGACTTGGACGACTCACTTTTAAGTCGTTCCCTATATATATATATATATATATATATATATATATATATATATATATATATATATATATATATATATATAAATATATATATATATATAATATATATTTGGTGAAATATATTTGTGTGTGTGTGTGTGTGTGTACATATTTGGTGAAAATATCTATATATGAGTGTGTGTGTGTGTGTTTTTTTTTCCAAGAAAAATTAAAGATAAAAATCTGAAAAAAAAACTTTGGGATAAAAGAAACAAAACACTTTTTTTCCCCTTAAGTTAGAACTTAGGTTGTTAATTTAGATGGATTTTGATTGGTGTTATATATATATATATATATATATATATATATATATATATAGTAAGAAATAATAATGCCTTATTCTCATTGCTAGGATTTGTTACAATATATATAGTGTCTACATTTGGGCTTATGGGCCAATGGGCCATATTTATATTACAAATATAAGAAAAAAAAAAATAGTAAGAAATAATAATGCCTTATTCTCATTGCTAGGATTTGTTACAATATATATAGTATCTACATTTGGGCTTATGGGCCAATGGGCCATATTTATATTACAAATATAAGCTAACAATCTAACAACCCCCCTCAAGTTGGAGCATGCAAGTCACAAATGCCCAACTTGGGAAGGAAAGAATCAAACACATGCTTTCCAAGGAGCTTAGTGAAGATATCAGCCAGTTGAGTAGAAGTAGGAACATGCAAGGCTATTACGGTGCCATCTCTAATAGCATCGCGAACAAAATGCAAATCCACCTCAATATGCTTACTGCGCTCATAAAATACCGGGTTCTAAGCCAGGTGCAGGGCGGACTGACTGTTACAATACACCGACATAGCAGACTCCTGGCGAACGTCCAAACACACCAATAACTCCTTCAACCATTTCAACTCACAAACAAGAGCAGCAAGAGATCGGTATTCAGCTTCAGCGGAAGATCGGAAAACAGTTGATTGCTTCTTGGTCTTCCAAGAAATAGTAGACCCCCCAAGAAACACCAACCAGCCTGTAACAGAACGACGAGTCAAGGGACAACTAGCCCAGTCGGAATCACACCAACCAGAAAGACGGAGATCACAATCAGCTTTCAAAAGAATACCCTGTCCTGGTGCATGTTTGAGATATCTGACAACTCTCAAAGCAGCATGCCAATGATCTTGTCGAGGCTCCTATAAGAATTGAGACAAAATATGCACAACATAGGCTAAGTCAGGGCGAGTAAACGATAGATAAATCAACCTCCCAACCAGCCTCCGATAAGTCTCTGCATCCTCCATCTTTGGATTATGTCACGCCCCAGAACCAGAATACTGGAGAGCGGGGGAATGACTCAGCCAGCTACGTATTACGGGTAGATGAATACCGTATAATACGATCAAGTCTAAAAGACGAGGGGGGTACATACTACATGAAAGTCTCACTATGGTTACTTCACATCTATTGTCTCAATCATTCAAGCAAGAAACAGTAATAGAGAACATATGAGATAAAACAGTAAGGCGTCCCAAACGCTCAGTCAAAATATTCTTGATATCTGGCATAACAAAACATAGCCGGATGATGAAGAAAGGTATACACAATTGTTTATCAGTTGCAGTCTGACTTAGTTACAAATGTAAAAGTAAGTACAAGACAATTCGACTAACATGTCGGTGCCAAACGGTAAAGTATAAAGTAAATAACAAAACGAGTAGGGAAGTAAGGAACCCACTCGAGTCCTCCTGCGATCATCCCTCTAGTATTGACCATCTTGGAGGTGGAAGTAAGCTGAGTCCTCGGGAACCGGCTCTAAATCTGGCCATGCAAAACCAGAGAGGTTAGACCTCTAATAGCAAGTACCGCAAGGAAGCAAGATATGAGGAACTAAACCAGTAATAAGAGAATATGATAAGTAGATCTCTGCTTGCCACTGGAATTCACATAACATCACGATACTTTGATCCAACCTCCTAACCAAACAAGGACAGAAGTTGGTCCGTCATGCCCTGACATTCTGATCATCTCAGTTAGGTAACAGAGTAGGTACAGTACACAAACAAATCAATTTAAACGGCCATGCAACTACTACGGCTTACTACTGTGAGTTCCAAGTTATCCTGGAATTATGCAATAAAGGATTCCTCAGTTCTTACTATGTGCAAGCAAGGCTAGTCTATCCAATCAATCAATTGCGCCAATCATGTATTTAGACGAGTCCCAGCGGGACGCTCGTCGTTAGTATTCCATGTACAATTAAATAGTATAAGCAGATACCGCTTCTTGCCCGTGTGGCAGATTTGCAGTACCTGTGGGAACCAGCCGGCCTGTCGGGTACTTAATAGTCCCAAGAGGGCTGCCATGTAAGAATTCGGGAATCCATTCTCTCCATGCGATCATTATTTTATTTATCTTAATAGCCTCTATGTTAAGCAAAATCCTATGCCGTGGGTCATGGTCATTCAAATAAGTACTTCCGTACAAGTACGATATGCCCAACTCTACAACGATATCCGTGCGGTTAGGTTGTAGGTCTTACATAGCGTAATGCAACAATCAAAACTAACCACGGAATAATCATGCCTTGACCATCAAGTATACATGCTGCTTTTGTAGAAAAATAAATAAATAAATTGAAGCCTGCATGTGTGCCTGTATGTCAATATTCGGAATCGGCCAATCGATTATAATAGTTCATAGTTAATATGAACGTGTCTCATTCATTCAATTTAATAAGACGACTAACCAGTCTCTTAGTTCCAACTAGGAACGCATGATCAATTATTAGTCGAAGTAACAGTCGGGGTCAATTCGTGACAAGGCATAAAAGTCAAATTAGTATTAAGCATGGTCGAGTCCATAACTAGTATAAAATAGTTGGTAACATATTCTTGAAGCCAAGAAAAAGATCTACAGATTTCATGTTGGGAGTTGGAAGAAATTCTAGCCACAATTTTGTCAATTATGACACATAACAGTCAGAAACAACCAAAATAGGCATTATGCGGCATATTTTGCGACATGCATGCGGACCAACTGCGACATGCGGCTCATGCGGCCCTACTGCGACACCATATATGGCTCAACTGTGACATGCGGCCTATGCGGCCCAACTGCGACACCATATGCGGCTCAACTGCGACATGCGGCCTATGCGGCCCAACCGCGACATCTATGCGGCTCAACTGCGACATGCGGCCTATGCGGCCCAACCGCGACATCTATGCGGCTCAACTGCAACATGCGCCCATGCGGCTCATTCGCGACACCATATGCGGCTACTGCGGCATGCGCCTCATGCGGCACATTCGCGACACCATATGCGGCTACTGCGACATGCGCCTCATGCGGCTCATTTGCGACACTATATGCGGCTACTGCGACATGTGCCTCATGCGGCTCATTCGCGACACCATATGCGGCTACTGCGACATGCGCCTCATGCTGCAGATGAATATAGAAACGAACAAAAATACTTTTGGCCATAACTTCCATAAAATAAATCGAAATCTAACTTTTCAAAAGCCAAACTTTAGTAGAATTAAATTCTCTACAACATGGAACTACTTATTTTCGAAAACAACAATGTTTGATAGATCAAAACCCTAAAATTCATATGAAAACCAAAACTTAAAACTTAGATCTACACCCAACCATCCATGGAAATCAAGAACTTCAAGACCTAAACTTGTAGAGGAAGAGAAGATAAACAACATGGACTAAAAATAAATGGGGATGCATGAAATCCCTCATGGTGTGCAAGATGTACTTGCCTCTCACAAGTGGGTTAGAGTTTGGTGGAGGAGTAAATGTGAATGAATGAAGAGAGAGAATGAAAGAAGAAGTTTTATATCAAGGTCAAGTGGATCTCCTCCATTCATTCTCTCCACCAAATCCAAGCCATCCATTCCTTTCCATGTTGAACCAAACCACACCAAGTTGGTTTACCATGAACCGAAATGAACCAAGAGCCAAGATAAAGCAGAAAATAAAATACAGGAAAATTAATAAGCAAGAAATTGAAGAATTTAAATACAGAACAAATGCATGATAAATATTGAATAAATATATTCAAGAAGTACACGTATAAAATACTTATTCTGGAATCGGAGAGTGACAGACTAGTTGATTCTGCCAGCTTGTGATTGGGCTCCATGGAAAAGCCACCCGGTCGAGACCCCATTAAGTCGCATTCTGAAATGATGTCCAAAGCATGCTTCCTTTGACACAAGAAAATTCCTTCTGCACTCCGAGCCACCTCTATGCCAAGAAAGTATTTCAACACACCAAGGTCCTTCATGTGAAAGCAAGAACTAAGGTACTTTTTGAAAGCATATAAATCACCTGTGTCATTACCAGACACAATCATGTCATCCACATAGATCAAAACATGCAACTCTACCTTCCCTTTAAAAAGAGAGAAAAGGGAATAATCGAAATGAGATTGAGTAAATCCATAGGATATCAGAGAACCAGCAAGCTTAGCAAACCAACAACGTGGTACCTATTTTAATCCATATAGTGACTTACGCAGGCGACACACTTTGTTGGGTTCACTATACGAAAAACCTGGCGACAACTTCATATACACTTTTTCTGTCAGATCTCCATGAAGAAAAGTATTGTGCACATCCATCTGGTACAAAGTCCAGTCTTTCACAGCTGCAACAGCCAAGAACGCCCGAACTGTAGACATCTTAGCTACCGGGACAAATGTGTCACGACCCGGTCCCAATTTCTTGGGTCGAATCGGATCATGCCCAGCCTGTACCGTTGTTGAGACAGCGACAGTAAGCTGTATCACTCATGCAGATAATAAACAACACAATCTAATTGCCACAACTTTAATAATTCGAATAGTTTAAAACTTTTTACAACAAAATGAAAGATACATCTGAAATACATTGTTTTCCACAAACATCATAAATTATAAAAGAAGAAAAACTAGGCAACCAGCTCATCAGTCTCGAGATCATCGTCCTCTAGTTGGGATCTCGGGAAAGATACCGCGGAACAAAGCATCATCAGTGATACCTAAAAATGTTGGGTCTCCAGTCAGGAGGGAGCAAAGTACAATTCATGCTAATTTGACAATTGAAATAATAATAGAATCATGCACTTTAAAACAATTTGAAATAAACATTTTCCAGCAGTTAAAACATTGTGATGTGAATAGGCAATGAATATGACCAGCTTGGGTTGTACAGTGAATGATATGGCTTATCCCCGTGTGTAAGAGGGGTAAGCTCGCATAGTTGTTACAGTAATTTGGATGTGGTCATACTCATTACACTACTCCCCCAGTCCCCAAACAGTTACAGTAGTTACAGTCAGTGCTCTCAGAGAGAGTTCCGTGTTGCATCGTGGTTTAAACTTGCAATAAAACAATTATTAAATAATTATAAACTAACACAAAAT
Source organism: Iris pallida (assembly GCA_029216955.1). Classification (NCBI taxonomy): domain Eukaryota; kingdom Viridiplantae; phylum Streptophyta; class Magnoliopsida; order Asparagales; family Iridaceae; genus Iris; species Iris pallida. The sequence continues at coordinate 17,837,250 of JANAVB010028397.1, forward strand.
GTACTTGCCTCAAATTGGACTGGACTTGAAGGGTTGAGACTTCGGAATTGAAACTAGCTTCGTCCTCGAAATCCTACATTCGAGAAGTTTGTCTCAGGTTCCAGAGTTACCATGCTAACTATGCTAGTTGCAATCTCTAATTTGTGTCCTAATCAATTTTAATCTTGATTACACAATCACAAACAAATCTCGATCCTCGGGTACGTTGTAATTGATTACGAGGGAAAGATCAATTTAACTTTGTATTTTGGAAAAACTCGTAGTTATCAATTTAATTGGTTAAAACTTTGTATTTTTCGTAATTATACATATATAAAACTAAATTTCTTGTTTTAATGAGAAAACATGATCATTGTTTAAATATTACAAACTAGTAAATTTTAATGTGAGAAAAACCTTATTAATTTTCTATATCAAAATATTACTTATTTTAGTTTTACGCGTCCATGCTAAAAACCAGCAAAACCAGAAAATAAAAGAAAAACTACGCTACAATATTTACAGGCCACAGAGATAGGAAATAGAAAAGCTGGGCTTATGCCCTAACAAATTATTTTACATAAATTGAAATAAGAAGAAATATTTGTTAGTTATAAAATTTATCCTACAATTTAATTATAAATAAAGATAATAACTAAAATAGATTTAATAGTGAGTCTCAGATATTGGTCCAATCGTCATATAGGCTAATTGCCTCAACGTCCGGGCGAACCGGTTTCGTTTGCACTTAGCCAGGGCCCATTGACCAATACGGTCGTCGCCCAAAAATACAAAATAATATTCTTTTCCGAAAAACTATTTTAAAATTATATAATTAAATTTTATAGAAAAATCCGGCAGCACTTTCTCTATTTTCGGTCAACCCAAAAATTGGGAAAGTGTGCCATAATCACCATTTATAAAAAGTCCCAAACCAGGGATCACCCAGAATTCAATTCCAAACCATTTTACACCACAATTAAATTCACAAAATAATTCTCGAATCTCAATCGGAAACCCGTAATATAGTTTCGGGAATTCCCGAAATGAATTCGGAAATCACAGCGCCTAAAATCCCGAAAATATATTTCGAAAAGGTCCGAAATGAACACAGAATATCACAGAACATCTCCGAAAAATCCGGAGTTGCGACGTCGTTAAAAACCGAATTCCCGGGAGGGATTCGAGGACCAATCTCATCATTGACTACCGAAATGGGACGGGACAGAGGAGTTATACCTTGGGTTGCTCGGCTAGAGCTCTCAGATGCAAATTAAAGAAATAATATAAATCCGAGCAGCAACGTAAACCCGGGACAGCGCTGTTCGGAACAGCGAGGGCACGGGAGGCTCACGAAAACCACGCCGGAGCGGTGCGAGGCCGACAGAAAGGTGCCGGAGGGGCGCTGGTCCAGAAGAGGGGTCGGGCTCGTGGAGGTCCGCACGGGAGATGCGTGCCGGAGCTAGGGCAGCGCAGGGACGCACTGGCACGGGTCCGGCAGGGGATACCGGGGGCGGCGTGCGAAGTCGGCCGCAGGACGGCGCCGGGGAGACCGCGCGGGAGACGGGGGCGCGGCCTGGGGGCGGGGTCGGCGTGGAGCGAGGTCGCGGGCGGTCGGACTGGGAGCGGCCGGCCGGAGGAGGCGTTCGGCGGGTCGGATTTTTATGGCACGGGGGTTGGGGAAAGAGGGTTTTGAGAGTGGTGATAAGGGAAAGGGATGGAGGAGAGGGGTATGTATAGGAGAAGAGAGCGGGGGTTACCGGAAACCCAACAGCCATGGCTGTTCGGAAGTCGGAAAGAGGGTCGCGACAGTTTCGGGAAGAGTCGGCCAAGAGTCGAGACCCCTCTGTTTCACCAACAGAAGAAAATAAAAAGAGAGTGTTAAAGTCTCTCTCTCAATTATTAAATGGTTTAAGTGTTGGATTAAGGAAAAAACAATGGGCTTGGGGTTTATGGGCTTGGTGGGTTATACCAATGGGTCTAAGAGAATGGCTTCTCTTAAGGGTTGGGCTAACAAGACTTGGTCTCCAATATTTGGGCTAAACAAATGTAGTGGTTAATAGAAAATAATAGGGAAAGGCTTTACAATTAAAAATTATAAATAATTTCCTTTAGAAAAATATAACTAAACATTTATATATATATATATATATATATATATATATATATATATATATATATATATATATATATATATATATATATATATATATATTATATATATTTAGTTTCAAATTGGGTTCGGGTCTGAGCCAGTAAATAAAATCCAAGTTATTAATTTTTAAAAGAATTTTTTTCTATTAAATAATTTGAAAAACTATCTGGCAAACACACACTAATTAAAAAAATGTAACCGAAAAATTGCGGGTTTCACAACCTTCCCTCCTTAAGAAATTTCGTCCTCAAAATTTAAGGATATGGTAGGGTAGGGTAGGGTTACAAAAAAAATCAAGCAGGTACGGGTACTGCGCCCATAAATCAGGTCCAACAATAAGAATTGCCAAGGCAGTTGTGGATGAGATGTTTATGGACAAAATTTAGCTATGACACCATCCACGTATAATAAGAATGTATAAAAGTGAACCAAAGTACATGAGGTTGATCAGACCATCATGCACCGGTCCTGATTAGACAATATATTAGTGGGTGCACCCAATAAAATACTGCCATGATCAAGCTTGATAAAGAAATAGCTTGCAAAACTAGGCTAACTTAGCAGCATCAGTCAAGTTTAGAACGAAAAGATAAGAAATATGAGTTATGTGATGGCTCAAATTTTCTGATCTTCTTCTCACCTCTGACTACGCTTGCTACTGGTTTCTCTGGCACTGAAAGGTCGAGTCTAATCTTCAGCTCTGAATTATCCAAAATGTGACTCGGATCCGGAATGTAGCGTCTGAGCTGTGATACGTAGAAGATGTTGTGCACACTCTCAAGATTAGCTGGTAGAGCTAACCGGTACACTACTTTTCCAACTCGTCTTAAAACTTCAAATGGCCTGATGTACCTGGCCTCAATTTCCCAGCTCCGTCAAAACTGATCGTTCCTCTGGTAGGAGAAAACTTCAAAAAAAAATGCTATCTCCTTCTTCAAACTCCACTGGTCGACGACTACTATCAACCCAATGCTTCTGTTTGTCTTGGGCAATCCTGAGCTTACATTCACCTTCTCTACTGCGTCAGTCACCATCTCTGGACCCAGCAGTACTCTTTCTCCTACGTCGTCCCATGCAAGTGGTGTATGGCAACGACGTCCATAGAGAGCTTCAAATGGGGTCATACCAATGCTGGCTTGGTAGCTGTTGTTGTAAGAGAACTCTACCAAGTGCAAATGATCTTCCCAAGACCCTCCAAACTCTAAGACGCAAAATCTCGGCATGTCTTCAGGCGTCTGGATTTTTCTCTCTGATTGTCCATCTGTCTGGGAGTGATAGGCAGTGCTGAACTTCAATTGTGTCCCCAGGCTGTCATGCAAACTTTTCCAAGAGTGAGAGGTAAAACGAGTGTCTCGGTCAGATACAATGCTTACCGGTACTCCATGAATCCGGTAGATATGTCGCATGTATAGTGCCGCCAATTTCTCGGTGGATAAACCAACTTTGAAGGGGATAAAGTGAGCTGACTTCGTCAGTCGGTCCACGATAACCCAAATGGCATCCTTCCCTCCTTGGGATCGAGGCAGTCCCGACACAAAATCTATCGTTATGTGCTCCCATTTCCACTCCGGAATGTCCAGTGGCTGTAGAAGTCCTACGGGTCTCTGTCTGCTAGCATTCACTTGTTGACAATTTAAACATCTAGCAACATACCTGGCCACGTCTTTCTTCATTCCAAACCACCAAACAATGGTACGCATATCCCGATACATCTTGTTAGCTCCAGGATGTATGGAATATTGCGACTGGTGTGCTTCCTTCATCAGCTCGTTCCTCAGTTTTGCCAGATGCTATGCAGAGCCTCATACCATTCTTCAGTGCTCCATCGGTGGCGATTGAGAATCCTTCAAGTGTTCCTGCCAGCACTTGATCTCTGAGTTTGTAAAGTGTCTCGTCATAGAATTGTGCCTCCTTGATTTTGTCTATCAGACTCGAGCTCACTTGCAACTTCATCAACAATGAATCAGCATCCAGCTCCTTCCTTCCAGACAGTATAATCTCCAGTCCAAGCTTCTCGATGTCCTCTAGCAGGTGCCGCTCCTTGGTAAAAATATCGCCATAGGGTATCGACTAAGTGTATCTGCGACCACATTAGCCTTACCCGGGTGGTACTGTAGATCGATGTCAAAATCCTTCATCAGCTCCAGCCATCTTCTTTGCCTCATGTTCAGCTCCTTCTGAGTGAAAACATACTTCAGACTTTTGTGGTCTGTATATATTTCCACTCTCTCTCCATAAAGGTAGTGCTTCCATAGCTTCAATATAAATATCACAGCTGCAAGCTCTAAATCATGTGTGGGATAGTTCTTCTCATGAGTCCGTAATTTCCTAGATGCGTAAGCAATTACTTTTCCGTGTTGTTGAAGAACGCAACCCAGTCCTTTTCCAGAGGCATCACTGTAGATTGATAAACCGCCGGTACCTGCGGGTAGCGCAAGTATCGCTGTTGTTGTAAGTCTCTTCTTTAGTTCCTCAAATGATGTCTGACAAGCTTCCGTCCAAACGAACTCTTCATTCTTCCTTGTAAGCTTCGTCATCTGTTCAGTAATTCTGGTAAAATCCTTCACGAACTTCCGGTAGTAGCCAGCCAAGCCTAAGAAACTCCTGATTTCAGCAACTGAGCTTGGGGTAGACCACTTCTCAACAGCGGCTATCTTCTTCGGATCCACCGAAATTCCTTCTCCTGTGACAACATGGCCAAGAAAATTCACCTTGTCTAGAAAGAATTCACATTTGGAAAGCTTACCATACAACTTCTCATTCCTCAAAGTTTCCAGAACTTTCCTGAGGTGCTCTTCGTGCTCCTCTTCCGTCTTTGAATAGATCAGAATGTCATCGATGAAGACAACGACAATTTGATCTAGGTATTCATGGAAAACCTTGTTCATAAGGTTCATAAACACTGCAGGAGCATTCGTCAGTCCAAACGGCATGACCAAGAATTCAAACTGCCCATATTAGGTGTTGAACGCCGTCTTGGGAATGTCCTCCTTCCTGACCTTGATCTGATGATAGTCAGATCTGAGGTCAATCTTCGAAAACACCTTAGCTCCACTCAATTGATCAAATAGGTCATCGATCCGGAGCATAGGGTACTTGTTCTTTGATAGTGATGTTGTTCAGCACCCGGTAGTCGATGCACATCCGTACTGTTCCGTCCTTCTTGGGCATAAACAAGACAGGTGCTCCCCAGGGTGAAGCTCCGTCTCGGATAAATCCCTGGGTCTTCAGTTCTTTGATCTGGTCCTTCATCTCCTTGGCCTCCTTGGGGTTGACTCTGTAGCATCCCTTAGAAATAGGGGAAGGGCCGGGAACTAGGTCAATGGTGAATCCTATGTCTCGATCTGGGGTAATCCAGAAAAACTATCAGGAAAACGTCCACGAATTCTGCTATGATAGGATGGGGAGGTCCGGGTTCTTTAGTAATAGGGGTGTAGGTAACATACTCCATATCTTCAGGAGCTCGATAGATTTCAACTCTGGCTCTCCAGATGGGCTGAATATTACACATCCTCTATAACACTCTACCAGTCTATCCCTAAGAGTACATCATAGTTGGGTAAGGGCATCACAAATAAGGGTGCTAAGAATTTATGGTCTGAGATAGTAATAGGGCAGTTACAGGTCTCAATGATGGGTATGGGTCTAAGTATGACCGGTGGTGGACCTTATTGCCAGCAGAGCCGGAACAAGTGGTCTTTCCTTTAGCTATACTCTGGAAGGTTTAGGATACAAAACATAAGCAAGGTAGCCTACCAGTCTATAGCAAACAAAAATATTTATTTATAATATATTTCGGTCCTATGTTGTGACAAATTGATGTTCTAGTGTTCTAATTGTTTCTAAATATGTTCTCCTAAGTTGTTAATCTGACCTGCATGGGCCACCACTAAAAACATGTCACGACCCGGTCCCAATTTCTTGGGTCGAATCGGATCATGCCCAGCCTGCACCGTTGTTGAGACGGCGGCAGTAAGCTGTATCACTCATGCAGATAATAAACAACACAGTCTAATTGCCACAACTTTAATAATTCGAATAGTTTAAAACTTTTTACAACAAAATAAAAGATACATCTGAAATACATTGTTTTCCACAAACATCATAAATTATAAAAGAAGAAAAAACTAGGCAACTAGCTCATCAGTCTCGAAATCATCGTCCTCTAGTTAGGATCTCGGGAAAAATACCGCGGAACAAAGCATCATCAGTGATACCTAAAAATGTTGGGTCTCCAGTCAGGAGGGAGCAAAGTACAATTCATGCTAATTTGACAATTGAAATAATAATAGAATCATGCACTTTTAAACAATTTGAAATAAACATTTTCCAGCAGTTAAAATATTGTGATGTGAATAGGCAATGAATATGACCGGCTTGGGTTGTACAGTGAATGATATGGCTTATCCCCATGTGTAAGAGGGGTAAGCTCGCACAGTTGTTACAGTAATTTGGATGTGGTCATACTCATTACACTACTCCCCCAGTCTCCAAACAGTTACAGTAGTTACAGTAGTTACAGTCAGTGCTCTCAGAGAGAGTTCCATGTTGCATCGTGGTTTAAACTTGCAATAAAACGATTATTAAATAATTGTAAACTAACACAAAATGTACTTGCCTCAAATTGGACTGGACTTGAAGGGTTGAGACTTCAGGATTGAAACTAGCCTCGTCCTCGAAATCCTACATTCGAGAAGTTTGTCTCAAATTCCAGAGTTACCATGCTAACTATGCTAGTTGCAATCTCTAATTTGTGTCCTAATCAATTTTAATCTTGATTACACAATCACAAACAAATCTCGATTATCGGGTGCGTTGTAATTGATTACGAGGAAAAGATCAATTTAACTTTGTATTTTGGAAAAACTCGTAGTTATCAATTTAATTGGTTAAAACTTTGTATTTTTCGTAATTATACATATATAAAACTAAATTTTTTGTTTTAATGAGAAAACATGATCATTGTTTAAATATTACAAACTAGTAAATTTTAATGTGAGAAAAACCTTATTAATTTTCTATATCAAAATATTACTTATTTTAGTTTTACGCGTCCACGCTAAAAACCAGCAAAACCAGAAAATAAAAGAAAAACTACGCTACAATATTTACAGGCCACAGAGATAGAAAACAGAAAAGCTGGGCTTATGCCCTTACAAATTATTTTACATAAATTAAAATAAGAAAAAATATTTGTTAGTTATAAAATTTATCATACAATTTAATTATAAATAAAGATAATAACTAAAATAGATTTAATAGTGAGTCTCAGATATTGGTCCAATCGTCATATAGGCTAATTGCCTCAACGTCCGGGCGAACCGGTTTCGTTTGCACTTAGCCAGGGCCCATTGACCAATACGGTCGTCGCCCAAAAATCCAAAATAATATTCTTTTCCGAAAAACCATTTTAAAATTATATAATTAAATTTTATAGAAAAATTCGGCAGCACTTCCTCTATTTTCGGTCAACCCAAAAACTGGAAAAGTGTGCCATAATCACCATTTATAAAAAGTCCCAAACCAGGGATCACCCAGAATTCAATTCCAAACCATTTTACACCACAATTAAATTCACAAAATAATTCTCGAATCTCAATCGGAAACCCGTAATATAGTTTCGGGAATTCCCGAAATGAATTCGGAAATCACATCGCCTAAAATCCCGAAAATATATTTCGGAAAGGTCCGAAATGAACACAGAATATCACAGAACATCTCCAAAAAATCCGGAGTTGCGACGTTGCTAAAAACCGAATTCCCGGGAGGGATTCGAGGACCAATCTCATCATTGACTACCGAAATGGGACGGGACAGAGGAGTTATACCTTGGGTTGCTCGGCTAGAGCTCTCAGATGCAAATTAAAGAAGTAATAGAAATTCGAGCAGCAACGTAAACCCGGGACAGCGCTGTTCGGAACAGCGAGGGCACGGGAGGCTCACGGAAACCACGCCGGAGCGGTGCGAGGCCGGCAGAAGGGTGCCGGAGGGGCGCTGGTCCACAAGAGGGGCCGGGCTCGGGGAGGTCCACGCGGGAGATGCGTGCCGGAGCTAGGGCAGAGCAGGGACGCACTGGCACGGGTCCGACAGGGGATACCGGGGGCGGCATGCGAAGTCGGCCGCGGGACGGCGCCGGGGAGACCGCGCGGGAGACGGGGGCGCGGCCTGGGGGCGGGGTCGGCGTGGAGCGGGGTCGCGGGTGGTCGGACTGGGAGCGGCCGGCTGGAGGAGGCGGTCGGCGGGTCAGATTTTTAGGGCACAGGGGTTGGGGAAAGAGGGTTTTGAGAGTGGTGATGAGGGAAAGGGATGGAGGAGAGGGGTATGTATAGGAGAAGAGAGCGGGGGTTACCGGAAACCCAACAGCCATGGTTGTTCAGAAGTCGGAACGGAGGGTCGCGACAGTTTCGGGAAGAGTCGGCCAAGAGTCGAGACCCCTCTGTTTCACCAACAGAGGAAAATGAAAAGAGAGTGTTAAAGTCTCCCTCTCTCTCTCAATTATTAAATGGTTTAAGTGTTGGATTAAGGAAAAACTAATGGGCTTGGGTTTCATGGGCTTGGTGGGTTATACCAATGGGTCTAAGAGAATGGCTTCTCTTAAGGGTTGGGCTAACAAGACTTGGTCTCCAATATTTGGGCTAAACAAATGTAGTGGTTAATAGAAAATAATAGGGAAAGGCTTTATAATTGAAAATTATAAATAATTTCCTTTAGAAAAATATAACTAAACATATATATATATATATATATATATATATATATATATATTATATATATATATATATATATATATATATATATATATATATATATATATATATATATATATATTTAGTTTTAAATTGGGTTCGGGTCTGAGCCAGAAAATAAAATCCAAGTTATTAATTTTTAAAAGAATTTTTTTCTATTAAATAATTTGAAAAACTATCTGGAAAACACACACTAATTAAAAAAATGTAACCGGAAAATTGCGGGATTCACAAAATGTCTCTGAATAGTCGATCCCCTCAACCTGATGATTACCGAACACAACCAGCCGTGCCTTTAAGCGCTCAACACTGCCGTCGGATTTGTACTTTATTTTGTACACCCATCTACTTCCCAATGCTTTCTTTCCAGGAGGCAAATCGATAAGACTCCATGTCCCATTATCTTCCAGAGCCCGTATTTCAGTTTGCATAGCCGCACGCCAGCCCGAATCTCGCAAGGCCTGGCGATATGAAGTAGGCTCAACACCTGCAGTGATAGCTGCAAGAAAATCTCTGTGTCCAGCAGTAAATATATCATATTGTGTTAGAGGATACGAAGTACCTGAGGAAGTGACGGGAACAGATGAACTGTGGTGAAGGGGGGCTTTTTATTTTGAACAACATTTGTCACAAAATCTTGTAAGCGTACTGGATGTGATTTCTTTCTCATGCCTCTTCCCAATACTACCTCGTCGGGCACCTCTGGCAACACTGTATCCCCTGTATCATCAGTAGTATCCGCATCACCCCCAGCGGACTCTCCTGTCAATACTTCTGCATCTACCTGTGCATCCTCGCTACTCGGTGCCGATCCACCAGCAACCGTAGCTGGCACCATCCCAAAAGCCTCTATATCGTCTTCCGGCACCTCAACAGATGTATTGCGTGTTGCAGAAGACATCTCGCTAGCAGATCCACACCCAAAAAATTCTTTTTCATAAAAGGTAACATCACGGGGCACAAAAAATTCACCAGTCTCTAAATCATACAGTTTCCATCCCTTTTTATCAAGTGGATACCCAACAAAGATATATTTTCTGCTCCTGCTAACAAATTTATCATGTCGAAATTTCAAATCATGCGCATAACACAGACAACCAAAAATACGTAGATGATCATACGAAGGAGCCGAACCATATAAAACTTCATAAGGAGACTTAAATGCAAGATACTCGAAGGGGTTCTATTTATCAAATAACATGCACCCAGAACACATTCCCCCCAAAAATTTATGGAAAGAGAACCCTCAAATCTCAGTGCCCTAGCTACATTTAACATATGTCGATATTTTCTTTCCACCCTTCCATTCTGTTGAGGTGTCCCTGTCACGCCCCAGAACCAGAATACTGGAGAGCGGGGACAGATATAGCCAGCTACGTATATGAAATGGAATCCATCTCGCTATACGATCACGACTGTCTAGATACATCAGGATTTACTACAAGCCATCAGTCTCTTAAGGTCATGAACAAGCCTAGTGTCTCAATCACAAACAAGTAAGTAAAGTCACAAGATGTATGATCATTAAATATAAAATAATAAGGCGTCCCAAATATTACATATTCAGCTGATCATGAAGCTAGTCGTTACAAAATGTTAGGACTAGCAAGAGTTCAGTCATACATGATCAATCCTAGGATCTGTCAATCATGTTACAGCCCGTAGGCAGACAGTAAGTAAGTGCAATCGAGCTAAACAGGTGCTCGTCGGCTAAACGTCTCAAAAGAATATTTTTACAATAAAGTGGGAGATCAAAATAAACCCACTCGTTGCCCTGGTTACGTTTAGTCGCCACCATCGGGCTGGAAAGTCGGTAGATCCTCTGGAGCTGCTCCAAAATCTGGCCATACAAAACCAGCTGGATCAGACCCCAGAAAGAGCAAGTGCCATAAAGGAAGCTTCACTTAGGAACTAAAACCAGCAATTAGCACAGAAGATAATAATAATATAGTAAAGCTGGAGAAATATAACATCACGAGGATATACGGTAAGATAACCATAGAACCATTCAGATAACCAAGTTATAACCCTTAAACCAAATAAGGACCAGGATTGTAACCCTTCGTCTGAACCGAACTTGGTTTCTCCTATTTATCAGCAAGATAATATAAGAAAATCAGAACATGTATATGATCAAGGCAATACTAGACTGATTATTCCCCATTCAACAATCACGGCCAAGCAATAAGTACGGCTTGATACTTTAACTAACTAGGGTTATCACAGGCCTAGTTACTAGCAAGATACAGTGAGATTATTCTACAGCCACAAGCCCTGCAGATCATCCAGGTTACCCAGGTCAAAAATTAGGGATTGAATTCAGGTGGATACATCGTCTAGGAAACGCATGTACCCTTAGGTAGCTTGAAGGGTGCAACACATGACAGTGTGCTGGAAATGTGCCCTACTCGACGGCAGGCTACAGATCCCAGGCGCACCCAGATAACGGGATTGTCTGTAGCTGAGAGATCTCTTTATGAGTAATGTATTAATCTAGTTATTAGCCTTAGTCCATTTCAGTAGGTACTCCTGACCGTGGTACTAAGGAGTCCCATACTAGACATGATGCAAGACATGACTGGATTAATTATACAAGCACAATCGCCCATGGTGTCCAGGTTATTTATACAGGTCATGTCATATCAGGTAGCCGTCGTAACAGCTTATCAAGATATATCATGTCAGGTTATCATGTCAAGTGTACTTGTCAGGAGTGCGCCACGACGGGCCACTATCAGGTCATGTCACGTTTACTTATCAAGAGTGCACCACTACGGGTCACTGTCGTATTCAGGGTACATGTGCAAGGCATTATAGTACAAGCATTCAGTTAGGAGATCCCAGCTATGCAGAGGTTACAAGACACAAGTTATCAGTAAAGATCAAATAATAATAGAGAAATAATAATAATAACAATAACTAAATAGCAGGGCAAGGCACAGGAAGGAGCCCTACGGCTCAGGATTACTAGAACTCATGCGGCCAATAAGGAGAGCGCATACGACTTGGTAAGGACAGGGGCATGCGGCTAGAAGGGCAAGGGCGCATGCGGCTAGGGAGGCAAGGGCGCATGTCGTCCCAAAAAGTTGGGTCTCATGCGGCCAGCGGAAGAGTGGGCTCCATGCGGCTGACGGGAAGCAAGTCTATGCGGTCAAGGAAGGACAGCGGCATATGCGGCTAGGAGGGGTGGGCGCACATGCGGTTGGTCTGAGAGTGGTTCCATGCGGCTAGCTCAAGACGGTTCATGCGGCTCAAGAGTTCGAGTTCAACATGAAGCAGGCGCGCGGCTCAAGCGCATGCGGCTCAAGCGCATGCGGCTGGCTGGAAGGTAGTTCCATGCGGCTAGCTGGGTTCGACCCTCATGCGGCTAACGGGAGAGCACTGCCTATGCGGCTCAGAAGTCATGAAGCCCTATGCGGCCAGGAATGATACTCAGGCGGCCAAGAGAAAAGCGGGTCTATGCGGTTGGGAGCTAATTACCCATGCAGCTGAGGACGACTGGGGTTCATGCGGCCAATAATTTTTATGCGTGCGCAGTTCGGAGGAGTTCAGGCATATGCGGCTGACGGAATGGTCGGTGCATATGCGGCCAGACTACCATGCGGCTGGGGAACACTTGCCGTATGAAATGTTTATGCAGTCAAGTCTAAGCACAGTTCATCTTCTCCAAAATTCCGAGAAGAAGAACACCATGGGAGCCAAGTTCTCAAGCTCCATAACTCCATCATCCGGAGCCCAAATCCGAACTTCCATAGGTCAAAATGGGGCAGAACAAAATTCTCTACTACATATAACCATCAAAACTTAGAAATAGCAAGATTAAATAGATCAAAATCCAAGATTTCCAAAAATAGAATAAACTTAGATCTACAAGAATCAGGCCATGGAAAGTAAAAATGCCAAGTACTAATGTAAGTTAAAATGCTGTAAGGAAGAGAATGAAGCAATAAAATTGGAGTTCCTCCATGAAGCAAGTTGCACTTGCCTAGGCCTCTCTCTCTCTCTCTCTGGTAGGTGAAGGGGTTAATGGAGGAAAGAAGAAGAGTAATAAAGAGAGGGAAGAGAGAATGGAGGTTAATAAATGGTAGTAGTGGTGGTAGGTAGGTGGTTCTCTCCTTGGTTCATAATAAACCAAAGAAAACCAAGCCTAGCCGAACCCAAACCAAGAAATAACCAAGCCAAGAAGGAAAAGCTAAGCAAGGAATCATGCAATACAAGATAAAATACGTACACGTATTCCAAAATATGTAATACGAACCACAGATATTACAGTCCCAACACAGGATGTTTGGAATAATATACCTTGAGATGAAAAATAATCTCGTAAATAATTAAATTCAGTGCCATTGTCACTCCGCATACGACATATATCAGCCCCAAACTGATGCTTCACCATAGCAATGAATTTAAGAAACATAGAATAAACATCACACTTCTCCGTCAATAAAATAACCCAAACAGCTCTAGAAAAATCATCCACCAAAGTCAAAAAATATCGTGCCCCATTAGATGACGGAACACGATATGGTCCCCACAGATCACAGTGTATAAGTTCAAAATATCTCAAAGCACGACTACTACTATCAGGAAAGGCATCACGAGTCTGTTTAGCTTGATGATAAATATCACAAGCCTTATAAGAAAACACACCACTACCAGAGAGAAAAGGTAAAGTCTGTATTACTTTATCTGAAGGATGCCCCAGTCTACTATGCCAAACCTCGGAATCACTCTCTTTGCATGCCAGGATCACCGAAGCCAAAGAAGCTGGAACCTCCCCCAAGAAGTAAAGTCCACCCCTTTGTTCACCTGCTCCAATCACCATCCTCGTACTTCGGTCCTGAACAAATCACAAATCAGGAGTAAATAACATATCATAATTTCTGGCACTAATCAATTGGGAGACAGAGATCAAATTGCAAGTCAATGTCGAAACATAAAGAACATCCGTCAACACCAACGTAGCAGTCAAAAATACTTTGCCTCTCAGAACAGCCTCAATAGTGCTCCTATTAGGCAAAATCACAGGACAGACAGGGCCCTCAAAGCAATCAACTAAACAGTCACGAGAGCCTGTCGCATGAAGAGTAGTCCCAGTATCGAATATCCAAGTAACAGAAGAATTCTTACCCATCAGACGGTCAGAGTTTGAAGAACCTGGGTTGGAAGAACTGTCGTTACCCAGCAAGCTCATCAGTTTCTGCCATTGTTCACCTGAGAGTGGTGAAGGATACCCTCCATGCATCATATCCGTCGAACTCCCATCAAGACCAGCAGGGACACCACGACCAGCAACGACGACATTATGAACCACCCCTGCTCCACCAGCACCACGTCCCCCATCACGTCTCTGCGGTGGTGCCGGGCCTCTGCCACCACCAGCACCACGTCCGCCCTCACGCCGAGGACGAGTCTTCCACCACTCTGGATAGCCAATCTTGGCAAAACAAGTAGCAACATCATGACCTATTTTCTTGCAATGAGTACAGATCATACCTGATTTGTCCCTGGAATCTAAGGTTCTACTATTAGAAGTAGTAGAAATACGAGGTAAAGTCTTGATAGCCAGCGCCATCACCTCCTCAGCAGCGGATTGGACCTGAGATTTTTGCATATCCTCCTCCTCACGGACGGCCTAGTATGCCCGATCTAAACTTGGCTGAGGATCCTGAGCCAGAAGATTAGATCGGGTATGACCATACAACTCAGCATTCAACCCATGCATAAAGTCCTGAAAGTGGTCTTCATCCTTCATAGCCTGTAGCTTTGCAGCAAGTTCACCACAGGTACAAGTAGGCAATAGGAAATAAGCAACCTGTTCATCCCACAAAGACTACAAATTTTCAAAGTAGGTTTCCACGGACATCGAAGCCGTTTGTTTGTACTCAGCCAAAGCCACCTTAATTTGTTGCTTCCGAGTGCCATTGCTAACAACAAATCTTTTCTCCAAAAAGTTCCACAATGGATAAACCTCCTCAAAGTATGGCAAAGATTTTTCAGAGACGGGTCAATGGTATTAAGAACCCATTGAACCAATAGCGCTTGCACGTATCTCCAATCAAGCAATTTACTAGCATCATTAACAGGTTTGACTTCAGTACCTTCCAGAAAAGTGATCTTTCGCCTAGAGATCAGGGAGAGACGTATCGACCGAGACCACTCAGCATAGTTCGGTCCACGAAA
Organism: Iris pallida; assembly: GCA_029216955.1. NCBI lineage: Eukaryota > Viridiplantae > Streptophyta > Magnoliopsida > Asparagales > Iridaceae > Iris > Iris pallida. The sequence goes on from JANAVB010028397.1 coordinate 17,852,313, forward strand.
AACAATAGGAGTAATGATATTTCCTGGTTGATCAGCAGAACTCAGAAAATATGGATCCTTCGGATTAGGATAATTTGGGTTGTGTGCATCGTCACCGCCAGTCGCGACGGAGTAGCTGGACGCAGCATCATCTGCCATCGCGGATGTCGAGTGTACAAAAATTTTGTACAACTCCGACGAATCGGCCGCTGATGGACGGGGTCGGCGATAAATCGGCCGCGATCAGGGGGGCCGGATCTGGCGCGTAGGGGCGAGCGGATGTCGGGTGTACAAAAATTTGTACAACTCCGACGAATCTGCCACTGATGGACGGGGTCGACGGCGAATCGGCCGCGATCAGGGGCACCAGATCTGGCGCGGAGAGGCGAGCGGCGGGGTCTGCCGCAGTCAGGCACGTAGGGGACGGCCGGTGCAGTCGGGCGTCGGGATCAGTCAGGCACGGGATCCGCGTGAAGGGCCGGCCACCCTCTTCAAACAATGAAAGAAAACTTAAGAAGGTGCTGCACTTAAGAAGGTGCATACACTTAAGAAGGTGCTGCACTCAAGAAAAATGAAAGAAATAAAACTAAAACATCAACAACTTAAGAAGGTGCAGCACTTGTGCGCCACCCTCTTCAAACAATGCTCGGTGCTGCACCCACCCAAGTACATACGGCTTGCGGCTACCGAGTTCTGATGCAGTCCACCAGCGATCTTCAAACATGCTGTCCACCAGCGGCTACCGAGTTCTGATGCAAGCTCATGTGGCGTTTGACTCGCCGACGCTATGTCGGCCATAAACTCTTCCTGGCTCCATGTATTCGGCGGATTGGAGGATCGGTACGGAAGCAGACGCGTAAGATGGGAATATTTTAGAGTTTGAGGACGGCTAGGATTTTTCTGGAGGCTCTGATATCATGTAAGAAATAATAATGCCTTATTCTTATTGCTAGGGTTTGTTACAATATATATAGTGTCTACATTTGGGCTTATGGGCCAATGGGCCACATTTATATTACAAATATACGCTAACAATCTAACATATATATATATATATATATATATATATATATATATATATATATATATATATATATGTATATATATATATATATGTATATATATATATATATATACATATATATATATATATATATATATATATATATATATATATTTGAAGTAAGGGTATTAGTTTTCGGAATCGCTCTCACTGGGATTCGAAATTCTGACCACTCAGGCCGCATGTATCTCTCTTAACCACTAGGCTAGAGGTCATTTGCAAAAAGAAAAGTTTTCTACAGAATGGAACCCCCAACATGGGGCTCGAAACCTGAACCCCAGGATCTACTAGCCTTCCACCCAACCAGTAGGCTAATGCTCAAACACACACACACACACACACACACACACACACACACACACACACACACACACATATATATATATATATATATATATATGAGCAAACATCCTCTTTCTCTCTCTCTCTCTCTATATATATATATATAGAGAGAGAGAGAGAGAAAGAGAGAGAGAGAGAAAGAGGATGTTTGCTCCGCTAGGACTTCTCAGGCGATTTGGGGGCAGAGGCGAGCGATCTTGTTGTTGCTGTACAATGGGATCCCGGTGTGTTAGATCGGCTGATCTCCAGGCAGGTTGGGGGTCGGTGGCCAGAGAGGAGGTGGCGGCTGAAGGCAATTGAGGACGCCTGGGTCGGCCTCTCATCGGACATTGAGGAGGCCAGACGGGGGTGGGTGGAAGACGGTTGTGAAGGGTCGCCGAGGGTGAGTCCCTGGGAGGGGATGGCAGGGATCCGGGATGCTGATGAAGATGGATGGATCGATAGAACAAGTGGGAAGGGGAGGTGGAGTTGCTCCTCAATTTTTCCGAAGTTCGAAGATGATAGCAGGCGTGCACAACTCGGGGATAAAGGCCTCGCTAATGGTATTCCCAAATGTTGCAGCATACAGCAAGGGGCTGACGAATTTGCAGGTGGTGGCAGATCCCGGTACGGGAGAGCAGTTGTGTCTCACGTTTAGAAATACAACTCATGAAGAGAAGGGCAAGACGTCATTGGAAGACATGGAAGATAGACCACATAGTAAGTCGTGGGCAGAGCTTTATCGCCCTGCGACATATAATTCTAATGGCCAGATACGGTTTGTTGAGCCGACTAAGGTCGGATCTGGGATACGTGCTACCTTTCCGGAGGAGGAATTGATGAAGACACGGGAGTATTGGCGCAACACAGTGGTGCACTATGTGGTTGGAAATAGGCATTTCTATGACCAAATTCGAGCATATGTCTATCGGGTATGGTGGCCGAAGGGGAGTATGGAGTTTTTTTCAAGGGAAAATAGATTATACTATGTGCAATTTAGGATACAGGAGGATATGGAGCAAATTTTGCAGGCAGGCCCATGGACATTTGATGGCCGACTTATGATCATAAAAGAATGGACGACATGTTCACAGTGTGATCGAAAAGTACTTCATTCAGTACCAATATGGATTAGGTTCCCGGAACTCCCTATTATGTACTGGAGTATTTCGTTGATTATGAGACTGGCTAGTCTAGTGGGGTGACCCATCAGAGCGGATGTTGTGTAATGTCTCGTCCCGCTCAGTCCAACCAAAGGAATCAAAATGCCAACGACATTTGGACTTAGCCATGCAACGGCTTGCTCGAAGTCCTGCTCGGTCGAGGCAACTCCTCGCTCAGGTGGATGGCTTCGGTGAACTTGTCTCAGCTTGACCTTCACACTAATAAAAAGAAACTTTTTATTGCACTGAATAAGCTTTATAATAAAAGAGACGAACCCACATAGCTAAGGAATAATTTCGCTCTGAGTCAAATTAAATTAGAATATGGAAAGGTCCCACAGTTGGCTTAGAAATGTCCACGACGTGCTTTTAAAATTGACACTGGGTCATTCGTCCCGTGGCTTTGAAGAAGGAAAAGTTGGTTTATGTTGCCACAAGGCTATGGACTTAGTATAGCCATAGGCGTCGCATGACCTAAATGCTTGGTAAAGCATGCACTGTCCCACCGTCCAATGCTTGGCATAGCATAACTGTCCCACAAGTCTCAGTACACATTTCCACGGTGCAAGGTTTGGCATAGCCTTTGCTCGTCCCACGGTTTAAGTTATATCACATGGTTATGTCACAGTCATGACACTGATATAGAACACGATTGATTTAAGTTGAATATGCAGGAGGCTGACAAGTAGTCATTCCTGAGTGAGTCAAAGGTATGGAAACAAACAAAGGAAAGTTCTCAAAATTGTAACATGCCAAGGCACCCTGAAATAATGGGCATACGTCGAGGCAATCCCTGAAACAAGGGGTGCAACAGAAAGAAAAGGAAAGTATGGAAATACGTCGATTGAGTAATGACTATATAGGACGATAATTGAGTTGAGTCTTGCATGGTCATGGACCACTTGTGCATAAGGAACATCTCCTCGAACAGTGCCCGAAGACGGTACTGACTTCGAACCTAGGCGGAGCAAAAGAAAATAGTCGTGTTGGCATACAACACTTAGATGTGTTAGTCAGAAACTTTCAGTGAGGCTCGCTACCTGCACTGAAAGGATCATCGTCTAAGCTCGGCTATTGTCCAAGATAGCTTGTGGTGCTAGTGACCCTTTTATATTGATGAGTCGACATATAACGACGATTCGCGTGCGTGCCTTAGATTGGAAAAAGTGTATGCACGACATAAATAAATCAATGAGTATATGTACGATACAAATAAGTCAGAAAATGTGCATACGATATATATGCAACACAACGCTTGAGCCTAAGATTTGGCTATAACAGTAGCATGTACTTCGGCATGAGACGTAATATCGTGGGTTGAGTCATCGACACTAAGTTCATGAGTTTATGACTAAGCCATTTCCAGAGGCAAAATGGGTAAAAAGGATACTAAGTTTACAAGTCTAAATTTAATCATTTCTGGAGACGAAATGAGAGTTAATGTATAAGCCATTCCCGGAGACGAAATAGGGTAAAGGCCGTAGGAAAAGTATTGAGTAAAGACACACTATGTTGCGAGGCACGGCCTCATGATAATACATGAATGTACATTACGGCACGACCACGATGTTGGCAGAATATGAGTGTGGTAGTATGATTACAATATTTTAGAGCACGACTACGATATGGTGACACGAAGTTTGGGCAAGTTACTAAGTGGTGAGGCACTACCTCAATTATGTTAGACGAAGGAATTATGGCACGACTATGTCGTTGATGCACTAAATAGGCCAGGTGCCCATGTCCTAAAACTGACCTTAATGCAAGATTAGAAAGACAATAAAAAAAAGGATATGTTGCACAAACTAAAATAAACGTGTTGGTTTCGTATGGATGGACGAGGAGCTCAAACCACCAGTATAGCTGTGTACTAACCACCCAACAGTTTTCTTGTACAGGTTACAAGTACTTGCTCGTTGAGTCAGAGCTCTGTTTGCCATAAAATATAAAAGAGCAGAATAATTATCGGAGGACTGGACTTTTACTTCACGTTACAAACTCGCTTGTACAAAGAAAGCCTAGGGACGAAAACCTAGGTACAACAGTCTAAGTACAATTGTTTATTTTAGATTCTGGAGGGTGACGATAGAGGCTCGAGAAAGCGACGGCAACTCTGCCTTACTCCTTGGACGATCGGTATGCAGCCTTGGCTCCAGAAGATTGCTTGGCGTTAGAAGAAATGCTCTCTTTGCTCTCTTTCTGCTCTTTCTCTCTAAGTATTCTGGTGCTCCCTCTGATCTCGAGAAAATCTCTCTCTGTATGTATGTGTCTGTATGTGTGTCTCTCTATGCAAGGGAATGGCACCCTGCTATTTATAAGAATGGGAGGGCCTCATTAGGGTTTACAATGATTGCCCTTTAAAATGGCGGCGACCTATTGATTGATCAATCTGGGCCATTAATTTTGAATGTAATAAATCTGGGCCATTGATATGGATTGTGCCAAATCCTCTCAGTAATTAATACTGATTGGAATAAATCTTCCTGATGATGATTTGCTGATGTCTGTGAATCCTGCCACGTGTCCCAGATTATTGGGATTTGACCCAATCTTTGATTTGCAGTAAATCTGGGAAATTGATTGGCTTTATGACACGTATCCTGGGAATCACTGAGCCGCATAAGGATTGAGCTGCATAAAGTTTGAGCCGCATGAGCCCGGCTACGTGTCAGGGCAGCTTGGGGATTAGCCCCCGAATCCTCGGACCATATAATGATCTGGACTATATAATGGGTAGTGAGCCGCATGGAGGTGATCCTTGTGAGCCGCATAGGGCTGTTTCGATCTGGGCCGCGTAGGGCGACTTCGGCCTGAGCCGTATGGGAAATGCTCGCTCGAGCCGCATATGACCGCCCACGTGTCTAGGCTGCGTGGTATTTTCTGGATCTCGGAAGGATGTGCCAGAGATTTTCTTTGATTTCCTAGGATTCTGTCATTATGACAGAGCCATAATTGCCTCTCTGTGTCAGGCCTGTCGTTTCGTTAGAGTGGTCAGCCGTCCAAGCAATTAATGCAGTACAGTGCGGAGGGGAGAACTGTTTGCAAGCCACGTGTCTTCTCTTCTGAGCCACATGGAGATCACAGAGCCGCATAGACTCGTTGAGCCGCATGGGTCTTCTGAGCCGCATGGGGTTACCTGGCCGCATGGCTCTTTCTTTATTATTTTCCATGCTTCTACAAGACCCCCTTCAAAGTTTTCAATTTGCAAAATTGAAATACTTTGAATAAGAAGCATGGCCGTGTGGAAGCTCTTTCTAGCCGCATATGAGGTCCTAGCCGCATAGATGTCTTGGCCACATGGAAGTTTCAGCCGCATAACTCTTTGCCACGTCATCACTGCCACATATGGCAATCTTTTGTATTAAAATGCTGTTGATTTGCTGTCAGTTTTAAAGGCCACTTTTTGGTGCGGGATCCCAGGGATTTGGCCTTTATTTTAGGTGGCTTGCCTTGATAATCGAAGAGTTGGTTTTCGTTCTGCACGAGAATCGAAGCGCCTTAGTTTTAGGTACATGTAACAAGTTTGACTGGGGATACTTAGAATAGTTCCACGGTAAGATGGTCGTGGAAGTTCCCAGTATCGGGATATAGAATGCCATGGAGCAGCTAGGCTCCCGGGGCATGATGAGGAATAGTGGGTCTGTACTAAGAGACTTAGCAAAGGACATTTGTGGGCCTATTACCCTTGGCGTACCACGACTTAGGATACGGATAATAGGATGAAGGGGAACCAGCATACTTACTCAGAGGTAATGTGGACATGGTAAGTACGAGGGTTTTGCCGTGGAGTCTTCCTACTCAGAGGTAATGAGGACATGGCAGAAGTGGACTCAACGGATGATATTTGTGGTCAACAGAGGACATTTGTGGTCAACAGAGGACATTTGTGGTCAACAGAGGACATTTGTGGACCTATTATCCTTGGCGTACCCTGGTTCAGGGTACGGATAATAAGACAAGAGAGGACCAACATACTTACTCAGAGGTAATGAGGACATGGTAAGTACGGAGGTTTTACCGTAGAGTCTTCCTGCTCAGAGGTAATGAGGACATGACAGGAGTGGACTCAGCGGAGAAATTTTGTAGACCTATTATCCTTGGCGTACTCCGATTGTGGGTACAGATAATAAGTCGAAAGGGAATTATCATACTTACTCAGAGGTAATGAGGACATGGCAAGCATGAAGGTTTTTTCGACGGAGCCTTCCCATTCAGAGGTAATGAGGACATGACAGGAGTGGGCTCAATAAAGGAGGGTACATAGAATGACTTAGAGGTAATGAGGACATGGAAGTTCTATGTAGGGGGTGATTTGTTTTTGGCGGAAGTAAAACGACTCAGAGGTAATGAGGGCATAGCCGTTCTAGAAATTTGTGGATCGGTTACCCTTTTTGTGCACTGGAAGTGCGGATAGTGGATCATGTGGAAGGATCTCTTCCAGGAAGAAAGTTTAGAGGTATGATCATACATGACTTACTATCTGAAAGAGTGACCGAAATATGAGTTCAGAGGCACCAGCGGGTACATGACTCCATATTGTGAAAGTGTGAGTTCAGTGGTACCAGCGGGTACATGACTCGATAACCTGGGATGTTGTGGATGTGAGTTCAGCGGTACGAGAGGGTACATAACTCGAAAATCTGGAGAATGATGTGTGTGAGTTCAGCGGTACCAGCGGGTACATGACTCGATAATCTGGAAAATTGTGAGGTGTGTTCGGCGGTACCAGCGGGCACATGACTCAAAAATCTGGAAAATTGTGGGGTGAGTTCAGCGGTACCAGCGGGCACATGACTCACTGATCTGGAGAATATCGTTTAGACATAAATTTCTTCAGGAACTTGCCGTTGACGGGCAACATGAGCAAATTCCCGTTTTGCTTGGCGAGGCGGTAATCACCGTTGGAGAATACGGCCTCGATGATAAATGGACCTTCCCATTTTGGCTGGAACTTACCGGCGGTCTTGTGAGTCATGACCATCGGCCTCCGGACTGACAGAACAAGATCGTCCACTTGGAATGTTCTAATTTTAACCTTATTGTTGAAGGCTCCAGAGATGCTTGCTTGGTATAGTTCGATCCTTTGCTGAGCTAGGAGGCCCTTTTCATCTAAGGCCTCCAACTCTTGTAGTCGGCGTCGGTAGTTGTCATCCGCCGTCAATTGATAAGTGAGGGCGACGCGGAGTGAGGGTATTTGAGTCTCCAATGGGAGAACTGCCTTACTGCCGTACACCAGGGAGAATGGTGTGTTTTCTGTGGCCGTTCGGACTGTGGTACGGTACGCCCACAAGCATTCAACAAGCTTCTCGTTCCAGTCGCGTTTGTTGGACGATACGAACTTCTTGAGTAACTTGATAATGGTTTTGTTGAATGCTTCTATCAAACTATTTGTTGCTGGATTGTATGGCATCGAAGCAATATTCTGGATGCGGTGCTTATCGCAAAACCGATAGAAGGCGTGGCTTGTAAACTACGGACCATTATCGTAGATGATCCTCCGGGGCAGTCCAAAATGATAGATGACGTGATGCTTAAGGAAGCTGATCACGTTTGAAGTCTTGACTTCTGCAAGCGGGACAGCTTTCGCCCATTTGGAGAAGTAATCTGTGATTGCGAGTATAAAGCGATGTCTTCGGGAGGAAGGTGGAGTAATTGGACCGATGATGTCCATTCCCCATGCTTCGAAGGGCCAGGATGCCATTGTTGGATGTAGAAATTCGGATGGTTGGTGAATGAAGTTCGCGTGGACTTGGTAAGCTTTACACTTTCTAGCATAGTCTATCGCATCTGCCACCATCGTGGGCCAGTAGTAGCCCATTCGGCGAAGACGGTCTTGCAATTTAGGGCCAGGCTGATGGGCCCCACAGACACCGTCATGAGCTTCTCGTACGGCTTCTTTGGCTTCTGCGTTTGACAGACACCGAAGCAATAATCCGTCGTAGGAGCGGCGATACAGCATCTTCGTCTCCGTATCGTAAAAGAATCTGAGAGAACGCCGTTTGATGGAGGTGGCTTCCTTTGGGTTCTCGGGCAGGATATCGTAGACGACGAAGTCAATAAATGGTTGTCTCCAATCCGGGGCATCATCGATCGTCTGGGCGGAATAACTCGCCACGAATTGAAAGTTGTTCTTGGGGCAGACCAGTTCGTGGCCTATCACATCTTCCGATTGATGAGTATGATTGGGCACTGTTAGGGAAGCGGCCAGGCCTGCTAAGGCATCGGCTTCGATATTTCGGAGTCTGGGAACATGCTCGATGAAGAACCCCTCGAACGATGAGATGATGTCGATCGCTATATGGTGATAGGGGATCATGTCTTCGTGGCGGACCTCGTATGAGTCCCGGATCTGATTGACGATTAACTGAGAATCATCGTACGCTTCAAGATATTCTACCCCCAGCTCCCTTACAAGTTGGAGGCCAATGACCAGAGCGTTGTACTCGGCCACATTGTTAGAGCAGGGCTCTGTGAGAGAATAAGCGCGGTTAATCACCAATCCGGAAGGGAAGACTAGCACCACCCCGACTCCGATGATGATGTTGCCCTTAGGCCCAGTTCTCGAAGCGTCGTCGAAGAACATTCGCCATATATCATTGTGAGAGGTTGCATGCGAGTCGGCGACCTCATCTGGGATTTCTTTATATATCCTGGACGACTTCGAGCCCGGGTGGGCCGCCAAAAGGTCTGCCAGGGCTTGACCTTTGACCGCCTTTTGTGGGACGAAGATCATATGATAGGGGGATAGCAATATTGCCCATATAGCGAGGCGAGAGCTGAGCGCCCCTGGTTTAGTCATGAGAACCCTGAGAGGGTAGACTCGTGAGATCACATGTATTGTTTGTCCAGTGACATAGTACCGCATCTTCTGAATGGCGAACACCAGGGCAAGGCACTCCTTCTCTACAGCGGTGTATCGGTGCTCTGGCCCAATCATCATTCGACTGAGGTAATATATGGCTTGCTCGTGGCCTGTATCGTTATTCTGTGCCAGCAGAGCTCCGAGGGAATGTTCCATTGCTCGTACGTAGAGCAGAAATGGCTTGCCAGCAACCGGGGCCACCAGGACTGGAGGGTTCGACAAATATTCTTTGATGCTGTCGAAGGCACGCTGGCATTCTTCGTCCCATACGAATGAGACGCCTTTCTTCATGAGGTGGGTGAATGGTCGACATCGCCTGGAGAGGTTAGAAATGAACCTCCTAATGTAGGCTAATCTTCCTTGAAGGCCTCTGAGTTCGCGGAGATTTCTCGGGGGACCCATCTCCATGATTGCCTTTGTCTTCTCAGGGTCTACATGGATACCCTGGGCGGTGATGATGAAGCCTAAGAACTTTCTGCTGGATACGCCTAGGAAGGACTTTGTAGGGTTCATTTTTAAATTGTGCGTTCGCATCAGGTCGAATACCGTCCTCAGATCCTGCAAATGGTCTCCCTTACAGCGACTCTTAACGACGATGTCATCAACGTAGCACTCCACCGTCTTGCGTAAGTGGTCCCTGAAGATGATACTCATGGCTCTTTGATATATGGTGCCAACATTCTTTAAACCGAAAGGCATGACTGTGTAGCAATACGTGCCAATCGGTGTTCGGAATGATGTGTGCTTTTCGTCGTCAGGAGATATCTTGATTTAGTTGTACCCCGAGAAGCCATCCATGAATGACATACGTTCAAAGCCGCAGGTATTGTCAATCATGATGTCCGTGATAGGGAGGGAGAATTCATCTTTGGGGCATGCTTCGTTCAGATTGCGGAAGTCGATGCAGATTCGAATCTTTCCATTCTTCTTGAGGATGGGTACTATGTTGGCGAACCAGTCAGGATGTTGCTCCTCACGAATGAAGCCGCTGGCTATCAGTTTGTTGACTTCAGCTTCGATCGCATCCATGATGCCCGGGCGGAAGCGTCGCTGTTGTTGCTTGACTGGCTTTGCATCCGGCCGGATGTTGAGCTTGTGAAGAGCAATATCGGGATTTAACCCCGGTATGTCTTCATAGCTCCATGCGAACACATCAATGTATTCTTTGACAAGTTCCAGCAGCGATTCTCGCTCTTCGTCTGTTAAGCTTTTACTGACGAAGATTGGTTTTGGAGAAGATTCGCTGCCGAGGTCGACCTGTATAACCTCATCTTCAGTAGGAGGTTCTCTCAGTTCGAACCGCTTTTCCTATTGTGCATCCAACTGCTGGGCCCATGGCTCTAGCTCGAGGATTTTGGGAATGTCTTCGTCTTCTTCATAAGCGTCGACGAATACCATGTTGACTAACAAGACTTGTCTGAACACATCTCCGATGCTGGTATCTGAGTCAGAAGTTGGTAACCCGGTTGAATGTGAATGCCAGTCGCATTCTTCATCTGAGCTTTCAGGGGTCGTCGTAGGTGTTATATACCCTAATCCACATCGAGTCTTGCTATAGTAGTCCCGTGGTTTGCCTGTCGGGACCGGTGGCTTCAAAGGTAATCGTCGTCCAGTACCGTAGTTCAAGCCTGGCGTTGTCTCCAGATCATACCCCTGTTTCTGCATGAGATATTTGGATTGGGGGCTATAAAGATACAGAGGCAGTCTTCCGGCATCTGATCCAAGGTCGACTTCTTCTATGGTGAAGGGATGCGGATCGTCCTTCCGGCCGAAGATGATTGGATGGTCCCCTCCTTTGACTATGCGGTAAGCGTCTTCTGCTGGAGTAAGCTGGATTACGGTGTACACATTTGTCACCTGTGTGTGTAGGTGAGTGCCTATACCGTGTTCCATAGCATACATTGTACATAGCTTATTGAGCTCGAGGTAGTTCAAAGATAACCCTTTATTGATGAAGTAAGGTATCTTTTCTAGGGGGATTACATCATCTGCGGAGGGAACATCAGTGTGGGAAGCCACATACTTGGTTAGCTCCGGTTTCTCTTCGGCTACCTCCTGTATAAACGAAGACTGAGAGGACGACCTGGGCAGCTTGATCGTCAGCGGTTCAGCTGGTGGAGCAGAGCGTAGAGTTGTTGGCAAACTAGCGACTCCCATATTGGTACTCGATGTCGGGCGGGGAGTGGTTGGTTCGCTAGAAGTTCCAGGCCTTGCATCGGGGTGACGACCCTTCTTGGGAAGGCGTATCGTCATCGGCTTGTCGGAGGGATTGAGCTTCTCCATTTGTGGCTGGCCGGCTCTCGGCAGCCTGATTGTTAGTGGCTCCGTTGTGGGTCTTGGCATTTGGCAAGACCTTGGCAACCGGATTATCATTTGCTCTTCTTGTGCCGAGAGGCTAATTGCGTCCTTACGCAGAGTGGCGGTAAGGGGTACAGACTTTCCAGGTTTACGAGCTTGGAGGTGGATCGTCAGAGGTTCTTCTGATCCTGTGGCTGTCTCGGTATGAGCTTGCTCATCTCCTTCACCAAGATGCTTCTTTGATTTTTCGTACAGACAGGAGTCTGAGTAGTAGGATTCGACCCCCTTGAAGGGATCGATGTCGACAAATTCTGTCCTCACGAAGCCATATTTGTCGACATACTTGAAGTATTGGTGTAGCGTGGAAGGCACGATCATATAATCGTGTATCCACGGACGTCCCAGGAGGATGTTGTATGAAGTGTCTGCATCTATGACATAACAGGTGACTTCTGATTGGAGATCGCCAATTTGACACTTCAGACGAATCTTTCCAATTGGGTAGCTCCTGCCCGAATTGAAACCACTGATGGCAGTGCTTGTAGGTGTTAGGCGATGCATTGGGATACGAAGATGGTGTTGCAGGCCCTTCGGGATAATGCTTATAGAAGAGCCAGGATCAATGTGCATCCGATCCACCTTTACATCGCCGATGTATCCAGTGTAGTATAGTGGGCGATCATGCAGGTTGGTTTTGATGAGCATGTCCTGCGGAGTGAAGACAATGTTGGGCATTGCTCCCGTGTAGGTGCTGTCTTGGAGATCTGTAGGCGAGTTCTCTCCTGTGAGGTTGACCTGAGCCAGGTAGGCGTCGGCATTCTGGAGTGCCTCGCTCAAAGCCACTCGTACATCTTTTGAGAGTCGCAGAAGCTCGTATAGTAACAACTTGGCCGGTGTGTTGGCCAATTGAGCCAAGATGTCGAAGTTGTAGGGCCTCTCCAGCCCCTGTGGTGTCTCTTTTCGGAGGGATTTGTCAAAGCGAGTCTCCCTCGGCCTAGGCTTGTCGGTCGTCGGAGGCTGAGCCGGTCCCGGAGCGTCCATTGTAGCGGGCTGATGATCTTCAGCCGGATTGTCAGCCACAGGTTGGGATTGTGCCCCAGACCGCGTGACGACGGTTGTATCTTCTTCGATGTCTGCCGAGATTGTGCGGCAGGTCCTGACTTTTCTACTTTTCTTCTTGCAGGTGGAAGATGGAGTGGGCTGAGTCACTTCTGATACCAAGTCTGGATGGACCCACATGACCTCCCCTCGTGATGTGGTGAGGGGCACTAGACCAGCAGTCTGATCTCGGGGAGGTGGAAGATTAGCAATCTCTATTGTCGCCAGAGGGATGGGGACCATACCGTCTTGAGTTTCCGTCGGAGGGAAACTGCCGAATTATACTGACACCATGTTGGCTGCCACGGTTGCCTCTTCGAAATCGATAGCCAGGGCATTCGAATCGATGAGGTTTTGGATGTACCGTTTTAGCTGGTAGCAGTCGTGTGTAGCATGGTGGACGTAGCGATGATAATGGCAGTACTTTGGGTTCTCCATCTCTGCCGACCGCGATTCCCGTCTTGGTGGAGGAAGCTGAATTCTGTCTCCTTGTATGAGCATGTCCAAGATGGGCTTGACGTGACCGTCTTCGAAGGAGTAAGTGATTTGCGGCCATTGTTTGTCTGCTGGCTTTGGCTCAGGTTTCTGTGCTGTATCGGCCACCATAGCCTACTTACCCCTGCTGTCCCGATTGTTGGAGGGGCTACCCCCATTGTCGTTGTTGGGACGCTTGCCCTTGTTCTCTCCGTCCGAGATGTGCAGTCCCAATTGGCGAACCTTCTTTAACCGTTCTTCGGTGCTTGTGGCGCTGATGATGAATGTCTTCCAATCCTTGAATTGACTTTCGCCCATCCAGAGACTGATTGTTGGGAGCAATCTCTTTTGGAAAATTTTGATCAAGGAGGAATCGGGATTTCCAGATGGCAGCTTCATTGCGGTTTGGCGAAACCACTCGATATAGTTTCTTGTCAGCTCTTTCTCCCCTTGGATGACGTTCATGAGGGTGGACATTGTGATGTCCTGCCCTACTTCGTAGAATCTCTCTAAGAACATGCGCTTGAAGCCGGCGAAGGAGTGGATGTAATTGTCTGGCAGGTTGCGGTACCAGTCGAAGGCGACCCCTTCCAATGCCCCGATGAATAATCGTGTGAGAATGGCATCGTCATGGGGCAGATGGTCGGTGGTGACCTCGAAGTAAGTGATGTACCGACTTGCTGAGGTCTTGTCATCATAAGGATTGATATTGAACGGCTTATATCTTGGTGGAAATGGAACATCCCTCCATGCAGCAGGGTATGGTTGCCGTATTCTGAGGTCTTGAGAGTTTTCTCGAGCGTGAAACATGGCTCGGAGCTCTTGGACCTCTCTTCTCGCTTCGCGGGCCTCGTCCACAGCGGTGGGGGCCGTTGTTTCAAGAGGATCGTTGCCCGGGTTTGGTGCCGCCGAATTTGAGTCCGCATTGACCGCGGGACCCGCGCTTGTTTGGCCAGGCGTCCCTCATTGTAGAGTTGGAAGGGCCGCTTTAATCTCGTCTACAGACTTGACCAAAGCCAGTAATATGCCTTCGAGACTGTCGATGCGTTGGCGATCACTGGAACCTCCTTGGCTGCTGTCTGTCATGAATACCGTCTTTACATGAGGAGAGATAGACGGAGCGGTGGAGGCAGCGCCCTCCGAATCATACCCCTGTAGTGAGAAGTCATCGGGGTATGTGGGTATGTTCTCTTCTGGTTCAGACTCGGAAGGAACAGTACCTCCAGTCTCTGAGTTCGCCTCGTCTTGGGAGTTGTGGACGTCCTCGGGGACGTCGGGGTTTGCTGTATCTGATGGGAGAGTTGTCTCCCCCGGCTCGCCTTCTTGGAATATAGGATTGTTGTGGAGGTTTGGAGGAGTGCTACCCCCAGTCCCAGCAACCCCCTGTGTTGTGGCCGACGAACCTCCCACTATGGCAGATTTCGTCTTAGAGCGAGTACCTTGGAAAACTTCGGTGGTGGGCGCCCACTTGGACGACAGTCTTTTGGTCGCAGTTGTTGAAATCTTCGGGCTGGAAACATTTGTCTTCTTCCCCCTTCCATCAGCGGGAACATTCCGAGCAGAATTGCAGGAGACGACGGGAAGTACCTCATCTTCTGAAGATGGCTGTTGCAGTCTTTGAAAGACGGACTGCCGGTCTTCTCGCACCGTCGCATTATTGCAGCAGCAGTTGATGATGACTTGGGTGCAGTGACGTCCGTGGGAGGACTTTTTGCACCTCGATGCGTCTTCTCTTTCCTTGCATTTGTGGAGGTTGGCCTCACGCAAGTCAGACTGGTCTGAATAGACCATGCTTGCTCCCGGGATTTTGGGAGACTTTTGCGAACCTCTCTGTCCGTCTGCCGCCGGAGGCTGGACTCGAGTGGTTCTGTACAACTTTCCATCCGAGGCCCGTGTAACAATACGCGGAATGCTTGGATGGTCAAAGATCTGATCAGCGGACCGAGCTTGCCAAGCTCGCGCTGCCCTAGACTTCTTCGCTCTAGTGCGTAAGGGCACATAGTAGGAAGAGTCTAGGGGATACTGGAGAGAGTCAGACGTATCTTCTTGGGAGCACAAGAGATCAGGATCATAAGAGAGGCGATCGAAGACAGAGCCGCGCGGGGTAGGAGTCATGCCGCCGTCCTCAACAATCTTCATGCGGCTGGCAGACGTAGCCGTATAGGCTTTCTTCATACGGCTGGGAGTCTCAGCCGCATGAGTCTTCTTTATGCGGCTGGATGATCTGGCCGCATGGATTTTCTTCATGCGGCTGGTAGATCCACCCGTATGAGCCTCCTGCATGTGGTTGGCAGATTTGGCCACAGGAGTGCTCGGCTTCTTCTTGGGGCACATAGAGTCGCTCTTTGTCCCTGCAAGTCCAGCATCGTAGTGCTTTCCTCTGCCGGACTTGGGGACAACAGGGTTCTCTATGGCTCGAAGTGGAGCCGTATGAGAGTCGCCTTCGCCGTCTTGGGTAGTAGAGAGTACCCCGTCCAGAGCTTGTGGAGGAGCAAATAATTTTGGCCTCCACTCGCAGCGAGCTTTCTTTGTGCGGGTTCGCTTCTAGATCGGGCCGGCACTGCCTTCAGAGAGCATCTCTTCAAACGCCTGTTGGTCGAAACGGACGACCATCTTCTGTTGCGTGGAGGCAAGCTTGGCTGCATCCGATTGCGTCACCAACTCCTCAGCCGTGGAGAAGTTTGTCCCCAGCAGAGTCGCCATCGTGTTTGCCATGAAATATAAAAGAGCAGAACAATTATCGGAGGACTGGACTTTTACTTCACGTTACAAACTCGCTTGTACAAAGAAAGCCTAGGGACAAAAACCTAGGTACAGCAGTCTAAGTACAATTATTTATTTTAGATTCTGGGGGATGACGATAGAGGCTCGGGAAAGCGACGACAGCTCTGCCTTACTCCTTGGACGATCGGTATGCAGCCTTGGCTCCAGAAGATTGCTTGCGTTAGAAGAAATGCTCTCTTTGCTCTCTCTCTGCTCTTTCTCTCCAAGTATTCTGGTGCTCCCTCTGATCTCGAGAAAATCTCTCTCTGTATGTATGTGTCTGTATGTGTGTCTCTCTATGCAAGGGAATGGCACCCTGCTATTTATAAGAATGTGAGGGCCTCATTAGGGTTTACAATGATTGTCTTTTAAAATGGCGGCGGCCTATTGATTGATCAATCTGGGCCATTAATTTTGAGTGTAATGAATCTGGTCCATTGATATGGATTGTGCCAAATCCTCTCAGTAATTAATGCTGATTGGAATAAATCTTCCTGATGATGATTTGCTGATGTCTGCGAATCTGAATGAATAAGTTTAATTCAATTCTTCTGCCATGTGTCCCAGATTATTGGAATTTGACCCAATATTTGATTTGCAGTAAATCTAGGAAATTGATTGGCTTTATGACACGTGTCATGGGAATTACTGAGCCGCATAAGGATTGAGCCGCATAAAGTTTGAGCCGCATGAGCCCGGCTACGTGTCAGGGAAGCTTGGGGATTAGCCCCCGAATCCTCGGACCATATAATGATCTGGACTATATAATGGGTAGTGAACCGCATGGAGGTGATCCTTGTGAGCCACATAGGGCTGTTTCGATCTGGGCCGCATAGGGCGACTTCGGCCTGAGCCGTATGGGAAATGATCGCTCGAGCCGCATATGACCGCCCACGTGTCTAGGCTGCGTGGTGTTTTCTGGATCTCGGGAGGATGTGCCAGAGATTTTCTTTGATTTCCTAGGATTCTGTCATTATGACAGAGCCATAATTGCCTCTTTGTGTCAGGCCTGTCGTTTCGTCAGAGTGGTCCACCGTCCAAGGAATTAATGCAGTACAGTACGGAGGGGAGAACTGTTTGCAAGCCACGTGTCTTCTCTTCTGAGCCGCATGGAGATCACAGAGCCGCATAGACTCGTTGAGCCGCATGGGTCTTCTGAGCCGCATGGGGTTACCTGGCCGCATGGCTCTTTCTTTATTATTTTCCATGCTTCTACAAGCTCGCTTAGATGCGTTGAGGCATGAAGTTTCTTAGCGTTTTAGGGCGTACGGCCGCATTGAATACTACACCTACACGAGACATAATATATGGACATCACCCTTTGAAGCATCCGCAGTGGCAAGCCTTGAAACTTTGTATTGAGTGATGAGAGAGAGCTGAGCGATTGTATTCTGAGAGAAAGTGAGCTTGAGCGACTTTTCATTATCAATAAAAAGATTGAATCTTGTTTATATACTCATGTTGCCTTCATTCTTTAATGCTTCTGCTTTGAGACTTCTGTGCGACGATCCCGTCGCTTAGCCTGTAATCGGTCGTTATGCAATCTAGGCTTACGCGACATCATGACTTAGCGAGGACGATCGCTCCTCCGGAAGCGTGGCTTGGCATGATGCAACCATGATGAGATCGAGGCTGGAATATGCCATAGTTTTTGTGGAGATAGAAATAGGTAAGGAATCACTTTGCATGTTGAATATGAGATTCCATCTGGAGAGGTCTTTCTGTAGAAGGTGAAATATGAATGGGTTCCACCTGTGTGCCAATTTTGTAAGTGCTTTGGACATTCGTCCAAAGTTTACAAGAGCAAGGTTGATGTTGCAACGGAGACTGCAGTTGAAACATGAGGTAGGAATGGAGTGCTAATGCCTACGCATGTTGGTGATCTTGAGACTCATCGGGTAGGGAATTCAGCTAAAATGACTAGAGAGATGGAGGTGGAGGTTGACAATGGGATCGAGACGGACAAGAGTGCTGGTTGTACACAACAGATTTCGGGAGGACGGATAGACGCTAATATGTCATCTGTACATTGCTCCCTAGAGATTTCTTCTGATAGCAGATTGCTTATGGTGTTTAATATCGGATCGGGAGGAACAATGCTTGGAGCGAACAACGGAGGACATGATGGGGTGACCACTAGACGGATGACGACGTACAACAAAAAATGGGATAAAGGGAGACCTGAAGAGCTCCTCTAATGGCTAGTAGGAAGAGGCATGTTGGTGGGACTAATGATGATATTTGCCAAGATCAGTCACATTTGGAGGACCATACAGTGGATGAGGATGGCATACGACGTACTGAGTAGAGTCTGCTTGTCATACACAATCCGGCGTGGACTAGGTTGATACAGACATCGGAGGGAGGAACGACTTAAGAAAAATCGTTTCTTTTATGACTGAGTAATGAAATCAGGGAATATGGTCTAGTGGTTCTGACATTGAGGGGTAAGGAATTCCTATTGGTTTATATATATATATTTTCCTATTGGTTTATATATATATATATATATATATATATATATATATATATATATATATATATATATATATATATATATATATATATATAGACACGTTGCGGAGCCCCGCCAAAGTCCCGTCCCCCTTAACCATCGGATCGGGGGGCCTGCGCGAGGCTCGTGCCCGTTCGATCCAACGGCCGAGAATGACGTGGTTCCTCGAGTTATATATATATATATATATATATATATATATATATATATATATATATATATACACACACACACACACCATACTCTCGAAGATCCGTCCATCTCCGCGACCTCCATCCCGGTGACGATCATCCCCGTCAGCCTGACGATCTCGTCCTCCGCGACGTTCACGTCCAACACCTTCATCCTGGGCACCGCCTCAATCATCCCGACGCCCCTCAACAGTGGCGGATCTACTGGTGGGCTGGGGTGGGCTCCAGCCACACTAATTAATTAACTTTTTTAAGAGATATGGTCATATTTTTTCAGAGGCTTCCCATGCAAAAAAACAACCCTTCTTGGTATAAATTCTCTCCTTATTACTATTTTTATTTTTATTTTTTCACCATTACTTTGTGTAGTTTTAGATGTCTATATGATTTTTGTAGGTCTATATTCCTTTGTACTAATCTTACAATTTCTACATGTAATATCTATATTTTTTTCGTATTACAGTCTATATTGTATTATTGTGCCATTTATTTTTCGTCTTACAGTCTATATTGTATTCTTTTGCCATTGTTGAAAGTTCATTAATTATGACGATGTATCAAACATTAAATTGGGTTCTTATCATTTATAAATTTCTCTATATTTCCTCTCTTTTCTTCTTTTTTGGGTTTCTCTTTGTGTAGAAGAGAGTCACCAGGGTGTGGTCCAACCCTGAGATTCTGGGTTCGAGTCGGGCCTAGAAATAAAAATATCGTGTAAAATGATGGGATCAGCATTGGTCTATTGCAGAATTATAATTTTGGTTTTGGTGCATTTCAGGATTTGTTTCTACAGTTTTCGGATTATTTTGAGACCTCGTCACACCACCGCTCGAAGTTTTAGGATGTGCTTGGAAACATAGTTTAGAAAGAAAAAAAAATAAAAATTGACGGCACTGATGTTCATTTTGTTAAATTTTTTTTTAGAATGTTTTAAGTTCAGTCAGGAGTAAAAAAATATTCTGGCTCCGTCCTTGCCCCTCAGTCTCCTCACCCCGGCCGCCCGAACGGCCCATCGTGCCCGCACGAGCTCACCACCACCCTCGCCTCCATCACGTTCGGGTCCCACTTACAAGTAGTTGTAGGATGATCAAGGAGATAGAAGCAAGAGTGTCCACGGAGGCCACAAACAAGTAGTTGAAAGAGTTTGCTTTTCAATGACTAGCGAATGGTGTTATGCAATACTATTTTGTACTTTACTGTCTATTTGTGTAATTTTTACCAATGTTTTAGCATCTGCAATGAATATATATTTGTTTTTTGTTTTTAAAAAAATAAAGATCAGTCATTGTTGATCGTCAATGTCCTGGACTAACAACAGTTAGGTCTTTTTCGATTTATTATTTTGTCCGAACTGAAATTTTAATCCACAACTCCTCTCTCTTCCCTATATGTGTATCATTCGATCACCTCTTTCCTGTAACAAAGATTTTTGTTTCCTTGAAACTTATGAAATGGAGAACTTTTCTCGAATCCCAAGAGAATAAAACCCACAAGAATACTTGGTCACATGATATATAACTCTTTTTCTTACACAATGCTACCGTGAGAAATCACATATAGCAATCCGTGTTCGCGTGACGGCCTTCCATTAATGAAGGTAAGATTCGGTACTACCAGAAGTGGCTGGAGCCAATAGGAAGGGCCACGTCAACGTGGTTCCCATTTTTCTTTTTTCTTTTCTGTAAGTTGTGTTAGCAAAGAGTTCAGTTTTAGATAACTCATATTCAGGACTGTCTGCAGGAGGCTGGATTGTCCTAGTAAAAATTAATTTTGATTGTCCCAAAAAAAATGGTCGGAATTGGTCGTAAGAATTGTCAAAATTTTATATATTATAGATTTAAAGATATAAAATATTAGGCTAAATTGTAACTTGATACCTTCAACTATTACTAGTTTTCAATTTGATACCCTCAACTTTTATAGGTACTAACTTAATATCCTATTTCAACTTATATTTATAACTTGGCTTAATTGCACTTTGCTACCCTCAACTATTACCATTTTTCAACTTTGTACCATAAACTATTTTTTGTAACAATTTGGTACCCAGATGTTATTTTGGACTAAAATGCCCCTACCCCTACCCCTAACCCTCCCCCCCTGCACGCTCCGGCCGCCCCCCCTGCTCACTCAGGCCGCCCTCCCCTGCTAGCTCCGCCCCCCCTGCCCCCCACCCCCCCTGCTCACTCCGGCCGCCCGCCCGCCCCCGCCTCTCCCCTAGGCCGCGGCAGCACGGGAGGAGGGGGGATGGGGAGGGAGGGCGGGGCGGGAGGCGGGGCAGGGGGTGGCCGAAGGTAGCAGGGGGGGGTGGGGGGCGGGGGGGGGGGGGGGGGGGGGGGCGGAGCTAGCAGGGGGGGGGGTGGGGCGGCCAGAGCCAGCAGGGGGGGTGGCCGGAGTGGGGAAGGGGGTGGAGGGAAGGAAGAGGGAAGGACATTTTCGGAATTTTTGAAAAATTAGGTATCAAGTTGAAAAAAAATAATAGTTGAGGTACCAATTTGTTACGAAAAAAAGTTTATGGTATCAAGTTGAAAAGGCGGAATAGTTGAGGGTAGCAAAGTGCAATTAAGCCTTATAACTTTATACCCAAACTTTTATTTTATTCCTAAACTACCTTCCCCTTCCCTCCTGGCTGCTACTTCCTTCACCCCTCCCCTCCCCCGACGACCACCCCCCCCCTCCAACCGGCGACCACCCTCACTACCCGCCCCCGCCCCCGACCACCCCCCCCCCCCCCACCCGACCCTACCGGCGACCACCGTCCCTACCCCCACCCGCCTGTCCCAAGCATCGCCGTGCACTGTCCCGCACGCCGCCATTCGCTGCCACCCACAACCGTAGAGAGAGGGGAGGAAGGGGGTTGGGGAGAGAAGGAAGCGACAATTTGGTTCCATTTTTTTTCAGGATATCAAGTTAGTACTTATCAAAATTGAGGGTATCAAGTTAAAAAATCGTGATAGTTGAGAGTATCAAGTCAAAATATTATTAGGCTAAATTGCACTTTGATACCTTCAACTATTCCGGTTTTTCAACTTCATACCCTAAACTATTTTACTCGACAACTTAATACCTCAACTATTATTTTTTTTCAACTTCAAACCTAAAATTTTAAAAATTCCGAAAATGTCCTCATCCTTTTTTTTTGAGGGTGTTCACTTCTTAATGGTGCTTGGAGGCATGCTTCTAAGGGGGCTCGAACCCTCGCCACTGCGCCGGGGTGCTCCACCATTCCCAACAGGCTACGGCCACTGGGACCCCTTATCCCTTCCCTCTCCCCTTCTCCCCTCCCCCCCGGCCCCATTCCGGCCACCCCCTCCTCCCGCACAACCCCAGCCCCCTCCCTCCCGTCCCCCCCTCCGACCACCCCCTCTCCCGCTTCCGGCTGTAATGCCCTGAATCCGTTGCGGAGCACGATGCGGGCTAGCGGCCGAATGGCCGAGTCGGATGAGAATTGGGGAAACTTTACCAGGATCGCGGGATAATAAATTGAGATCCTTTCCTCGTTATGGATTGGACTCTTTTGAAATGATGCCCAAGATGCAGTGGCACGCGTCTTGGGGGAAGAGTTCTATATAAGAGTCGCTTGCCCTGAGACCGTTGCCCTGCTGGTTTTCGATGTCGCTTTTGCTGTTGGCTTTTGTGTGCGTTTTCGTGATTGTTTTCGATGAATGTTTTCATGGATTTTCTTTCACCGTCTACGCATTTCATATCGAATAACTGAGAGAAAGAGAAGAAGTATGCTGACCAGATGTTGGTGCCAATGCAGGTGCTAACACGGTGAACCTAGGGTGACGTTGCGTGGAAGACCTCTTTCTCTCGGCAATTCACCAACAAGTGAGTGGCTTTGATCCTTCGACGATCCTTGATCTTCGCGCATAACAATGGTAGACTTGTTATTGCGTTCGGTGCTTAATAAAAGATGCCTAGTAATAATGTGGAAAAGATAATGAAAGATAAATTATCACATGGCTAGGCTTATGTTGTAAATCGAATGATGCTCGTATGCTATATGAATTGTTTAACAGGTGATGCAAAGACCCAAGTATTGGGCGGTAAGTATATCGGACTTCGGTTCGAAAGAATGAGTTAAACATGAATAGTCCCTTGGTTGGATGAACGAATATGCGAGCCTATGGCTCAAAGTAAGATGGTAAGATGGCAAGTTGGAAAGATGGGAAAATGGCAAGATGAAATGAAAACTACGAATATGTGTGGAAGATGCTATTATCATGCATGTCGTGTCTCTTATTAGTTAAGTTGCATTGCATGCATGGTCATGGACAACTTGTATACAAGGTAGTTCCTCGAACGGTACTCCGAGGCCACGGAACCGATTCGGCCTAGGAGGAACGCCGTGCTGAAGTAGTAGCACAGTGCTGAAGTAGTAGCACGGTCTTTCGGGAACCTTCCGGATGGGCTAGCTACCCACCGATGAAGGGGAGCCGTCCGACCAAGATGTCCCAGATGGCGTGTAGTCAGTGACCTTCATATAGACAGGTGGCATAGCTAACATTGTCTTATGCAGGCAGAGTAAGTGGTATTCATAAATATGTACAGGGATATGGCTATCGACCGTGGGTAAGATTCACCAAATTGGTGATCAATATGAACTGCTTATGTTAGAACAACATGAATTGCTTATGTTTCTAACATCACTGTATGCTTCTTATATTTCTCATCAAATATATGAATTGTTAATGGACCCTAAGACAAGATAGAAAGTATACAAATCAATAGTAAACATTCATGTAATTTTACTACTGTTGATTTATGGTGAGATTGGTTACGGCCGCTCACCAGTACATATGTGGCAATGTACTGACCCTCGTCTCCACAGGTGCCGGGAACCTAGTGGATAATCATAGACGCTGAAGGCTTGCTGTCCGACTCTTTAGAAGCTTCGTACATCTTGAAGTTTCCACTTGAAGAAGAAGGCATTTTGCTGAAGGTGGTTATTGCTGCATTATTAATAAAGGGATATGATGTATGGAACAAGTTGTATCTCATTTCAATATTTCTGCAAGTTGTAGCCAAGTTTGGCCTTTCATCTCGGCTGTTTGAGAGCCTTATGTTTATGCAATGTAATTTCAAAGATATCAATAAAGAACTTATTTCAGATCATATCTGTGTTGCCAAAACTTCTCTATCATCCGCTGCGAATCTCTATTCAAAAAAGTCTCTTTTATAAAAGGAACACGAGCACGCCTTGTACAAGTGCAATTCCAGACTTGTACGGCATCACGCCTTAGCGAGGACGAACGATTCGGCGTGAATCTAAGCGGAGGCGAACGATTCCCGAATCGGGGCGAGACAGTTTGGTATCAGAGCACGGCTTTACATCCTTGGGAATTTCTTGGTTTTAAAGATTTCGAAAATGACACAAGCTTTATTGCTTCTCGAACAACTTTGGTTTTAAATGTCCCGAAATGAGATGTTCCATACAATAAGTCCATAAATATATTATGAGACTAACAAGCTCCTCTGTTTTGCAGAGATGACAAAGGCGGGTGCGACAAACAACGCGAGTAGCTCAAGGGTGGTAGCCTCAACCGACCCTATGGAGAGGATGCTGGCTATGATGGAGAGCCAGCAGAGGCAGAACGCGAAGCAATTCGAGGCCCAACAAAAGCAGCTAGATACCCTGCAACAGTTGGTCCGATCAGTGGTGAACAATGGGGCTCAAGGCACTCCAGTCTCACGAGAGAGCGAACTGGTGGAGGCAGAGGAACCCCCGACAGCTAAGAAAACCACTGCTGTGGCCGACATTACAAAGTTTAAGAAGATCTGTAACAAAGAATTCAAAGGGACAGAAGAAGCCACCATTGCTATGGATTGGCTAGTTGAAGTGGAAGATCACCTGGAAGCTTTGGGTATTGTTGGATCCAAAAGGGTCTCGTGTGTGAAACTACTGCTGGTTTCCAACGCACACTACTGGTGGCAAAGTCAGAAAAGAATTCTAGCAGGAGTGAATGGAACAACGAAAATTACTTGGCTGATGTTCCGCGAGGCATTTCTGGCTCAGTACTTCTCTTCGACTGAGCAGCGAGCTAAGGAATTGGAATTCCAGAAGCTCGAACAGGGGAACATGACGGTGAAGGAGTATGAGGCAGAGTTTTCTAGACTGTCTCAGTATGCGATCACGAAGTTTACTGACGAAGCATCTAAGGCTCGTCGGTTTGAGCAGGGCTTGAGGCCTGCTCTGAAGGCTCAAGTTGTGGTTCAGAAATATAAGACTTTTCAGGAGTCTTATGAGCACGTGAAGGAATTGGACCCACACTATCCTGCGACGGCGCCAGTGCAAGCGTCGGTGCAGAATCTGCATAACAAGAGACCGAACAACGGGGGCAGATATGAGGCGCCTAAGCGTCAGAACCACGGTAGCTTTCAACGACCCAACCAGGGTGGACCATTCTGCAACAAGTACCGCAACAAAGGGCACTTTGCTAACGAATGTCAGGTGCTAGAGGGTGGATGCTTCAAATGTGGTCGCATGGGCCACGGATTCAGAGACTGTCCAGGGAGGGGCCACCAGAACCCTCCAAGGCAGCAGCATCACCAACAATATCAACAGAATCGTGGACAGGCACCACGACCTCCTCAGCCACAACAGAATCAGAGGCCCGGTGCCCAGGGCCGAGTCTTTGCATTGACTCAGGAGGAAGCATCATTTGCATCAGATACTGTCGTGACAGGTATATTGTTATTTAATGGCATTCCTGCACGTACTTTATTTGATTCTGGTGCTTCACATAGTTTTATATCTAAAGACTATGTTAAGGAACATGAAATAAAAATGACAATGTTGGATATGTATCTTAGTGTTAGTACTCCATCAGGAGTGGAGATGCCTACTAACATGATATGTAGGGATGGTTACATATGTATCGGGAAGAGAAAGCTACCATTAGATGTAGTCGAGCTTGATATGAAAGATTTTGATATCATTCTGGGAATGGACTGGTTAAGTGCATGTTGTGCGACGATTGACTGTGCGAAGAAGCGAGTTATGTTTCGCTTACCTGGAGGAACAGAATTCTCTTACTCGGCCAGTTCATCGGCGAAGGCTTCGATGGTGATTTCAGCTACTACGGCCCGGCGATTGCTTCATTCTGGCTGCGAAGAGTACCTTGCTTCTGTTCGAGACACACGCAAGAATGGTGCAGACTCAGCTAACACTGAAGTCGTGGCAGAATTTCCTTATGTGTTTCCTGACGAGATACCCGGAATGCCTCCGGACCGAGAGATTGAATTCACTATCGATACATTTCCAGACGCTCGTCCGATCTCAAGGGCACCATACAGGATAGCGCCTGCTGAATTGAAGGAACTCAAAGTACAGCTACAGGAATTATTAGACAAGGGATACATCAGACCCAGTGTTTCACCATGGGGTGCTCCGGTGCTATTTGTGAAGAAGAAAGATGGATCGATGCGGCTGTGCATCGACTACCGTGAGCTAAACAAAGTTACAATTCGGAACCAGTACCCGTTGCCTCGAATAGACGACCTCTTCGATCAGTTGCAAGGGGCGTCTGTATTTTCAAAGATTGATCTTCGCTCATGCTACCATCAGTTAAAGATCAAATCAGATGACATTTCTAAGTCCGCATTCCGAACCAGATACGGACACTATGAGTTCTTGGTCATGCCCTTCGGACTGACCAACGCCCCTGCCGCTTTCATGGATATGATGAACAGAGTCTTCCGGCCCTTTTTAGATAAATTTGCGATCGTGTTCATCGACGACATCCTGATCTACTCGAAGAACAGAGAAGACCATGCAGAACATTTGAGGACAGTGTTACAGACTCTACGGGACAATCAGCTCTATGCCAAGCTGAGCAAATGTGAATTTTGGATGAGTAGCGTGTCGTTCCTAGGGCACGTTATCTCGGCGGAAGGTGTGTCCGTTGACCCAAAGAAAATTGAAGCCGTAGTGGATTGGAAGCAACCCACGTCGGCGAGCGAGATCCGAAGTTTCCTCGGCTTGGCAGGCTACTACAGGAAGTTTGTCAAGGATTTTTCAAAAGTGGCAGCGCCTTTAACTCGGCTAACCCAGAAGGGAGTGGCATTCGATTGGACTGATGAGTGCGAGTCTTGCTTTCAAAATCTGAAGCAACGTCTCGTATCAGCTCCAATCCTTACACTTCCAGACGGCGTCGAGGGATTCCAGATATACAGCGATGCGTCCGGACTGGGTTTGGGATGTGTGTTGACTCAGAGAGGGAAAGTGATATCTTATGCCTCGAGACAGCTTAAGCCGCACGAGAAAAATTATCCAACGCATGATTTGGAATTGGCAGCGATAGTGTTTGCATTGAAATTGTGGAGGCACTACTTATATGGAGTGGCTTGCGAGATCTTCACCGATCATAAAAGCCTGAAGTACATCTTTACTCAAAAAGATTTAAATTTGCGGCAAAGACGTTGGTTGGAGCTTATAAAAGATTACGACTTGACGATCGCGTACACCCCAGGAAAAGGCAATGTGGTGGCGGACGCGTTGAGTCAAAACTTTGTGGGATCACTCAGTGTTGACAAACGAATACTGGAGGAATTAGAAAGTATGGGAATTGAGCTCCAGATTCGTGGCCGAAATGCACAATTGGCTCAACTTTAACTTGAGCCGAGTTTGTTAGAAAAGATAAAGACGGCACAGAGGACAGATGAGTTCTTGATTAAGATTGGCAGAATAGTGGAAAAGGGTGAAGCCAGCGACTTCACCAGGCACGAGGATGGATCATTGCGACTCAAGGGGAGGCTATGTGTCCCGAAGGATGAAGAACTCCGGAAAGAAATCTTGACAGAGGCCCACTATGCCAAGTATTCCTTGCATCCGGGAAGTACAAAAATGTATAAAGATTTGCGCACGACCTTCTGGTGGCACGGCATGAAACGAGATGTGGCCCTCTTTGTCTCGCGATGCTTAGCGTGTCAGCGAGTCAAGGTGGAACACCAGAGGCCCGGCGGGGAGATGCAGAACCTCGCGATCCCAGAATGGAAATGGGATCATATAACCATGGATTTTATAGTTGGCTTGCCGAAGACGCAGCGGGGGAATGATGCAATTTGGGTCATCGCTGATCGATTAACCAAATCTGCACATTTTCTCGCAATGAAAACCACATGGAGCGTCGACCGGTTGGCTCAGCTATAAGTGGATGAAATCGTCCGACTGCATGGAGTGCCAGCATCAATAGTGTCGGATCGGGATGGACGATTTGTATCGCATTTCTGGGTCAGTTTGCATGCTGCCATGGGAACACAATTGAAATTTAGTTCTGCATACCATCCCCAAACCGATGGCCAGACCGAGAGGGTGAATCAGATACTTGAAGACATGCTTCGGCTTTGTGCTATTGATCTGAAGACTAGTTGGGATACTCACTTGCCGCTAGCAGAATTTGCCTACAATAACAGTTACCAGTCAAGTATAGAAATGGCCCCGTATGAAGCACTGTACGGGCGAAGGTGTCGGTCTCCGATTTGTTGGGATGAAGTCGGTGAACGACAGGTACTTGGTCCGGAGATGGTGGAACAGGCCGTCGAGAAGGTCCGCATGATTCGGGAGAAGTTACGTGTGGCACAAAGTCGGCAGAAGAGTTATGTGGATACTCATCGACGACCATTGGAATTTATGGTGGGCGATCACATATTTCTGAAGGTGTCACCGATGTGCGGAGTTATGCGATTCGGTGCGAAAGGGAAGCTAAGTCCGAGATTTGTTGGCCTATTTGAAATTCTTAAGCGAGTCGGCCCTGTCGCCTATCTGATCGCGTTGCCACCGGCATTGGATGGAGTGCATGATATCTTCCATGTTTCCCAACTACGGAAGTATGTACACGATCCATGCCATGTGGTAGACTTCGGTCCGCTAGGGCTAAGAGCTGACTTGTCTTATGTGGAGGAACCCGTGCAGATCTTGGATAGGAAAGATAAAATCTTGCAGAACCGAGTTGTTTCTTTGGTTCGAGTGCTTTGGCGAAATCATTCTGTCGAAGAGTCGACATGGGAACTTGAGGCAGAGGTGAAGGAAAAGTTTCCTTCGTTGTTTGACCTAGGTTGGTTTGTGTTTAAGTTTCGAGGACGAAACTTTTTGTTAGTGTATTAATATGTAATGCCCTGAATCCGTTGCGGAGCACGGTGCGGGCTAGCGGCCGAATGGCCGAGTCGGATGAGAATTGGGGAAACTTTACCAGGATCGCGGGATAATAAATTGAGATCCTTTCCTCGTTATGGATTGGACTCTTTTGAAATGATGCCCAAGATGCAGTGGCGCGCGTCTTGGGGGAAGAGTTCTATATAAGAGTCGCTTGCCCCGAGACCGTTGCCCTGCTGGTTTTCGATGTCGCTTTTGCTGTTGGCTTTTGTGTGCGTTTTCGTGATTGTTTTCGATAAATGTTTTCATGGATTTTCTTTCACCGTCTACGCATTTCATATCGAATAACTGAGAGAAAGAGAAGAAGTATGCTGACCAGATGTTGGTGCCAATGCAGGTGCTAACGCGGTGAACCTAGGGTGACGTTGCGTGGAAGACCTCTTTCTCTCGGCAATTCACCAACAAGTGAGTGGCTTTGATCCTTCGACGATCCTTGATCTTCGCGCATAACAATGGTAGACTTGTTATTGCGTTCGGTGCTTAATAAAAGATGCCTAGTAATAATGTGGAAAAGATAATAAAAGATAAATTATCACATGGCTAGGCTTATGTTGTAAATCGAATGATGCTCGTATGCTATATGAATTGTTTAACAGGTGATGCAAAGACCCAAGTATTGGGCGGTAAGTATATCGGACTTCGGTTCGAAAGAATGAGTTAAACATGAATAGTCCCTTGGTTGGATGAACGAATATGCGAGCCTATGGCTCAAAGTAAGATGGTAAGATGGCAAGTTGGAAAGATGGGAAAATGGCAAGATGAAATGAAAACTACGAATATGTGTGGAAGATGCTATTATCATGCATGTCGTGTCTCTTATTAGTTAAGTTGCATTGCATGCATGGTCATGGACAACTTGTATACAAGGTAGTTCCTCGAACGGTACTCCGAGGCCACGGAACCGATTCGGCCTAGGAGGAACGCCGTGCTGAAGTAGTAGCACAGTGCTGAAGTAGTAGCACGGTCTTTCGGGAACCTTCCGGATGGGCTAGCTACCCACCGATGAAGGGGAGCCGTCCGACCAAGATGTCCCAGATGGCGTGTAGTCAGTGACCTTCATATAGACAGGTGGCATAGCTAACATTGTCTTATGCAGGCAGAGTAAGTGGTATTCATAAATATGTACAGGGATGGCTATCGACCGTGGGTAAGATTCACCAAATTGGTGATCAATATGAACTGCTTATGTTAGAACAACATGAATTGCTTATGTTTCTAACATCACTGTATGCTTCTTATATTTCTCATCAAATATATGAATTGTTAATGGACCCTAAGGCAAGATAGAAAGTATACAAATCAATAGTAAACATTCATGTAATTTTACTACTGTTGATTTATGGTGAGATTGGTTACGGCCGCTCACCAGTACATATGTGGCAATGTACTGACCCTCATCTCCACAGGTGCCGGGAACCTAGTGGATAATCATAGACGCTGAAGGCTTGCTGTCCGACTCTTTAGAAGCTTCGTACATCTTGAAGTTTCCACTTGAAGAAGAAGGCATTTTGCTGAAGGTGGTTATTGCTGCATTATTAATAAAGAGATATGATGTATGGAACAAGTTGTATCTCATTTCAATATTTCTGCAAGTTGTAGCCAAGTTTGGCCTTTCATCTCGGCTGTTTGAGAGCCTTATGTTTATGCAATGTAATTTCAAAGATATCAATAAAGAACTTATTTCAGATCATATCTGTGTTGCCAAAACTTCTCTATCATCCGCTGCGAATCTCTATTCAAAAAAGTCTCTTTTATAAAAGGAACACGAGCACGCCTTGTACAAGTGCAATTCCAGACTTGTACGGCATCACGCCTTAGCGAGGACGAACGATTCGGCGTGAATCTAAGCGGAGGCGAACGATTCCCGAATCGGGGCGTGACACCGGCCGTCTCCCCTCCCTCCTGCTTCCGTCTACCCTCCCCTAGTGTCACGCCCCAGAACCGGAATACCGGAGAGCGGGGGCAGACATAGCCAGCTACGCAATCCTAAAGTACGTTAATACTCTGAAATCACGTATAAGCTGTCAAGACATGGGGGTTACTCTACAAGCCATCAGTCAATTCTATGGTTTAACAATCCTAGGTATCTCAATCACAGGCAATTATACAAGAGCAAAGAGTACGATCATCATACATACAATAGTAAGGCGTCCCGAACCATATATACATGACTGATCATGAAACCAGTACCACAGAACTGAGGACTAGCTAGAGTATTAGTCGTACATGATAAGGACTAGCTATAGTCTAGAATACACATATCATGTTTATGCCCGTAGGCTACAATATCAAGGAAAATACCAAAACACGAGCTAAACACGTGCTCGGGGCTAAACGTTACAAGAAGAGAATTTACATATCAGTGGGAGAATGAAAAAGAAACCCACTGAGGCACTCTGGTGCTCCGGCTGGTCACCGTCGAGTAGATGGTGCGGTAGATCCTTCGGGCTCTTCTATCAGAACCTGGCCATGCAAAACCAGTGGGGTCAGACCCCAAATAGCAAGTACCACAAAGGAGGCCGAACTATGAACTTAAACCAGCAATCATTAGCATTCAACAAGGAGAGAAAGCAATAAGTAAAAGAGGATCGAGATTCGTGCAGTACCAATGCACTTATCCCGAACGTAGGAAGACAGTAAGTAAATCACCATTTGACATAAAATAAACTGGAGAACATGTTAAATAAATAGAGCCAGACAATATACGAAGAGAGGACGAAGGCACTGTTCCGGAAGCCAGGTTACAATCCTTAAACCAAACAAGGACCGGGATTATAACCCTTCGCCTGAACAGAACTTAGTCTCTGATCATTTATTGCTAGAGGTGACAATCATTAAGGTAAAAATGAGAGAGTACAATGATGAAAGTGATAATGAAGAGTACAATACGCTAGAGTGACAATCATTATAGTGACAATCTGGAGTGACAATCATTCAATCATTCTGGTACAATCTTGCAATCAATCATTTCTAGACAATATTATACTGGACTAGACTCCATCCAAGCAATCACGGCCAATCATTGCCTACGGCTTTCTACATTAACTAACTAGGGTTATCACAATCCTAGTTACTAGCAAGATGCAATGAGATGCTCCAAATAGTCACAGGCCCTGCAGCTATCCAAGTTATCCAGGCAATCATTATAGTGACAATCTGGAGAGTATAATGCATTATAGTGACAGTAGAGTTCAATCAAAGTGACAATCAAGAGTGCCCCACATGACAGTGGGCTGGAAATGTGCCCTACTCGTCGGCAGGCTACAAGTCCAAACATTTGCGGTCGGGATAACGGGATCGCCTGTAACTGGGGAACATCTCTTCATGAACTATTTGATCAATCTAGTCATTAATCCTAGCCATATTCAGTATGAATCCCCGACCGTGGGAAACCAGGGATTCATGTCCTAGACATGATGCAAGACAAGACGGGTTCATTTGTACAAACACAATCACCTACGGTGTCCAAGCCATTTATTTATACAGGTCAGGTCAGGTTAGCCGTCGCAACAGCATTTCAAGGAGTATCATGTCAGGTTTATCATGTCAAGAGTGTGCCACAGCGGGCCACTATCATGTCATTATCATGTCAAGTTTACTGGTCAAGAGTGCGCCACGACGGGCCACTATCAGGTCATGTCAGGTCATTAATCAGGAGTGCACCACTACGGGTCACCGTCATGTTTAGGGTACATGTACCGGACAGTATAGTACAAACATTCAATCAGAAGACTCAAGTTATGCTGAGGTCTCAAGACACAAGTCATCATTAAAGATCAAATAACAATAGAGAAATAATAATAATAACCACAATTAAATAGCAGGGCAAGGCACAGGAAGGAGCCCTGCGGCTCAGGGTCACTATCAAGTCATGCTCAATTATCATTCCAAACATAATAAATAAATTCGGGATTATCAAGTTCATGACAAAAGACGTAAGGATATAAAATGGGCATAAAAATATACAATAAGGAATTACAAAACATGGACAAATAATGATAAATAATAGTACACAGGGTTATGAAAAAGTCATGCGGCTAAAGCATATGCGGCCAGGAATGATCTCATGCGGCTATGAAAAGAACAGCCCATACGGCTGAATTCATCAGGGCGCATGCGGCTAAGGAGTCGGGTTCATGCGGCTCAATTAGGGACTCATGCGGCCAGGATCACTGGGTCCCATGCGGCCAGGGGAAAGAGGGCGCATGCGGCTAAGGAAGAATGGGGCGCATGCGGCTCCAAGAAGTTGGGGTTTCATGCGGCTCAAATGGGAGCAAGGCCATGTGGCCAGAAAAGATGAGCATATGCGGTTGGGGATGCAAGCCTTCTGCGGTTAGACTGGTCATGAGCCTATGCGGCCAGGGGATGAAGGGGGTTCATGCGGCTGGACCAATGCGGGTCATGCGGCCAGGATGGGTCGGGGTACATGCGGCCCGAGATGATACGGGTTCATGCGGCTCAGAAATGTGGCGCATATGCGGCCAGCGGGAGATGGGTCATATGCGGCTGGGAGAGACTAGTCCTCATGCGGCTAGCGGGAAGAGAGGGCGCATGAGACTAAGTCTGATCCTTCATGCGGCTGGAAGAAGCAGGGTACATGCGGCTGGGAATGAACGAGTCATGCGGCTAGATGAGTTCGGCCCTCATGCGGCTCAAAGTACTTCCAGCCATGCGGCTGAAGAGAACACTTGCCGCATGAAATATTCATGCGGTCAAGTCAAGCACAGTTCATCTTCTCCAAACTTCCGAGAAGAAGAACACCATGAGAGCCAAGTCCTCAAGCTCCATAACTCCATCATCCGGAGCCCAAATCCGAACTTCCATAGGTCAAAATGGGGCAGAATGAAATGCTCTACAACATAGAACCATCAAAACTCGGAAATAACAAGATTAAATAGATCAAAACTCATGAAAACCGAAATCTCTTCAAAGCTAGATCTACAACATTTGAACCATCAAAATGGAAAACTCCAAGTTCTAAACATGCTTAGAATGTAACAAGGAAGAGAATGGAACAAACAAAATAGAAATTGTCCAACATTCGGTAAGGTGTACTTGCCTCTCTCTAATGGCTAGGGTTTGGTGGAAAAGAAATGAATGTGGGTGAATGAAAAGGAAGAGAGAAAAAGTGGCTTATATAACAAGCTCAAGTGATCTCCACCATTCATTTCTCTCCACTCAATCTAAACCATACACCTCATTGCATAAAGAATCAAACTAAACCAAACCAAACCAAGTCAAGGTGGAACCGAACCAAATAAAACCAAATCCAAGTTAAACCAAGTCATGAAATCCTGTACTTAGGAAATTTTAAAATATCACGCAAATCGATAAATACGAAATACGGCTCAAATAAATACGTATCCGTATAAAATACCGATACAGTGAGACGGGTCTCACACCTAGCCCCCCCTCATTCCACACTGCCGTGTCCTAGGCGGAGAGGCGGGGGCGGGTGGCCGGAAGCGGGAGGGAGGAGGGGGGGAGAGACGGCCGGAAGTGGGAGGGGGGGGAGGCGGCCGGAAGCGAGAGGGGGGGTGGCCAGAAGCGGAAAGGGGGTGGGGTGGTGGGGGGTAATTTTCAAGTTTGACCAAGGATATTTTCGTCCAATTTTTTTTTCGGGTATCAACTTGTTGCAAAAAAAAAAAAAGTTTAGGATATCAAGTTGAAAAACATGAATAGTTGAGGGTATCAAAGTACAATTAAGCCATATTATTATTGACTCATAAATTAGATTTGGACTTGACCGATTCTAGGAAAATCAAATAGACTTGAGTTGTCTAATGAAGAGGGAATTATCCAAGTTCGGAGTGTTATCAGTCTTCCCACTTAGAGCATCATTAGTAAGGCCCATCCCATTTTCTAGATTCTAGATTTTGAATGTAGGCGCTCATTTTGTAGAATAATAAGTCTTATCCCTAGTCCCAATTTCTACAATTTCGGTCCCAACCCATCCATGAGTGCTAAGGGTTGGGCCTCCCAATTTCTAGATTCTAGATTGTAGAAACTCGTTTTGTAGAATAGTAAGTTCCAATTTGGAGCCAAATTTTCTAGATTCTAAACTTTATATTATTTTTTTCCTACATTAATTTTTGATCACACAATTTTTGGGACCGGAGTTCACTTTATCATTTTCTACTATTCTCATACAAACCAAATCCATTCTACATTTACCTTTTTTTTGAAATTTTGGACTCCAAATTGCGTTGGAGAGTCCCAACTACTAATGATGCTCTTACTGCCACTAGTAAAAACTCTCGTACACCATTACAAAGCATGTCACATTATCAAAATACTTTGAGGTTTAACCAGTCTAATCACAATGTCGGAAGACTCAGAAAGTTAAACTAGCTATATTCCAAAGGCTGCTCTAAACTCAACCCTTCTTGAACCATTCAATGATTCAGTCCTTCCTCTTCCTATGTACTTAAATTAATCTGAGTGATCATGCAGTTAAGCACTTCCCACGTCCCAGTGGGAGTGAGCTTCCCATTAAATTAAGAGCCAATCATTCACTTTCAGATCCCTCCTCATCTCTTCCTTTCCTTTTCGGATTCCTTCCCTTTCATTGCTTTATTGATTTCACACACAACATGATGTGCCACTTGCCCACTGCATCTTCTTGTGACTCCACACTGTTGAGCCTGTGAGGACAGCCAAGGGGCAGCCTGTACCTGTCCCCAGGAATCAATGTGGAACAGCTCACTGTTATTCTACTACACTGAAAAAAAAACCATGTATCCAACAATAATTAGGAAGAAATTTGGCAACACACTTCAACCCTTTCACTACTAATTCTAGAATTTTGGTATAAGTGGTAAAATTTAGGAATATTTAGTTTTATGGTCTCACATATACATAGATATTAGGGTTTGATTTCCGAAATTGACCGATGTTAGAATTTGGGTCCCGAAATCACCGTTCACGTAGGCTAATGAACATCGATTTCGAGACGTAAATCCTAACATTAGTCAATTTCAAGACCAAAATCCTAATATCCATATATATGTAAGACCCTAAAACTAAATAATCCTAAAATTTAACATGGTATTGCAATAACTCGTACTCAAATCATCTCACATGCATTCTAAGCGTATCATAAATAAATTAAAAATAACGTCATCCGAGTCTCTCCCTCTACTTGAAATATATCTTTGACGAGTGGTGACATGTTCTGTTCTTAGAATAATTTAAATACATAACCCTTACCATTAACTACAACTCCGTAGTGTTGGTGCAGTGAGCAAACACTTAAGCTTATGAATCAAACTGAAAACTAATTAAAGTTTTAGTTATCTAGTTTAAAAACATATATAACTAACATCCCTATTGCTTATTACAAAACAGCTTCAAAAGGAAAGTTTAATCTAACTTTGTAGAAGTTTATGGTCTCTCTTTGAATTGCTAAGCATTTGAATCTACTATAACAACAAGATTTGAAGGCTGTTTTTATAGTGTTACATCGTGGCTTTGACCTTTCTCACAAGACAGTATTAAGAAGAAGAAGGAGAATAATTAATTTGCTGCAGTTTAAGATCTTGAATTTTTCAGTTCTGATAGTAACCTGAACCATCCCACATGTCTTGCCACATGGATTAGCTGTCAGCTGATCCTTTGCTATGGACAATTTGAGTCTCATTTTTTTCATTTCTCCCACTAGCCCAGATCTATAGTGTGACATGCTACATTATATATGACCACACACAAATTTTAAGTGAAGAGTGTGTGTAACTTAAACTTAACAATGAGGTTGTGGCACTCTTCATGCAGGCTTCTGATACTATGCATTGCAGTCTACATTGCCTCCTCCTCCTCCTCGGCGGCGGCGGCACCGATCTCTTCCTCGTTCGAGGACAACTTCGACACCGAGTGCGCAAAGAGCCACTTCAAGACTTCTTCCGATGGCCAGGAGTGGTATCTGTATCTTGACAAAGAACAAGGTACGCAATTAACCAACTATACAAAAGTTCGGTACCTACCTTCCCTTACATGTTCTGATTGGAAAACGGAAATACTTACAGGATGCGGATTCCAAACGAAGCAGCGATATCGATTCGGGTGGTTCAGCATGAAGCTGAAGATGGTCGGCGGCGACTCGGCCGGGGTTGTGACAGCTTACTATGTGAGCAGATGGAATGATCCAATTTAGAGTTAGACCCCGTTTGGTTCACTGCAATGTAATCGTAATCGCAATGTAATCAAATGAAAAGAAAAGAAAATTTCTTTTGATTACATTGCGATTACGATTTACCAAAACGAGGCATACTGCGATATTGAACTCAATTGACTCTCATTCTTCTTCTTCTTTCGTTGATTTAGATGTGTTCCGACTTGGGTGCCGGGAAAGAGAGGGACGAGCTGGACTTCGAGTTCTTGGGGAACAGGACGGGGCAGCCGTACATCTTGCAGACCAATGTGTACAAGAGCGGCGTCGGCGGGAGGGAGATGAGGCATTCGCTGTGGTTCGACCCCACTGCCGACTTCCACACCTACTCCCTCCTCTGGAACGACCACCATATAGTGTGAGTGTGTGCGCTCTCCATCTCTTATACAATCGTCTCGCATTTTCTTCTTCTTTACCGTCGTGCCAAACAATGGCGATGATCGTTGTTACTATATTGGGAGTAAAGTTTTGTACATCTTGACTTTTGACTTTCCACAGATCCTGTATTAGCAGGTGCCTCGTGATGGTCGATGTTGATCGATTAGCATCTTAACGGAAATATAACGTATCGGGACTGCTACATTTGCGCAGGTTCTTTGTGGACAGAGTCCCCATAAGAGTGTACAAGAACAACGGCAAGCCCAACGGCTTCTTCCCGAGCGAGAAGCCGATGTACATGTTCTCGAGCATATGGAACGCGGACGACTGGGCGACGAGGGGGGGCCTCGAGAAGACGGACTGGAAGAACGCCCCCTTCATGTCCGCCTACAAGGACTTCAACGTCGAGGCCTGCCAGTGGGAGGAGCCCTTCCCGGCCTGCGTCTCCACCACCACGGAGAACTGGTGGGACCAGTACGACGCCTGGAGCCTCGACGGAAGCCAGCAGGAGGATTTCGGCTGGGTCGGAAGGAACCTCGTCGTCTACGACTACTGCAAGGACTACGAGAGGTACCCAAAGTTGCCGGAGGAGTGTAGTCTCTAGATGATATTACTTCATTCATTTTTATTCAGTTTGTGTTCATAGTAAATTGTTCAAGCAAAAGAAGTAGTTCTTTTCTCATTGCCAGAATCTATTTCTGTAGTAGTCAAAATTTTGTATTTAGTAAAAGGGGAGTACAGCCTTCTTGAGATGAAAGATGTTCTGCAAGAAATGGAAGCATATGAAGAATTGTCCGAACTTGGTCTCAACGGAACCGTGTAGATCTAGCTCAGAAACTTCCGGATTTTACGTAGATTGATACTGTAAAAATTTCATTGGTTTTTCTACTTTTACAATTTCTATACCAGTCAAGATACTGTATTTAGCTAAAACACTCAAGGAAGCTGCGAGCTGAAATCGCATGCCACGTATCACCGTTCCATTGACAAAAATTTCGATATCCGATCTGAGCAAATAGGAGGGTCAATGGAACTCGACCATGTATCCTATGGTTGCAATCACAAACCGTAGGCAAAAAATCATTTTCCAACATTAAAATCTTCTTGAGATTAAATGGTCTATCATTTTTCTGTAAGAAGTGATTCCTCTCAGTATACGAGTGTTTACTCATCAAACTACATGATCTACATGATTACTTTAACTAAAGCTAGATTTGAGTCTGTCTGCCTCAAATACTTGGAGAATTTCTCTTATAGCACAGAAAGCAAAAAAAAATAATAATAAACACCCAAACGCCCCCCACATTGCATTTCTATACCAATCCCCCTCAAACCAGCAGCCAAAGACTACAAGGAAGTTCACGTCCAATAAAATTTCACCGGTAAATGTCAACACAATGCATCCCATGATCGGTGTTGACCACAGGAAGCTCTTGAAAGTCTACCGGTAGAAAAAATATTGCAGTCTGAGTTGACCACAGTGGCAATTGAAATTCAACGACATCAAACATGCAAAAATATCAGAAGAAACAGATCCTCGTACCTATTCCTGGACCGCATTGTAACATTACATAGACTTAACAGTCCGGTACATAACTGTTGGCTGCCGGCATTGGGTGGGGTTTTCAATCTCTATAGATATCATTCGGAATGCGACGAGCGACATTCGTATGTCGGAAAAGCTCAAAGTGTTAATTGTTGAAATTATTTAATAATTAAGGGACCACACATATAAAATTAATTATGTTTGGACTATCTAAATAATTAATCCAAATTAAAGTGGTCTATTTGAAAATTGGCTTAAGGGTATAATTGTCATGGAATTAATGTGTAGATACCGAAAATAATTCTAATTTGATGAGGGGTCAAATTAGAAATATCAAAACATATAAATATATATATTCATTAGGGTTATGGTCCCCAACTTATACGGTCACCAAAAGAGAGGTTTTTCTCTTTTTCTCTTCTGCATCCCCATCAACAGAAAGAAATGGACAAAGGATTTGGATTCTTCTTTGTCATTAAGGGTCATAGCAAGTTGGAAAATCGAACCCCACAAAAGGACGGCCGCTTCAAGATCCATCAAGCCTAGCAATGGATTAAGGT
This sequence comes from Iris pallida, assembly GCA_029216955.1. Lineage (NCBI taxonomy): Eukaryota > Viridiplantae > Streptophyta > Magnoliopsida > Asparagales > Iridaceae > Iris > Iris pallida. Next base: position 17,891,844 of record JANAVB010028397.1, read on the forward strand.
ACGCTTCTGCAATTTTTATTATATTCTTCATCTCATGAATCGACATGGTACAACAAATTTCTAACAAGTGGTATCAGAGCTACCCTATTTGATTTATGAGGTTGAAGTTTCAGAATCATTTTTATTGTTGTTGAGGAACCCTAGATCGTTCCATCTAATTTAATTTAGGGTTCCAATTGTTCGATCAATTTTTTTTTAAGATTGATGCCGAATATTAGAAAATACTGTATAATATATAGTAAAGCTTAAAAGATTGATCCAAAGTATATGGTTTATGAGTGTCTTTTTTAAGATTGATCCCGAAAAGAAAGTCTGGTGACCTAATATTATACAGATTGTGTAATATATGGTCCATGAGCACACTACTTTGTTGTATAATATATGATTGAACCATATTTTTTTTTAAAGATAACACCATCTTCAACCATGTTGAGTAAAGTTCTGTTGCTCCGCTGGCTTATGGTATTCAACTCTCCTTGTCCACTGCTATATACAACAGCTTCATATATATATATATATATATATATATATATATATATATATATATATATATATATATATATATATATATATATATATATATATATATTGGTAATATTCAAAGCTTGATACTTCCGCATCTTGTTGACTCTGTAAAGGTAGATTTTCGGATTTTATTTTATATTATAAATATTTATCTTTATGTTTGAAAGTTTCGAAAAAATTTACTTTGGAAAGTTGATTGGTGTCTGGCATGTTTTACTTTCATTATTTTTCTTCATGTCAAACTAGATTTTTCTCTTTATAATATTAAAGAGTGAAGTTTTATTAAGAGTGGGACTTAAACCCACGACCTTTCAGACCAGAACCTTAAACTGCAGCCTTAGACCATCTCAGCCATATTAATGCATTTTTTTTGTTGGGTGTGGGATTTGTCGCATGTTCAGCTAGTCAGATTTACTTGTTTTTTAGTTGTTTAGATATGTTTCATTCAGTAACATAGCATGTTCGGCTAGTCAGATTTACTTGTTTTAATGCAAGGTCTCGCACGCAGATTTGTCGCAATTGATCCAACTTAATCTATATGCATCGGTCGCTGTCACCACAAGCCATTTGGACATGTTCCCCTTTGTATTCGCATATATCAAACGTAATGGCTAGTACACCTTGATAGTCTACGCAATACCCGGCCTTATCTCTCTTGTGTGCCCGAGCCCGCACACAAGCCACCTGTAAGCCATGATTCCGCACCAGCCACGATGTCATGATCGTTGCCTTGGAATCGTTTGTTCCGTTACTCGTGCACGAGTTGTCCGCGACTATTTCATATTTTTATTTTTAGTTTAACTTGGCGGGCTGTCATGAGCCAATTATCTTGTTGGGCTGTCTTGAGCCAATGAATTAACTTATCAGGCTGTCTAGAGCCATAATGCATTATCGACCAGGTTGGCGGCGGCGTTCGTACAACGCGGGTAGCGAGCCCCGTTGCATGTCCCCGTCATACCTGTCGCTAACCATTCATTTCCTTTCTTTTATTCATTCTTTTCTTTTCTTTTCTTTCTTTCACTTGTTCATTCGTTCATTGATTCATTCATGTATTCATTCATTCATTCATTTCGTTGATTCCTTCATTCACTTATTCGTTCATTCATACATTATGCAACTCCCTGTGCAGGAACCGCCTTGGCAACCCATCGGTCCCGAAGCCTTTCAATGTTTCCATACTCTACTCGGAACGACTATGTCGATAGTCTTACTGCTTCATTGTTGTAAACTATTCATTATTTCATGTTTCAAGTTGTGGTATGATTCGAGTGACAAGCATTTCGTTCGTTATTGGACGTATAAGTAAATCTACACAAAGTGTAAGTTGTGCGTTTGCACGGGCGTGGAGTGCGGTGCGAGAGTTCGCATATTTTTCAAGTTCTTTTTCATGTTTTATACAAGCATACAAGATGGGATTATTCCCTTAGCTAAGTGCGTTGAGTCATTTTGTTAGCATGCACGGTGTTATCGTCCAGCGATTTTAGTAATATTTTTTGCATTATTATGTGTGTAGGCTAAGCAAAGGAAGGTACTGTTAGTGTCGGGGCACAATTTTTCGATGGAAAACTTGAGAATATGAAACAATTGTAAAGACAATGTTTCAAATCAACACTTCAAGGAAGGTGATCCTGAATTACGAGAATCTAAAAAGATTTCGTAATCAACAGCAATCGATCGTAGTACTTCTAAAAAGAAGATGCAATCAGAATTACTGGCAGCAATGAAGAAGGTGACTGGCGAAAGATGGAAGATCTCCTGCTGGGTTGAATAATCACCGTTGCTCAAAGCTTTATTCGCCCTACACGAACAGCTTCCAGGAACCAGCAAGTTCGTCGGAGAACTTGGAACACTCCTGCTCTTCTGACTCCTCGGATGGACACGAACTCCCGTGCAAAAGCAACGCTGGTACGACGCCTTTTCTCTCTCTCGGAGTGTAAGCCCCCTAATTTTCTACTATGGTTTTTTTTTATTTTATATGTTTGTATTTATTTTTGTACTTCGTATCTACACGTCGCATACAAATTCGCATTTTTGTATTTGCGTAGCGTGCGAGAATTGCGTTTCGTAATTTCTCGACAAGTGCGAATATGCGTCGAGGTACATATTATAAATTTTATTTTATAGGAAAAGTACATAGGATAAATATTTTAATTTCAAAAAGAGTTATCTTATTCGTCATTTAAAAATAAATATTGATTTCGAAAATTTTGGTTTATATAATATATATTCTGGATATTTGCGAAATATGAGATTTGTTTATTTTGTTACGATTTAAGTATTTACCTTGATTTTCGAAATTAATTAATATTATATTTTAATATTTATGAAAAAGATATTTGGAATCTTGTTTTATTCAATATTTGATTAAATATGGTTATTTAAATTGCAAAAGATTTTATTGACTGTATTTAAAATATTTTAAATTAAGTATAGAATTAATTTGGATTGGAATTGATTTGGATTTAAATCGATTTAAATTAATAGGGGAATTATCTAATTAGGATTTAAATCATCCCAATCCCTATCCAACTGGGAATTTCCACATCATATAAATAGGCAGGTACTCCTCCAATTTTTTATCCACAAATCGTGCACCTTGTCTGTGCCTTCCATCCACTATATTTTAATTGTACAAGTACATGATTTTTTTGTCCGACAAGCCGGACGTCCTTCTCGTGGCGGAACACAACCCGACACGACAACACCACTCCGTTCCGCCAACAACCACCATGCTCCTCCCTGCAAGCCATCACCACCACCACCATATTCGTGGTCAACTGTGTCTGTGTCCGACAAAAATCACTGTATTGACCGTGTCCGGATCCCGTGTCCACCCCATATTCCCCAACAGTACAGATTACAAACCGACTCGTCGCACCACCACCATGGTCGACCCGGCCTACCAGCAACCACCGATCGCCATCCTACAACCACCCCAGCACCACCACGTTCGGCCCCACACCCAGGCCATCGCCCCACCACAGCAAAAAAATAGAGAAAGGGAGAAACCCTCACCTCGACGGAATCCTCCGCGCCACCGCGACAGGCGCTCGACACCACCGCCGAACTTCGGCTTTTCCCATTCTGCACCGCTGCCATCTTCCCAGAACCGCCGTGACCACCAGCCCGTGCGCCGCCAAGAGCAAGTACGGCAGCCAAACCCTAGCTTTCTCCGCAAGCCCAACTCCATCCGCGCCTCCGCGCCTTCAGCCGCAGGCGCCGCTGCACCGCCGCAGACCGGCGCCTCCGCGGCAGTCAACGCCGCCACTGGGCGACAGTCGCCGCGCCGAAAAACTTCCATCGTGGTGCCTGAACCGGCGCCCGATCCTCCGTCGCCGTCACGGATCCTCGCCGCTCTGACCAAGCCGGAGCTCCGCCCGCGGACCGCCGTCCACTGGAACTCTCTCCGTGTTCTCGACGCCGCCTCCATCGAACCCCGGCGCCGACGCCTCTCTTCCTCGGGCGCCTCTTTCCCCTCCGCCGCTGGCGCTCTTCGCCTCCATCAAAACCCCGGCGCCGTCCGCCCACACCCGCCGGAGCGCCGCCCACACCCACCGGTAAACTTCCCCCCCCTCTTTTTGTTCCTCTCTCTCACTCACTAAAAACAGAGAGCAGCCTCTCTGTTATAAGTATTTAATAATAATAATATTATTATTATTGTTATTATTATTATTAGTATTATCACTAATAATACTATCATTATCATAATTATTATTATTGTTATTATTATTATTATTATTATTTTTATTTGTATTATTATTAGTAAATGTTATTACTGATATTATCATCATCATTTATTGTTAACATATTTGTTATTCTTATTTTCAGTTTATTTATTATTAGAAATAATATTTTATTTATAAATTATGAGTATTATTATTATTATTTAAAATACTAGTAGTATAATTGCAGTATTAATAATTGTATTATTTTAGAAATTCTAGAAATATATTTGTCACGCCCCAGTACCGAAATACTGGGACGGACTAGGCCAGCTACTCCGTATGAGGTATAAAACGTCATACGGCGATCGTGGCTGTCAATCTTGCTGGGTATCCTAGCATGCAAGCAGTCTATGGCCTAAATCTGATCTCATATCCACAGGCAATAATCAATGAAATAACGACAAGAGAGATAATCATATGAAAAACAGGAAATACTCATATGATAATCAGAGAATCTACAATAAGAAATAATGTAGACAAGAATACCTTCCCACACAGTTCCCTCAAGGTCAGGAACTGAAGCACGTCCTCCAAGTCAAGTCTGGAAGATCCACATAGTCGGTCACAGGCAATCTGGGAACAATCCAGGGTTGGTCAGGCCAACCGTAGCAAGTACCAGAAAGGAAGGCTCAAGGACGGGCGAAGAAAACCAGCAGGATATAATATAACAGAAATAGCATCTAAAAACAGTAAATAAGGTAAGGGATCGTGCGGTACCAACGCACGATAACAATCCAACAACTAAAAGTATTCTGGTCGTAACTTCGGTCGATAGCCTATCGTAGCACAATAACCAACCCAACAATCAAACAAGAACATAGGTTGGATCATGCACCAAGATAGTCCATGTTTCTCAGTTATTCCCAAAAGTAACTCAACAATCATCACAATCATTCTAACATACACTAATGCCTGCATCGCTAACTGGAGATCGTAGTCTGTCATCGGGATAGTAATCCACCCCTACATCAAACAAGAACAAGGGAATGAAATACTGAGCCGAGATAGCGTTACGCACCAGCCAGCTTAGCAAACAGCAAGCCATACAATTTTAGGTGAATAAGCGGCCACTCAAATGCCTACGGCTGTCTATGTGGAGGTTGGGTTACCCCAACAATGCAATTTAGGAATCCTCAGATCGTGCCATATCCCGCAAGGGCTAGCGAGGCCGAATAACACATAGCAGGTAGGTATACACGGTCCCTCGGAAGGCCACCGTGCTAAGCAGGAGTACATATAGTAGTCGGATACTGCCATATCCGTGGCGGCCAACCCCGACGCGCCAGGACGAGCCTATGGCGGCCGGTAATGCACGATCTCGGGATTCCGTTCCCTTCCAATGCTTCTACCATTTTTAGTTGCCTAGATTAACCCTACATTTATCCGGAATCACATGCCGTGGTCACATGCTCTTCCTCCTAGATGTCGTACCTCAGTACGAGAACGCTAAGTAAGAATCAGCCTCGGCACCTATAGTCCCAGTTGTGATCCATCCTTAGTGTTATGCAACAAGCAAGCTGTCACGCCCCGATTCGGGAATCGTTCGCCTCCGCTTAGATTCACGCCGAATCGTTCGTCCTCGCTAAGGCGTGATGCCGTACAAGTCTGGAATTGCACTTGTACAAGGCGTGCTCGTGTTCCTTTTACAAAAGAGACATTTTGAATAGAGATTCGCAGCGGATGATAGAGAAGTTTTGGCAACACAGATATGATCTGAAATAAGTTCTTTATTGATATCTTGAAATTACATTGCATAAACATAAGGCTCTCAAACAGCCGAGATGAAAGGCCAAACTTGGCTACAACATTGCAGAAATATTGAAATAAGATACAACTTGTTCCATACATCATATCCCTTTATTAATAATGCGGCAATAACCACCTTCAGCAAAATGCCTTCTTCTTCAAGTGGAAACTTCAAGATGTACGAAGCTTCTAAAGAGTCGGACAGCAAGCCTTCAGCGTCTATGATTATCCACTAGGTTCCCGGCACCTGTGGAGACGAGAGTCAGTACATTGCCACATATGTACTGGTGAGCGGCCGTAACCAATCTCACCATAAATCAACAGTAGTAAAATTACATGAATGTTCACTATTGATTTGTATTCTTTCTATCTTGCCTTAGGGTCCATTAACAATTCATATATTTGATGAGAAATATAAGAAGCATACAGTGATGTTAGAAACATAAGCAATTCATGTTTTTCTAACATAAGCAGTTCATATTGATCACCAATTTGGTGAATCTTACCCACGGTCGATAGCCATCCCTGTACATATTTATGAATACCACTTACTCTGCCTGCATAAGATAATGTTAGCTATGCCACCTGTCTATATGAAGGTCACTGACTACACGCCATCTGGGACATCTTGGTCGGACGGCTCCCCTTCATCGGTGGGTAGCTAGCCCATCCGGAAGGTTCCTGAAAGACCGTGCTACTACTTCAGCACTGTGCTACTACTTCAGCACGGCGTTCCTCCTAGGCCGAATCGGTTTCATGGCCTCGAAGTACCGTTCGAGGAACTACCTTGTATACAAGTTGTCCATGACCATGCATGCAATGCAACTTAACTAATAAGGGACATGACATGCATGATAATAGCATCTTCCACACATAGTCGTAGTTCTCATTTTATCTTGCCATTTTCCCATCTTTTCCAACTTGCCATCTTACCATCTTACTTTGAGCCATAGGCTCGTATATTCGTTCATCCAACCAAGGGACTATTCATGTTTAACTCATTCTTTCGAACCAAAGTCCGATATACTTACCGCCCAATACTTGGGTCTTTGCATCACCTGTTAAATAATTCATATAGCATACGAGCATCATTCGATTTACAACATAAGCCTAGCCATGTGATAATTTATCTTTTATTATCTTTTTCACATTATTACTAGGCATCTTTTATTAAGCACCGAACGCAATAACAAGTCTACCATTGTTATGCGCGAAGATCAAGGATCGTCGAAGGATTAAAGCCACTCACTTGTTGGTGAATTGCCGAGAGAAAGAGGTCTTCCACGCAACGTCACCCTAGGTTCACCGCGTTAGCACCTGCATTGGCACCAACATCTGGTCAGCATACTTCTTCTCTTTCTCTCAGTTATTCGATATAAAATGCGTAGACGGTGAAAGTAAATCCATGAAAAACATTCATAAAAAACAATCACGAAAACGCACACAAAAGCCAACAGCAAAAGCGACATCGAAAACCAGCAGGGCAACGGTCTCGGGGCAAGCGACTCTTATATAGAACTCTTCCCCCAAGACGCGCGCCACTGCATCTTGGGCATCATTTCAAAAGAGTCCAATCCATAACGAGGAAAGGATCTCAATTTATTATCCCGCGATCCTGGTAAAGTTTCCCCAATTCTCATCCGACTCGGCCATTCGGCCGCTAGCCCGCACCGTGCTCCGCAACGGATTCAGGGCATTACATATTAATACACTAACAAAAAGTTTCGTCCTCGAAACTTAAACACAAACCCACCTAGGTCAAACAACGAAGGAAACTTTTCCTTCACCTCTGCCTCAAGTTCCTATGTCGACTCTTCGACAGAATGATTTCGCCAAAGCACTCGAACCAAAGAAACAACTCGGTTCCGCAACACTTTATCTTTCCTATCCAAGATCTGCACGGGTTCCTCAACATAAGACAAGTCAGCTCTTAGCCCTAACGGACCGAAGTCTACCACATGGCTTGGATCGTGTACATACTTCTGTAGTTGGGAAACATGGAAGATATCATGCACTCCATCCAATGCCGGTGGCAACGCGATCAAATAGGCGACAGGGCCGACTCGCTTAAGAATTTCAAATGGGCTAACAAATCTCGGACTTAGCTTCCCCTTCGCACCGAATCGCATAACTCCGCGCATCGGTGACACCTTCAAAAATATGTGATCGCCCACCATAAATTCCAATGGTCGTCGATGAGTATCCGCATAACTCTTCTGCCGACTTTGCGCCATACGTAACTTCTCCCGAATCATGCGGACCTTCTCGACGGCCTGTTCCACCATTTCCGGACCAAGTACCTGTCGTTCACCGACTTCATCCCAACAAATCGGAGACCGACACCTTCGCCTGTACAATGCGTCATACGGAGCCATTTGTGTACTTGACTGGTAACTGTTGTTGTAGGCAAATTCTGCTAGCGGCAAGTGAGTATCCCAACTAGTCTTCAGATCAATAGCACAAAGCCGAAGCATGTCTTCAAGTATCTGATTCACCCTCTCGGTCTGGCCATCGGTTTGAGGATGGTATGCAGAACTAAATTTCAATTGTGTTCCCATGGCAGCTTGTAAACTGACCCAGAAACGCGATACAAATCGCCCATCCCGATCCGACACTATTGATGCCGGCACTCCATGCAGTCGGACAATTTCATCCAAGTATAGCTGAGCCAACCGGTCGACGCTCCATGTGGTTTTCATTGCGAGAAAATGTGCAGATTTGGTTAATCGATCAACGATGACCCAAATTGCATCATTCCCCCGCTGCGTCTTCGGCAAGCCAACTATAAAATCCATGGTTATATGATCCCATTTCCATTCTGGGATCGCGAGGTTCTGCATCTCCCCGCCGGGCCTCTGGTGTTCCACCTTGACTCGTTGACACGCTAAGCATCGCGAGACAAAGTGGGCCACATCTCGTTTCATGTCGTGCCACCAGAAGGTCGTGCGCAAATCTTTATACATTTTTGTACTTCCCGGATGCAAGGAATACTTGGCATAGTGGGCCTCTGTCAAGATTTCTTTCCGGAGTTCTTCATCCTTCGGGACACATAGCCTCCCCTTGAGTCGCAATGATCCGTCCTTGTGCCTGGTGAAGTCGCTGGCTTCACCCTTTTCCACTATTCTGCCAATCTTAATCAAGAACTCATCTGTCCTCTGTGCCGTCTTTATCTTTTCTAACAAACTCGGCTCAAGTTGAAGTTGAGCCAATTGTGCATTTCGGCCACGAATCTGGAGCTCAATTCCCATACTTTCTAATTCCTCCAGTATTCGTTTGTCAACACTGAGTGATCCCACAAAGTTTCGACTCAACGCGTCCGCCACCACATTGCCTTTTCCTGGGGTGTACGCGATCGTCAAGTCGTAATCTTTTATAAGCTCCAACCAACGTCTTTGCCGCAAATTTAAATCTTTTTGAGTAAAGATATACTTCAGGCTTTTATGGTCGGTAAAGATCTCGCAAGCCACTCCATACAAGTAGTGCCTCCACAATTTCAATGCAAACACTATCGCTGCCAATTCCAAATCATGCGTTGGATAATTTTTCTCGTGCGGCTTAAGCTGTCTCGAGGCATAAGATATCACTTTCCCTCTCTGAGTTAACACACATCCCAAACCCAATCCGGACGCATCGCTGTATATCTGGAATCCCTCGACGCCGTCTGGAAGTGTAAGGATTGGAGCTGATACGAGATGTTGCTTCAGATTTTGAAAGCAAGACTCGCACTCATCAGTCCAATCGAATGCCACTCCCTTCTGGGTTAGCCGAGTTAAAGGCACTGCCACTTTTGAAAAATCTTTAACAAACTTCCTGTAGTAGCCTACCAAGCCGAGGAAACTTCGGATCTCGCTCACCGACGTGGGTTGCTTCCAATCCACTACGGCTTCAATTTTCTTTGGGTCAACGGACACACCTTCCGCCGAGATAACGTGCCCTAGGAACGACACGCTACTCATCCAAAACTTACATTTGCTCAGCTTGGCATAGAGCTGATTGTCCCGTAGAGTCTGTAACACTGTCCTCAAATGTTCTGCATGGTCTTCTCTGTTCTTCGAGTAGATTAGGATGTCGTCGATGAACACGACCACAAATTTATCTAAAAAGGGCCGGAAGACTCTGTTCATCATATCCATGAAAGCGGCAGGGGCGTTGGTCAGTCCGAAGGGCATGACCAAGAATTCATAGTGTCCGTATCTGGTTCGGAATGCGGACTTAGAAATGTCATCTGGTTTAATCTTTAACTGATGGTAGCCTGAGCGAAGATCAATCTTTGAAAATACAGACGCCCCTTGCAACTGATCGAAGAGGTCGTCTATTCGAGGCAACGGGTACTGGTTCCGAATTGTAACTTTATTTAGCTCGCGGTAGTCGATGCACAGCCGCATTGATCCATCTTTCTTCTTCACAAATAGCACCGGAGCACCCCATGGTGAAACACTGGGTCTGATGTATCCCTTGTCTAATAATTCCTATAGCTGTACTTTGAGTTCCTTCAATTTAGCAGGCGCCATCCTGTATGGTGCCCTTGAGATCGGACGAGTATCTGGAAATGTATCGATAGTGAATTCAATCTCTCGGTCCGGAGGCATTCCGGGTATCTCGTCAGGAAACACATCAGGAAATTCTGCCACGACTTCAGTGTTAGCTGAGTCTGCACCATTCTTGCGTGTGTCTCGAACAGAAGCAAGGTACCCTTCGCAGCCAGAATGAAGCAATCGTCGGGCCGTAGTAGCTGAAATCACCATCGAAGCCTTCGTCGATGAACTGGCCGAGTAAGAGAATTCTGTTCCTCCAGGTAGGCGAAACATAACTCGCTTCTTCGCACAGTCAATCGTCGTACAACATGCACTTAACCAGTCCATTCCCAGAATGATATCAAAATCTTTCATATCAAGCTCGACTACATCTAATGGTAGCTTTCTCTTCCCGATACATATGTAACCATCCCTACACATCATGTTAGTAGGCATCTCCACTCCTGATGGAGTACTAACACTAAGGTACATATCCAACATTGTCATTTTTATTTCATGTTCCTTAACATAGTCTTTAGATATAAAACTATGTGAAGTACCAGAATCAAATAAAGTACGTGCAGGAATGCCATTAAATAACAATATACCTGTCACGACAGTATCTGATGCAAATGATGCTTCCTCCTGAGTCAATGCAAAGACTCGGCCCTGGGCACCGGGCCTCTGATTCTGTTGTGGCTGAGGAGGTCGTGGTGCCTGTCCACGATTCTGTTGGTACTGTTGGTGATGCTGCTGCCTTGGAGGGTTCTGGTGGCCCCTCCCTGGACAGTCTCTGAATCCGTGGCCCATGCGACCACATTTGAAGCATCCACCCTCTAGCACCTGACATTCGTTAGCAAAGTGCCCTTTGTTGCGGCACTTGTTGCAGAATGGTCCACCCTGGTTGGGTCGTTGAAAGCCACCGTGGTTCTGACGCTTAGGCGCCTCATATCTGCCCCCGTTGTTCGGTCTTTTGTTATGCAGATTCTGCACCGACGCTTGCACTGGCGCCGTTGCAGGATAGTGTGGGTCTAATTCCTTCGCGTGCTCATAAGACTCCTGAAAAGTCTTATATTTTTGAACCACAACTTGAGCCTTCAGAGCAGGCCTCAAGCCCTGCTCAAACCGACGAGCCTTAGATGCTTCGTCAGTAAACTTCGTGATCGCATACTGAGACAGTCTAGAAAACTCTGCCTCATACTCCTTCACCGTCATGTTCCCCTGTTCGAGCTTCTGGAACTCTAATTCCTTAGCTCGCTGCTCAGTCGAAGAGAAGTACTGAGCCAGAAATGCCTCGCGGAACATCAGCCAAGTAATTTTCGTTGTTCCATTCACTCCCGCTAGAATTCTTTTCTGACTTTGCCACCAGTAGTGTGCGTTGGAAACCAGCAGTAGTTTCACACACGAGACCCTCTTGGATCCAACAATACCCAAAGCTTCCAGGTGATCTTCCACTTCAACTAGCCAATCCATAGCAATGGTGGCTTCTTCTGTCCCTTTGAATTCTTTGTTACAGATCTTCTTAAACTTTGTAATGTCGGCCACAGCAGTGGTTTTCTTAGCTGCCGGGGATTCCTCTGCCTCCACCAGTTCGCTCTCTCGTGAGACTGGAGTGCCTTGAGCCCCATTGTTCACCACTGATCGGATCAACTGTTGCAGGGTATCTAGCTGCTTTTGTTGGGCCTCGAATTGCTTCGCGTTCTGCCTCTGCTGGCTCTCCATCATAGCCAGCATCCTCTCCATAGGGTCGGTTGAGGCTACCACCCTTGAGCTACTCGCGTTGTTTGTCGCACCCGCCTTTGTTATCTCTGCAAAACAGAGGAGCTTGTTAGTCTCATAATATATTTATGGACTTATTGTATGGAACATCTCATTTCGGGACATTTAAAACCAAAGTTGTTCGAGAAGCAATAAAGCTTGTGTCATTTTCGAAATCTTTAAAACCAAGAAATTCCCAAGGATGTAAACCCGTGCTCTGATACCAAACTGTCACGCCCCGATTCGGGAATCGTTCGCCTCCGCTTAGATTCACGCCGAATCGTTCGTCCTCGCTAAGGCGTGATGCCGTACAAGTCTGGAATTGCACTTGTACAAGGCGTGCTCGTGTTCCTTTTACAAAAGAGACATTTTGAATAGAGATTCGCAGCGGATGATAGAGAAGTTTTGGCAACACAGATATGATCTGAAATAAGTTCTTTATTGATATCTTGAAATTACATTGCATAAACATAAGGCTCTCAAACAGCCGAGATGAAAGGCCAAACTTGGCTATAACATTGCAGAAATATTGAAATAAGATACAACTTGTTCCATACATCATATCCCTTTATTAATAATGCGGCAATAACCACCTTCAGCAAAATGCCTTCTTCTTCAAGTGGAAACTTCAAGATGTACGAAGCTTCTAAAGAGTCGGACAGCAAGCCTTCAGCGTCTATGATTATCCACTAGGTTCCCGGCACCTGTGGAGACGAGGGTCAGTACATTGCCACATATGTACTGGTGAGCGGCCGTAACCAATCTCACCATAAATCAACAGTAGTAAAATTACATGAATGTTCACTATTGATTTGTATTCTTTCTATCTTGCCTTAGGGTCCATTAACAATTCATATATTTGATGAGAAATATAAGAAGCATACAGTGATGTTAGAAACATAAGCAATTCATGTTTTTCTAACATAAGCAGTTCATATTGATCACCAATTTGGTGAATCTTACCCACGGTCGATAGCCATCCCTGTACATATTTATGAATACCACTTACTCTGCCTGCATAAGACAATGTTAGCTATGCCACCTGTCTATATGAAGGTCACTGACTACACGCCATCTGGGACATCTTGGTCGGACGGCTCCCCTTCATCGGTGGGTAGCTAGCCCATCCGGAAGGTTCCCGAAAGACCGTGCTACTACTTCAGCACTGTGCTACTACTTCAGCACGGCGTTCCTCCTAGGCCGAATCGGTTCCGTGGCCTCGGAGTACCGTTCGAGGAACTACCTTGTATACAAGTTGTCCATGACCATGCATGCAATGCAACTTAACTAATAAGGGACATGACATGCATGATAATAGCATCTTCCACACATAGTCGTAGTTCTCATTTTATCTTGCCATTTTTCTATCTTTTCCAACTTGCCATCTTACCATCTTACTTTGAGCCATAGGCTCGTATATTCGTTCATCCAACCAAGGGACTATTTATGTTTAACTCATTCTTTCGAACCGAAGTCCGATATACTTACCGTCCAATACTTGGGTCTTTGCATCACCTGTTAAACAATTCATATAGCATACGAGCATCATTCGATTTACAACATAAGCCTAGCCATGTGATAATTTATCTTTCATTATCTTTTTCACATTATTACTAGGCATCTTTTATTAAGCACCGAACGCAATAACAAGTCTACCATTGTTATGCGCGAAGATCAAAGATCGTCGAAGGATCAAAGCCACTCACTTGTTGGTGAATTGCCGAGAGAAAGAGGTCTTCCACGCAACGTCACCCTAGGTTCACCGCGTTAGCACCTGCATTGGCACCAACATCTGGTCAGCATACTTCTTCTCTTTCTCTCAGTTATTCGATATGAAATGCGTAGACGGTGAAAGTAAATCCATAAAAAACATTCATCGAAAACAATCACGAAAATGCACACAAAAGCCAACAGCAAAAGCGACATCGAAAACCAGCAGGGCAACGGTCTCGGGGCAAGCGACTCTTATATAGAACTCTTCCCCCAAGACGCGCGCCACTGCATCTTGGGCATTATTTCAAAAGAGTCCAATCCATAACGAGGAAAGGATCTCAATTTATTATCCCGCGATCCTGGTAAAGTTTCCCCAATTCTCATCCGACTCGGCCATTCGGCCGCTAGCCCGCACCGTGCTCCGCAACGGATTCAGGGCATTACATAAGCAAGCAATCCTAACCATGCTAAAACTATAGGCCAACTACCAGATACCCGTGCAGGTAATCATATAATATAGCCAGAATATCAAGATGGCATCGCAATGCCATATAATCATGGAAGTAGCACCTCAAAGTGCCAATAGACAAAGGGCACCGCAGTGCAAGGTCAGGGCCAGTACCTCACGGGGTAAGCTAGACTTATAGCACGGATACAGGTAGTCAGGTCTGGGACAAGGACAACTCTGTCAGTCACAAGAAGTCATCTGCCCACATCGTGGCATGGATATCAGGTAAAGTACAAGACCAGAACCTCTACTATAATAACATCTCAAGCATATATGGGAGCCAACAGCTCCAATCATCAAGTCGGTCTATCCACCAAATCAATCTATCAAGTGTCTCCCATCCATGAGGGAGTGAATATCACGTCAATAAAGACAACCACCAAATACCAATCTCATTTCCCCTAACAATGCTAGGCCCTCAGACTTACAGGAATCCTCCTAGACAATGATCACAAGCCACTAGAAAACAAGCCCCTCAACTGCCAAGACACAGCAATCAACCAGGTTCTCTAACTACCGGAATACACAAAGGTACCGGATTGGGCATTTGGGAAGTCGAGTAAAAATCATATAATAATACCCTCGATATCCTCCTCGTTCCGCGAGACACTCGCACCAGTATCCAAAATCCAAAAGTCCTCGAAGACATATCTGACCAAATTAGAACATCACCAAAGAACTAGCAACACTATCTAAGAATCCACTTAGTCTACCATGATCATTATCTCAATATCATATCTCCTCATAGTCAATCCTCGAATCAGATCATAATCCCAACACACGGGTCAGCACTTAATCAACGCCGTCGGATGATGGCAAGGATTGTGTGAACCACTCTGGATCAGATCCATAACCCTTAAACCAAACAAGGACCAGGGTTGCAGACCCTCACCCGAGTAGAACCACTCTCCTTACACAATCCGACGGACAGGACAGACAATGAGATAACAAACTAAACTAGAACACCATCTAAAGGAAGAATCACGAGTCAAGAGTCCAATGGGTGATACCGTCGAAAAGGCAAGGATTGCGTGAACCGCTCTAGATCAGATCCACAACCCTTAAACCAAACAAGGACCAGGGTTGCAGACCCTCACCCGAGTAGAACCGCTCTCCTTACACAATCCGGCGGACGGGACAGATCAAGACGCTAGGCGACTAATCTAGTCGGGAGTCTACCTAGCAGGCAATAGGGTCAGGGATGTCATACCAAGAAGAACAAGCATGAGTTCAGTCCAGCAAACCCAAGGAATGGTTCTGCCTAATCCTTCGAACCAAATTCCCAACTGGGAATTCTGAAAAAATTCGACAGAGTCTCCTTTGTATTCTAGATGGGAGCACCCTACGAATAGGGGCTAAAACTACTCGGCGCAACCCACCGCAGAATCGCAGAATCGCAGAATCGCGGCTGAGAACACTAAGTCTCAGCTACCAGCAGCACTACGATGCGTACTGGAAACAGATCGATAGCCGAGAACACTAAGTCTCGGCCTCCAGTAGCACTACAATGCGTACTGGGCGCCAAGCCAACATGTATACTAATAAGATAACCGCCTCGCAGGTCGCACCACAACACATGTCCATAAATTCCTAACCCAAGCACAAACACCGCCACAAGAGTAGTTCGCCAAGCCGTACCCGACCGCAAGTCGGACACGGGGCATATGGGGACAATCCATACGTGTGAGTCGTGCTCGTGTCCTCGGAGGTGTGGATGACCCGTCCGAGTTGTCCGATACGGTCGTAAACCAGTATCGAACCAAGCTATCCTAAGTTATCATCATGACAGTTCTACTACTAGGCTACACTAATCATGATTATACAATTTACAAGTACAAATTAATTAAATGTAATAAAATCCAGAAGAGAGGGCAAGAGCCGTCGATGAGCAAGGGATACTTGCCTAGAGGGCTCGGCTAGGTAAGCAAGTCTTCGGCGATCTGGATCCAAGCTAGCACGTCCATCGAGGTCCTCAGAACACATAATAAACAATCATTAGAATTAAATAATAAAATAATAGAATAATCATAAGAGATGGCAGAAGGCTATACCGTGCGGGTCCCGCAAGCAGCACAGGGATCTGGCACGGAAACTGAGGCACATGGACCGATACGGGCACACAAATCGAGACGCGCACGCATATCGAGACGCACACGCATATCGAGATGGCTCAAATATCGAGACGAACAGGAGACAACGTGCACGTAAATCGAGACGTGTACGTAGGATCGAGGAATCACGAATATCAAGATGGTGCACGAATCACGCAACACGCAAATCGAGACGTGCACGCGAATCGAGACGGCACAAAGACCAATACGGTATGCAAATCGGAGCGAGCACGCAAATCGAGGCGGTACGCAAATCAGCGCACGCGCACAAATCGAAGCGATACTAAAACCGAAATGGCACAAAGGCCGAGACACGGGAATCGAGACAACGTGCAAACCGAGATAGCATGGTGCCCGAGACAGTGCGGGACTCGAGGCGTCCCGCTGCCCAAGACAGCACGTGGATCGAGGTGCACGGAAAATGGGACGACACACAAATCAAGGTGCACGTCCCGAGAAACATGGGAAACAAGGGAACGTGCGAACCGAGTGCACGTGACCCAAGGCACGTGGCCCGGGGAACACACTGCCCGAGCAGCGCGGGGCCCAAGGGCGTCCCGCTGCCCAAGGTGGCACCGCTCCCGAGGCGACGGTCGCCGAGAAGAAAGAAGGGGAGAGGCGGAGGAGCTGTCGGGGGTTCGGCCAGGCGGGGTCGGGATCCGGCGGAGGATGGCTGCGCCGGGGAACAACGGAGAGGGGAAGGAGACGCATGGAGGCGAGGGTGCTGCCGAGGTGGACGGCGGCCATGGGGCTCGGCCAGGCGGAGGAAATAGGAAGAGAGGGGAGGCCGGAGGAGAGACTCACCGGCGGGAGGAGGATGAAGACGGCGGCGTCGGCGGAGGGGGCCGGAGGTCGCGGAGGAGATGGTGGTGAGGGCGGTGCTGCGGTGGAGATGGCGACGATGATGGTGGTGGCGCGGGTGGCTGAAGACGGGGGCGACCACGGCGAGGGAAGCAACGGCGACGATGGGGGCGGTCGCCATGGCGGTGGTGGCGGCGGCTGCAGTGGAGGAGATGGTGGCGACGATGGTGGTGAGAGCTCGGGGCGACCGGAGGTCGGCGGAGGCCGGGAGAAGAGAGGGAGACAGCGAGCGAGAGAGGGATGATAGGCCGAGTAAGCGGGAGAGAGGAGAGTTGAGGGAGGAGAGAGAGGGCCGGGGGGGAGTGAGGGAGGAGAGAGAGGGAGCTCTCCAGCGAGGTGGAGAGAGAGAGTGAAGTGAGGGGGGGCGGCTGAGAGAGAGTGGAGTGAGAGAGGGTTAGGTTTGGGTTAGGGTTTTCTTTTGGGGTAGGTATAGGAATCAAGGAATTTAATTAATAACAAATAATTATGAGGGCAAATCACTCCCAATAAAATAATAAAAATTTCAAATATACCCCAAAATTAAAATCCTCCAAAATACGAAATACAGTCGTAATACAGTCATATACCTATTTCTAAAATAGGGATATGACATCCTACCCACCTTACAAAAATTTCGTCCTCGAAATTTCGAAATCATGTAATATAGGATTTTCAAAACTAGTACATATAGGTACCATGAAAACTCTACCCACCTTACAGAAATCAAGTAATACAATAAGAAACGAACAAAATCTCAATATGAAAACATCAAAGAGAAAATGTCTAGCTACACAAATCAACTCATGAAGTAAATCCAAAACACCAAATAGGGCCTCGAAAATCAAAGCCCCATAAATCAAAACAAGTACGAAATATCGAAAATAATATCAAAAACCTGAAATCCCCACTGCATGAAAATCAACAAAATCATAAAATAAAGGATACATGTCTCAAACCGGCGACCGAAGTTCCTAATATCCGAAAAGGTGTCATGATCTTTCCTTGCCACGCCATCCGGAATGGCTGCAAAAGATGCATCAGGACACTATAATCGAGCGGCTGCAACTTTCGTTACCACGCCGTCAAGGTATACTAGGGTCACCCGGTACTCTTGACAAATATCCAAAATGAATCAAATCCATAACCCAAACATCCGAATCACTAAAATCACAAAATCTCCAACAATATATCAAGTCCTAGAAAACTATCAAAATCTAAAATCCAGGTGAATCGTAACACACATCCAAAAATATTTTCAATAATAACCACAAGATAGCTTTTCTAGGAAAATACTCCATATCCGTAGAAAAATATTCCAAACCAAGGATCCATATCAAAATGTGATGTATAGAAAGTATATCTATAAACAAAATAATATCTGAAATTGATAATCATGAGTCCGGAAATATCCCGAATCAAAGGAGCTGAATTCATAAAAGAACATCCACTGGATACTCAACAAATGTTAAAATATCCAATCTCAGAGTCCAGATGGAATCTTCATTCCGCAGCAATCCAGCCAACGCTCGAAGAGGGCGATAATGATACTAAGTCAACATGAAGTCAACGCACGAAAGGGATAACAAGAAATCAACCAGGGTGAAACACCGGTAGACAGTACAGAACCCAAGACAGATAATCAAGTAACCCAATGATGGAGATAAGATGACATCTCATCGGATAAAACGATCGACATGACCAACTATAGGATCACATCTATCAAACAAGGATCAGGGGTAGATAACAACAAATAAGACAGGGCAAAGCGCGGCTGAGAACACTAAGTCTCAGCTACCAGCAGCACTACGATGCGTACTGGAAACAGATCGATAGCCGAGAACACTAAGTCTCGGCCTCCAGTAGCACTACAATGCGTACTGGGCGCCAAGCCAACATGCATACTAATAAGATAACCGCCTCGCAGGGCGCACCACAACACATGTCCATAAATTCCTAACCCAAGCACAAACACCGCCACAAGAGTAGTTCGCCAAGCCGTACCTGACCGCGAGTCGGATACGGGGCATATGGGGACAATCCATACGTGTGAGTCGTGCTCGTGTCCTCGGAGGTGTGGATGACCCGTCCGAGTTGTCCGATACGGTCGTAAACCAGTATCGAACCAAGCTATCCTAAGTTATCATCATGACAGTTCTACTACTAGGCTACACTAATCATGATTATACAATTTACAAGTACAAATTAATTAAATGCAATAAAATCCAGGAGAGAGGGCAAGAGCCGTCGATGAGCAAGGGATACTTGCCTAGAGGGCTCGGCTAGGTAAGCAAGTCTTCGGCGATCTGGATCCAAGCTAGCACGTCCATCGAGGTCCTCAGAACACATAATAAACAATCATTAGAATTAAATAATAAAATAATAGAATAATCATAAGAGATGGCAGAAGGCTATACCGTGCGGGTCCCGCAAGCAGCGCAGGGACCTGGCACGGAAACTGAGGCACGTGGACCGATATGGGCACGCAAACCGAGATGCGCACGTATATCGAGACGCATACGCATATCGAGATGGCTCGAATATCGAGATGAACAGGAGACAACGTGCACGTAAATCGAGACGTGCACGTAGGATCGAGGAATCACGAATATCAAGATGGTGCACGAATCACGCAACACGCAAATCGAGACATGTATGCAAATCGAGATGGCACAAAGACCAATACGGCACGCAAATCGGAGCGAGCACGCAAATCGAGGCGGTGCGCAAATCAGCGCACGCGCACAAATCGAAGCGATACTAAAACCGAGATGGCACAAAGGCCGAGACACGAGAATCGAGACAACGTGCAAACCGAGATAGCACGGTGCCCGAGACAGCACAGGACTCGAGGCATCCCGCGGCCCAAGGCAGCACGTGGATCGAGGTGCACGAAAAACGGGATGACACACAAATCAAGGTGCACGTCCCGAGAAATACGGGAAACAAGGGAACGTGCGAACCGAGTGCACGTGACCCAAGGCACGTGGCCCGGGGAACACACTGCCCGAGCAGCGCGGGGCCCAAGGGCGTCCCGCTGCCTAAGGTGGCACCGCTCCCGAGGCGACGGTCGCCGAGAAGAAAGAAGGGGAGAGGCGGAGGAGCTGTCGGGGGTTCGGCCAGGCGGGGTCGGGATCCGGCGGAGGATGGCTGCACCGGGGAACAACGGAGAGGGGGAGGAGATGCATGGAGGCGAGGGTGCTGCCGAGGTGGACGGCGGCCATGGGGCTCGGCCAGGCGGAGGAAATAGGAAGAGAGGGGAGGCCGGAGGAGAGACTCACCGGCAGGAGGAGGATGGAGACGGCGGCGTCGATGGAGGGGGCCGGAGGCCGCGGAGGAGATGGTGGTGAGGGCGGTGCTGCGGTGGAGATGGCGACGATGATGGTGGTGGCGCGGGTGGCTGAAGACTGGGGCGACCACGACGAGGGAAGCGACGGCGATGATGGGGGCGATCGCCATGGCGGTGGTGGCGACGGCTGCAGTGGAGGAGATGGTGGCGACGATGGTGGTGAGAGCTCGGGTCGACCGGAGCTCGGCGGAGGCCGGGAGAAGAGAGGGAGACAGCGAGCGAGAGAGGGATGAGAGGTCGAGTAAGCGGGAGAGAGGAGAGTTGAGGGAGGAGAGAGAGGGCCGGGGGGGTGAGTGAGGGAGGAGAGAGAGGGAGCTCTCCAGCGAGGGGGAGAGAGAGAGTGAAGTGAAGGGGGCAGCTGAGAGAGAGTGGAGTGAGAGAGGGTTAGGTTTGGGTTAGGGTTTTCTTTTGGGGTAGGTATAGGAATCAAGGAATTTAATTAATAACAAATAATTATGAGGGCAAATCACTCCTAATAAAATAATAAAAATTTCAAATATACCCCAAAATTAAAATCCTCCAAAATACGAAATACAGTCGTAATACAGTCATGTACCTATTTCTAAAATAGGGATATGACAATATTTTTGTCAATATTATTATTAATAGTTGCATTATTTGATGCTAGTCCAAAACTATTTTTGCCTTCAAACATTTTTCCAAAAATTATTTTAACTAGTAAAAAGGGTTTTCAAAATTATAAATAATTTTGAGTATTTCAATAATTATCTCTACTAATAAGATACATGTTATCTTCATAGAAATCATATTTTTTATAAACTTACGATTTTAGCCTAAATCGATTTATCCCTATTTTTAAATATTTGTCAAAAATAAATCCTATTTTTCTAGTAGACATGGGTTTCAAATATTATACGTATTTTCTAAGAAATGGTATATGTATTCTTCACACAAATTTCCCCTATTTTCGTCATTGATCATGACTAATCACATGTTCCTATTCTCTCGCAATTTTGGACCATTGCGTCGCCCATGGCTACTGGATTATTGAGACATGTCAGAGAACACCGCACCATACCAGGCGACACACCAAGCAAGATACCTTGCCATTATACTGTTTATATTCAGTCTGCATTTTTATTACATATCACTGTTCATTTATTTCTAGTTCTTGATTACTGCCTGCTCAGTGATATTTACTGTACCTTGTTATTTATTCTTTGATTGCATATAGACCTAGAGTTAAGGGACCACCTTTAGTTTAGTGCATTACATAAATCTTGACACAGTTGTACCACGAGGATGTGTGAGATGAGTATCATGTGGAGGTTCTTGCGTGTGGGCTGATCCCCCATGTGCATGCGTTAGGGTTAACTGCTAATAGAGGTGTGTTAGGAGACTTAGCAGTTAGTATAGGTACATGGTCGTGGATGCGACTTGACAGGTACATTGGATGGGGAGAACATTCCTTGTCGTATGGACTTCTATTGCACTTCCCTTATAACCCGGAAGCTCCGCTGGAGATACGGGTATGAGCCTCTCAGGTTGGCCACTGTCATTTTTAAACGTCATGCTCTCGGTCACTGGTGCCCAAGTGGGGACTATACCAGATCCCATTACAGCCAGGGCTCATACGATGAAAGGTTTGTTCTCACTGCATGTTCACTTTAGTTGGTTAGTTTACCTTAATTATGTCTTGTCACTTTCTTTGATTGTGGCATATTTATATTCAGTATTATATGGCATGTTGATGTATCTTGTTACGTCCCTCTGAGGACCTGGTTATCTCGCCAGGTGTGTGCTCTTATGATTTTTGCAGGTACTCTAGCTAAGGCCATGACTTGCGCTCTATTCTTCGAGATGTTGCTCTTGGATCGTCATCTCCTTCGCTCTACCAATTTTCTTTCCTTGTATATTTCTTTCTCATTTAAATTAGTTGGTAGTGGATTTGTCTCCGTCCAACGATTGTATACATGACAAATTCAAAGTTACTTTTATATCATATTTATCTTTGTGGATGAGATTTAGTACCTTGGTTACTGCATTTTACAGCTTATGTATATATACGAGGGTCTATATACTTCGTATGTATACAGCTGGCATGATACGTATCTAGTCTCAAGTATTTGGGACTAGGGCGTTATATGTTTTTGTGGTGGTCCATGCAGGTCAGTTTGCCGTTTCGGTTACATAAATATACCGAACAGGCCTGCAATATAGGATTGGAGTTTAGAATCTCATCCACCTACTTGACTTCCTTCCTTGACTTCAAATTCTGAACTCTCGTTCGACCTTCTTGAATTGCATCTTACTTGACTCCTTCTACCATAAATTCTTAGTTTCGTGTTTAGTAAGATGACTACACTAGTATATGTCCATAGGTTGAACACATGGCTAGATGGATTGCATTGACAATTAATATGCATGGAGATTTTATTTGAGTTGTAGAGGCATTTATTTTCCTAGAAATATGATTCTTAAGGATTAGTTAATTTCAAGTTGGGTATTACCACCTCCACCGGATAGTTGGAATTTTATTTTGCTATTACAGAGTGTGGTATACACAAGAGTATAGCTAGATCGAGAAAACAATTTATGATTAATAATTTTTAGAAATTGTGAAATAGTTTATGATTTATTGGAAAATGAAACCGATTTGAGAAACATCTTTAAATTGTGACACATGATTTACGGTTAAGTTCAAGTTTGGATTGTAAAAGTTTACCTCAAAATTTATTAAAGAGTTTTTATAAGTTGTGATTTTGTAAACGACTAGAGAATATGAAAGGTTTATGATTTACGGTTTATTAGAAAGCTTGAGGTTTTAAATTGATTCTACGATTTACGAATTATAAGTATTTAATTTTGAGCTTGAAGAGATAATGGTAAAATTTTTGTTTGAAATATTTGGAAGTTATGAAATCGACTTTGAAGGAAAGTTTAAATATTAAAATTTGCTCATATGATCTATGATATATAAAGTTATATAGATTTCGAGTCTTGATTATGGATATTTAAATTTTGGTGAAAAAAAAGAAGAATTACTTTTGAAGAGAAATTGTGACTTATTGGAAGCTAGATATACACATTTGAAGGAGATATAAATTTGGGAGTTATTCAAATATTCTATATTGGTAGTATGAATTTCGACGGATAAACTTATTAAATATTGAGTTTAAGATTTGGAAAAAAAAATTTGATTTGCGATATACAAGAGTTATTTTGAGATTGATTAGAAATTTGAATTGGATTAAAGTTGACAGCCTAAGATGATTAGGAAATTTGGTAGAATATCTTGAAAATTTTATTGAAAAATTTCGAGGAACTTAAAATTTTAGATTAGATCATATATTGGTGAAGGACCAAAAAACAAGTAAGGTCATCCTAGTGAGATAGAAGTATTCCATATTATAATGCCATGCCACCTATGATTATGATATTGCATATATATACACAAGTATAGTTAGTCATCGACCAAACCGACGAACATATCTTTGACTCACTCGACCTTCCCTCCAAGCTAGATCTTTATTCGTGACCATCTAATTAGTTGGAACTTAGAAATAAGTAGAACCATGCCCTTGACCATACCCTTATCTAGGAGACTATTTTCTCTCTAGAAATTGTGTCTCTAACTTAGCTTAACTTGATCTACGAGATTTCCTAAATTATCTTTATTTCATGTTTTAACATTTTATCTTTGTGCATTAATTAGTACGTTATGAAAACCCACTTTCTATTTTGATCAATTGGCGTTCCCTATCGTGACTTCAATATTTGGAGCACAA
The DNA here is from genome assembly GCA_029216955.1 of Iris pallida. Lineage (NCBI taxonomy): Eukaryota > Viridiplantae > Streptophyta > Magnoliopsida > Asparagales > Iridaceae > Iris > Iris pallida. The sequence goes on from JANAVB010028397.1 coordinate 17,916,379, forward strand.
CACTAGACTTTTCCTTCCAACAAATTTCACATGCAAGACCTAGACGAGCTCACCTTCATGTAGGTATATCATGTCCCACTAAAACACGTCCCCTTGTACTCTATTTTTATGGTACGACTTTTGGATCATAAAAACTAAACTATAACCCTTACCATGGCACCGATATACTTTTGACTCCGTATATTGGGCTCAACCATGACTCAATCTTTCGACCCAATATATACGTGATTCCTTAAATGCTTAACTTTGTGTTTTATCTGGATTGCTTAGACTTTGTTCATTTATTTTCATGTCTTATCTCGATTCACTTAGACCCAATATCTTTTCGCTCTTCAATATTGCAACCCTTATCCTTCTCTCTCCCAATTAAATTACTTCGCTCATATTCACTATGTTACCTCCGTGGTTATATAACCATGTCCCTTGTATGATTTTCTTGTACAATTTGATCACGACAATCTTGAGTTAGTAGAAGCTAGATTGGAGAACCCCACAACATGGATAAATAATGTAGTTGGTAGTTACGAGATTATGAGCTATAGGTGGGATATAAATGGAAATGTGCAATAAATCCGAATATATGAAGTAAGGAATGAAATAAGATGTTTTGATGAAACACTCAAGAGTAAATAGACTTCTCAAATTTCAGAAGCTTGTTTTGAGGTAACTAAGTATCGAGTGAAGAATCTTCTAGAGTGTTGGTTGTTTAAGAACCAAATTTATATACTAAATTTATGGATGCAATTTTTTTAATAAAAATGTTGACATTGCCTTCGATGACGTATAATGTTATGACGATATTTTCAAGGATAACAAATTGTTGAAGAAAGAAACTTTACATTTTTTTAAAGTTCTAAGATGATTATGAATACGAAGTTAAGATGAGTTACATTTCTACCATCAAGAAGATGAGATTGTTAAATTCAAAATTTCGGGAGAGCGACTAATAAGTATTTTAGAAATTTTCAGTTTTGATGATAGCAGATTGAGTTGTGAAGGTATACTGTTAGTTTTCGAGATTTATCATTGAAGACAGATTTTTGATACCTATGGATGCATCGTGCATTGACCAATAATACAATTTGTAGTAAGAAGATTTTAACTGTTACTTGGGCCAAATTGGTTGAAGGTTGAAATTTTGTAGAGGAAAATATGGCTTGGAAAGATATGCATAAGTAAGCTAGTATAATGGAGATTATGGAATTCAGAAATTGAGAATTTTTTTTAAAAATTTTATGACGAAATAGAGGAAAATTAGAGTACATTTAGAATCATATTGGTTTTGTTTAAGGGGACGTGGAACGGAATTTTTTTTGGAAAGAACGATTTATGATAAGAGAGATTTCATGAATATTGACGATATCAAGGATTAAGGAAATTATTACCTACTTATGAGGTTGTTTTTTTTTTTGGTTAATGTTAAGGTTGATCGAACTTAGTCATTGATTGATTGTCATGATCGAAATCTAAAACCATCGAAATTTTTAGTCGATCGAATGACATATTGCCATTGAAATGTCGTTTCATTCTCATTGATTGCCTCTTTGTTCAATATGAATCAAATTCTTATCGATTATACTGCTTCTATCTCCTTCACCCTACCTATCCTAATTTTTCCTAAATTTCGAGGACGAAATTCTTTTAAGTTGGGTAGGATGTAAGCCCCCTAATTTTCTACTACGGTTTTCTTTATTTTATATGTTTGTATTTATTTTTGTACTTCGTATCTACACCTCGCATACAAATTCGTATTTTTGTATTTGCGTAGCGTGCGAGAATTGCGTTTCGTAATTTCTCGACAAGTGCGAATATGCGTCGAGGTACATAATTAGAAAAACATTTTTTATAAATTTTATTTTATAGGAAAAGTACATAGGATAAATATTTTAATTTCAAAAAGAGTTATCTTATTCGTCATTTAAAAATAAATATTGATTTGGAAAATTTTGGTTTATATAATATATATTCTGGATATTTGCGAAATAGGAGATTTGTTTATTTTGCTACGATTTAAGTATTTACCTTGATTTTCGAAATTAATTAATATTATATTTTAATATTTATGAAAAAGATATTTGGAATCTTGTTTTATTCAATATTTGATTAAATATGGTAATTTAAATTGCAAAAGATTTTATTGACTGTATTTAAAATATTTTAAATTAAGTATAGAATTAATTTGGATTGGAATTGATTTGGATTTAAATCGATTTAAATTAATAGGGGAATTATCTAATTGGGATTTAAATCATCCCAATCCCTATCCAACTGCGAATTCCCACATCCTATAAATAAGCAGGTACTCCTCTAATTTTCCATCCACAAATCGTGCACGGTGTCTGTGCCTTCCATCCACTATATTTTAATTGTACAAATACATGATTTTTTCGTCCGACAAGCCGGACGTCCTCCTCGTGGCGGGACACACCCCGATACGACAACACCACTCCGTTCCGCCAACAACCACCATGCTCCTCCTTGCAAGCCATCACCACCACCACCATATTCGTGGTCGACTGTGTCTGTGTCCGACAAAAATCACTGTATTGACCGTATCCGGATCCCGTGTCCACCCCATATTCCCCAACAGTACAAATTACAAACCGACTCGTCGCACCACCACCATGGTCGACCCGACCTACCAACAACCACCGATCGCCATCCTACGACCACCCCAGCACCACCACGTCCGGCCCCACACCCAGGCCATCGCCCCACCACAGCAAAAAAATAGAGAAAGGGAGAAACCCTCACCTCGACAGAGTCCTCCGCGCCACCGCGCCAGGCGCTCGACACCACCGCCGAACTCCGGCTTTCCCCATCCTGCTCCGCCGCCATCTTCCCAGAACCGCCGCGACCACCAGCCCGTGCGCCGCCAAGAGCGAGTACGGCAGCCAAATCCTAGCTTTCTCCGTAAGCCCAACTCCATCCGCGCCTCCGCGCCTTCAGCGGCGGGCGCCGCTGCACCGCCGCAGACCGGCGCCTCCGCGGCAGTCAACGCCGCCACCGGGCGACAGTCGCCGCGTTGAAAACCTTCCATCGTGGTGCCTGAACCGTCGCCCGATACTCCGTCGCCGTCACGGATCCTCGTCGCTCTGACCATGCCGGAGCTCTGTCCGCGGACCGCCGCCGCCCACTGGAACTATCTCCGTGTTCTCGACGCCGCCTCCATCGAACCCCGGCGCCGACGCCTCTCTTCCTCGGGCGCCTCTTTCCCCTCCACCGCCGGCGCTCTTCGCCTCCATCAAAACCCCGGCGCCGTCCGTCCACACCCGCCGGAGCGCCGCCCACACCCGCCTGTAAACTTTTTCCTCCCTCTTTTTGTTCCTCTCTCTCACTCACTAAAAACAGAGAGCAGCCTCTCTATTATAAGTATTATTAATAATAATAATATTATTATTGTTATTATTATTATTAGTATTATCACTAATAATACTATCATTATCATAATTATTATTATTGTTATTATTATTAATATTATTGTTATTTGTATTATTATTAGTAAATGTTATTACTGATATCATCATCATCATTTATTGTTAATATATTTTTTATTCTTATTTTTAGTTTATTTATTATTAGAAATAATATTTTATTTATAAATTATGAGTATTATTATTATTTAAAATACTAGTAGTATAATTGCAGTATTAATAATTGTATTATTTTAGAAATTCTAGAAATATATTTTTGTCAATTAATAGTTGCATTATTTGATGCTAGTCCAAAACCATTTTTGCCTTCAAACATTTTTCCAAAAATTATTTTAACTAGTAAAAAGTGTTTTCAAAATTATAAATAATTTCGAGTATTTCAATAATTATCTCTACTAATAAGATACAGGTTATCTTCATAGAAATCATATTTTTGATAAACTTACGGTTTTAGCCTAAATCGATTTATCCCCATTTTCAAATATTTGTCAAAAATAAATCCTATTTTTCTAGTAAACATGGGTTTCAAATATTATACGTATTTTCTAAGAAATGGTATATGTATTCTTCACACAAATTTCCCCTATTTTCGTCATTGATCATGACTAATCACATGTTCCTATTCTCTCGCGATTTTGGACCATTGCATCGCCCATGGCTGCTGGATTATTGAGATATGTCAGAGAACACCGCACCATACCAGGCGACACACCAGACAAGATACCTTGCCATTATGCTGTTTATATTCAGTCTGCATTTTTATTACATATCACTGTTCATTTATTTCTAGTTCTTGATTACTGCCTGCTCAGTGATATTTACTGGACCTTGTTATTTATCCTTTGATTGCATATAGACCTAGAGTTAAGGGCCACCTTTAGTTTAGTGCATTACATAAATCTTGACACAGTTGTACCACGAGGATGTGTGAGATGAGTATTATGTAGAGGTTCTTGCGTGTGGGCTGATCCCCCATGTGCATGCGTTAGGTCTAACTGCTAATAGAGACGTGTTAGGAGACTTAGCAGTTAGTATATGTACATGGTCGTGGATGCGACTTGACAGGTACATTGGATGGGGAGAACATTCCTTGTCGTAGGGCTTCTATTGCACTTCCCTTATAACCCGGAAGCTCCGCTGGAGATACGGGTATGAGCCTTTCAGGTTGGCCACTGTCGTTTTTCAACGTCATGCTCTCGGTCACTGGTGCCCAAGTGGGGACTATACCAGATCCCATTACAGCCAAGGCTCATGCGATGAAAGGTTTGTTCTCACTGTATGTTCACTTTAGTTGGTTAGTTTACCTTAATTATGTCTTGTCACTTTCTTTGATTGTGGCGTATTTATATTCAGTATTATATGGCATGTTGATGTATCTTGTTACGTTCCTCTGAGGATCTGGTTATTTCGCCAGGTGTGTGCTCTTATAATTTTTGCAGGTACTCTAGCTAAGGCCATGACTTGCGCTCTATTCTTCGAGATGTTGCTCTTGGATCGTCATCTCCTTCGCTCTACCAATTTCCTTTCCTTGTATATTTCTTTCTCATTTAAATTAGTTGGTAGTGAATTTGTGTCCGCCCAACGATTGTATACATGACAAATTCAAAGTTGCTTTTATATCATATTTATCTTTGTGGATGAGATTTAGTACCTTGGTTACTGCATTTTACATCTTATGTATATATACGAGGGTCTATATACTTCGTATGTATACAGCTGGCATGATACGTATCTAGTCTCAAGTATTTGGGACTGGAGCGTTACACGAAGGCTGCTGGAATTCGCAAGCAAATTCCGATCAGAATAGTGTTAAAGAACACTTCTGAATTCTCTGTTTACTTGTGTTAAATTCCATATTACGCCTCATGAGCCCATGAGCCCGAGTCCGAGTCCGAGTCGCTAAGCCACTACGGGGCTTAGCTCCTTTGGAAATGAATTTTCCAAGAGCAAAAAGCATGAATGCTTTTATTGTTGATTTAGCCTTTTTCCTATTAGAAAAATAACCCCACATGGCACACTCATGTGCACCTCCACACCACATGTGCATCTCTAAACTAGCAAAGCTAATATATAGAGATACAACTCCTTTGGTCTAGCCGATGTGGGACTAAAATTCACTTTGTAAAAGACCAAAATCCAACAATCCCCCACATATCTCTATATATGAGTATAAGTGTTCCCCACAGTAACTGTCCATCATGCATTCGGAGAGATGTCGCTGACGACTTGAATCTTCTCGTATGGTTCAAACAACAGACTATAATACATGAATGGACTAAGCCTTGAATTCTGTATCATAGCTGAAATTCTTTCCACTCACATAATATAGTTACATGTGCTTCTGGCTACACATTAAAGGCCCTGTGCCAGCCTGGTTTCAGTGTATAATTTTGGACGTCTACAAGTTTACCCTCAAGAGACGGCCTGATATCTTTTTGTCCATACACTATAGGTGAGTTCATTATAAAGGGACATGGCATGAAGCGCTTTACGCTTCCCTTGCGGTGCTACGCCGCTATGACATGGCTTAAAGCCGAGGCCTTATCCCGTATCGGGAACCTCATCGTAGTGTCATACTACTGTAGCATGAGGCAACCGCCTCTTTGTAGTGCCAAACTACCCAGCATGAAGCCTTAGGCTCCCTTGCGGTGTTATGCCGCAATGACATGGCTTGCAAGGCCGAGGCTTTATCCCTAACCGGGTACCTCATCGTGGTGTCGTGCCACTGTAACATGAGGAACTCCTCCTCTTTATAGTGCTGACTACACCCTTCTTTATTTTAACATACAACATTAGGCTAACTGTCTATTTGCGGTGCTACGCCGCTGTGACTTGGCCTGCAAAGCCGAGGCTTTATCCTATTCCTGGGCAGCACCCCATATATAGGAACCTCATTGTGGAGTCACCCTACTGTAGCATGGAGTTTCACTCCTTGTAGTGCTGCTCTACCGTGCTTCCTGTAAAGCACACCAGGCATTCACTCTGCCTGAGAACTCATTAAGGCAATTAAGCCAACCTTCCCACAGGAATCGTTTTCCGCAGAAAATAACAGTAGACAACAGTGGTTATAGGTCCATAACCTCTCCATGCCCAATAGAACATGTACCCACCGTTCCTGATATTCTTCTAATTAGTGGTCCTCCCTTGAACCAAAAGCTAGATGCCTAGTAGATTTCTCTTTGAACTATTAGCATAAAACTTTATGGTAGGAATACAATAATACAATATCAGAATGCCTTCAAGCTCATTTTACAAGCTGTGTCATCGACCAGCTGGCGCTTGAGGCCCTTGGTGAACGGATCTGCCAGGTTCTCCTGACTCCGAACATCAATCACTGCAATAACACCTCTCTTGATAAGATCGTGTACTGTCCTGTGCTTCAATCGCACAGTCCTCTTCTTTCTGTTGAAGAGGTCATTTGATGCCACTGCCGTAGTCGCCTGGTTGTCGCAGTATATCGGTATTGCCGGTATTTGTGCCCCAACCACTGGAAGATCATACATGAGCTCCCGAAGCCATTCTGCTTCCTCGGCTGCGGTATCAAGTGCAAAGAACTCAGATTCCATGGATGACCGCGAGAGCATAGTCTGCTTCTTCGACTTCCACGATATAGCAGCTCCATCTATTGTGAAAATGAATCCACCTGTGGACTTCTCGCTCTCCACCTCTGAGCACCTGCTGGCATCATTGAAGCCTTCCACTACCGGCGGATCTCCGCTGTAGTACAGTGCATATGTCTGAGTCTTCTTGAGATATCTCATAACCCGTTTCACAGCTTTCCAGTGTTCAACACCTGGGTTGCTCGTGAAACGACTCAGCATTCCCACGACGAAAGCTATGTCAGGCCTTGTGACAGTAGTAGCATACATCAAACTTCCGATTACGCTTGCATACTCCAGCTGCCTGACGCTTTTCCCTGAATTAGGCTTCAGCTTCATATCACACCTGTACGGCGTATCGATCCCTGGAAGATTTCGATACCCATAACGAGTGATCATATTCTCAATATAATATGACTGTGACAGTGCTAGTCCAGTGTCTGTCTGGATGATCTTGATCCCTAAGATCACATCAGCTTCCCCCAAGTCCTTCATACTGAACTTGCTTGAGATGAATTTCTTTGTCTCCGTGACACAGCTAATATCCGTACCTATGATAAGCATGTCGTCCACGTACAGACAAACGATCACACCTCTTCCATCAGTGAACTTCGTGTAAACACACTTGTCCGTATTGCTGACCATGTAGCTATTTGACCTTATAACTTTGTCAAATTTCTCATGCCACATCTTGGGAGCCTGTTTAAGACCGTACAAAGATTTCACCAACTTGCAGACTTTGTCTTTAAGACCCCTGATGACAAAGCCCTCTGGTTGTTGCATGTAAATCTCTTCGGTCAGCTCGCCATTTAGGAAAGCCGTTTTCATATCCATCTGATTTATCACCATCTTATGTATTGCTGCGAGAGCAATCAACATTCTGATGGTGGTCATCCGGACTACTGGAGCATACGTGTCAAAATAGTCAATCCTCTGCTTCTGAGAAAACCCCTTGGCTACTAACCTAGCCTTGAACTTGTCAGTAGTTCCGTCTGCTTTTATCTTCTTCTTGAAGATCCATTTGCATCCAATAGGTTTCGCTCCTTCAGGAAGATCAACTAACACCCAAGTATTATTTGAGGTGATAGAATCAATTTTATTGTCAATCGCCTCCTTCCAGAAAATTGCATCTCTGGTCTTCATCGCCTCATCATAGGTAAGCGGATCAGCTTCCACATGATAGGTGACAAAGTCACTTCCGAAATCCTTCGGCCTCCTCATACGCTTAGCTAACGGCTCAGCTTGTTCTGGTTTAATTATTGTTTCAACAACAACATCTTCTTGGACCACATCTTCATTGAAGATATCAGTTTCCTGCGCACCCTCATTGTTCTCCGGAACATCCGTAAGAACAATATTTTTGTGCCTTGCAAATTTGTCTTCAAAATATTCTGCGTCGCGAGATTCAATGATATAATTTGACTCAATATCAAGAAATCTTCGAGCATCACTCTTCTCGGCATACCCCAAGAAGATCGTCTTAGTAGTCCTTGTCCTAAGCGTCTGAATCTTCAGATCTGGAACCTTGACATATGCCAGACACCCCCACACTCGAATGATATTCAAGTTAGGTCTGACCTTTAACCAGAGTTCATGAGGAGTAACATCTGAAGTTGCATGAGGCACTCTATTTAGAATAAAAGTGGCCGTCAATGTAGCTTCTTCCCAGTAGCACTTAGGAAGACCCGCAGTCAACAGCATTGAGTTAATCATTTCTGTTAACGTTCTGTTCTTCATCTCTGCTACTCCGTTTGATTGAGAAGAGTACGGAGCCGTAGTTTCATTGACAATTCTATGTTCTTTACAGAACGATACGAATTCATGAGACCTGTACTCCCCACCTTGATCACTTCTTATTCTTTTGAGTTGTTGTCCAGTCTGCCGCTCAGCTTCGGCTCTGAACTCCTTGAACTTCTTGAATGCTTCGTCTTTAGCCTTCAGCAAGTAGACGAACACATACTTTGAGAAGTCATCGATGAAGGTTATGAAATACTTTATCCTGGCCTTTGTAGAGAACTGTTTGAAGTCACAGATATCGGAGTGTACCAACTCCAGAAGATCTGTACTTCGATTAACCCGAGGAAAGGGTTTCCTTGTGATCTTTGTTTGAGCACAAACTTCACATTTCTCTACCTTACCCCCACACTTGGAGATAAGTCCTAGACTAGACATTCTGTTTATTCGTTTACAATGAACAAGTCCTAGCCTATTATGTCACAACTCAAGAGTATAAGTAGAAAGAGTGATTTCATTAATCACAGTAATTACATTGGACTGATTTACAAGCTAAATTTTGAACATTCCTTCGGTATAAAAAGCTTTTCCGAAATATGTTTCCTTGATAGATATCACCATCTGGCCAGCATTGATATCTATCCTGAGGCCTGCGTTGCAGAGTAGGCCTCCTGAGATCAGGTTCTTGGCGATAGTAGGTACGTGCTTCACGCCTTGAAGCGTCAGAGACTTTTCCGAAGTCAGCTTCAACACCACCGTCCCGATCCCGAGCACTTCAGCTTGTGCCTGGTTCGCCATCATAACCACTTTAGAAGTAGGTGTGTAGGTGGTGAATCACTCCTTACTAGAGCAGACATGGCAGGAGGCTCCAGTGTCTACCCACCAGTCAGAGTCAGTCCTTACTGCATCAACCTGCGCAATCATAGCAACAACGTCAGTGATCATAGATACCTTATTAGGCTCTCCTTGCTCTGATTGCTTGGTCTTTGCTTTGAATTCACTTTTGAAGTGGCCCTTCTTGCCACACTTGAAACAAGGCATCTGAGACTTTGCCTTCTTTCGCTTGAAGGAAGTCCCCTTCACGTTCAGATTGTTAGAGTCCTTCTTCTTGCTGTGGGAAGCCACCTGCTTTCCCTTTGGTTCCTTGGTATGAACCAGATTGGCGTTAGCCAATTGCTTGGACAGTGCGTCCACCTTCAGTTGAGCCCGCATCTGGTCCTCAACATAGATTTCCTGCAAGAGATCTTCAAGGTTGATCTCAAGCTTCTTCCTATGCATGTTTGCATAGAACTTACTCCACCCAGCGGGAAGCTTTGAGATAATCCCTCCAACAATTGTCAGGGAGGGACATCGCCTCGTCTTCCAACTTTTGTCGCAGCTTCAGAAATTCTTTTACCTGCGGCAACATGGACTTCTCGTCCTCAAAGAGCCATTTGTGATATTTTTCAACCACAAATATCTTGCTCCTGTTCTTGTCTTCTTCGTACAGTTTCTCCAGAGACTCCCATATGTCTCTGGCAATTGGTTTTTTACTGTAGGATTCTGCTAGGGAATCCTCTATAGCATTCAGGATAAGCAACCTGCAAATGCTATTCTCCCTTCTCCACTTGGCCTGAAGTTTAGTAGCCGCAGTGATTGCGGCAGCAGACCCAGTATCTGGAACGGTAGGTTCCTCTTCAAGAAGCACGTGATCAACGTCTCTGAGTTGAAGAGTGAGATAAACCTTCCTCTTTCAGACTTGATAATGCTCTCCATCAAACTTTTCTAACTTATAAAAGTCAGTATTGAGGAGTGAAGCATTAACGTTTTCCATCGTAGCAATAAAGCTTTGAGATTGTTAGTGTCGGGGCACAATTTTTCGATAGAAAACTTGAGAATATGAAACGATTGTAAAGACAATGTTTCAAATCAACACTTCAAGGAAGGTGATCCTGAATTACGAGAATCTAAAAAGATTTCGTAATCAACATCAATCGATCGTAGTACTTCTAAAAAGAAGATACAATCAGAATTACTAGCAGTAATGAAGAAGGTGACTGGCGAAAGATGGAAGATCTCCTGCTGGGGTGAATAATCACCGTTTCTCAAAGCTTTATTCGCCCTACACGAACAGCTTCCAGGAACCAGCAAGTTCGTCGGAGAACTTGGAACACTCCTGCTCTTCTGACTCCTCGGATGGACACGAACTCCCGTGCAAAAGCAACGCTGGTGCGGCGCCTTTCCTCTCTCTCGAAGGCTGCTGAAATTCGCAAGCAAATTCCGATCAGAACAGTGTTAAAGAACACTTCTGAATTCTCTGTTTACTTGTGTTAAAAAATACTTCGTAAACTTTCTGTGGTGGCTTCTCTTACTTGTATATCTATTGCCTTGAAAGAGAGAGGATGTCTTATATCGGCCCTGCAGCAACTGTTCGGTTGCCACAAAGTTAGGGAAGTGGTAAAAATCACCCCGGACATGTAGCAACCGCCAAGAACATGCAAACGCACGTTCTGCTGCAAGTTGCGCCAACTGCGCGCATCCTGCGCTCCTTGCACTGAGCCACTTGCGCCAACCTGTGCGCACTGCGCCACTGCGCAACCTGCGCCACTGCGCAACCAGCGCAGCCAGCGCAACCTAACCTGTGCCACTGCGCGCACTACGCAACCAGCGCAGCCAGCGCAACCTGGCTTGCGCAACGAGCGCTGCGTCTAGCGACGATGCTGACGTGCTAAGTACAAAGTGCGCGAACAAAACGCCACATTACGCCTCATGAGCCCATGAGTCCGAGTCCGAGTCGCTAAGCCCCTATGGGACTTAGCTCCCATGGAAATGAATTTCCCAAGAGCAAAAAGCATGAATGCTTTTATTGTTGATTTAGCCTTTTTCCCATTAGAAAAATAACCCCACATGACACACCCATGTGCACCTCCACACCACATGTGCATCTCTAAACTAGCAAAGCTAATATATAGAGATACAACTCCTTTGGTCTAGCCGATGTGGGACTAAAATTCACTTTGTAAAAGACCAAAACTCAACAGGTTCATCGGAGCCACCCACCTTAGCAATGATCGCATCGGCCGAGCGAGACTCCAAGCGCGCCTTTGAAAGTCTAAGTCTGGATTTTCCTGAAGGGCCAAGTCCATTGCCTTTGCCTTAAGCGAGTCATTTCGCCGAGCAAGACGAGGTTCGAGTCGTTGCACTTGTGCCGTTTGAGTCGGCGTTCTGCTAGGATGGAGCGGGTCGTTACAGAGCGTCCCTCGTGGTGGATACAGTGGAAATAGAATTGATTTACCACCATACTAGAAAGTGTTTAGATTATTTTAGTTTTAATGTTATTGTAACGTTTAGGCTTTTTCAATATCAATCTTGTTACTTGTGGTGTTATTTTAAATTTCGACGTATTTGTTTATGTTTCTTTTTAAGTTAATGTATTTTAAGTTAAAAGAATGTAATATTATTTTTATTAATTTCTGTCTAATGGTTTAAGTAATAATTGTAATAAATATTAGTTGAAGACAGGGGCGGAGCCAGGATGTAATTTATGAGGGGCCGTGCTACTACATATAAAAATTCTTAAAGTTGTCATATTAATTGAACTTCAGTAGAAAAAATATATTAAAAAAATTCAAATAAGAACTAGCAAAAAGAAAGAAAAAAAAATTGTACTTAAAAGAATTTTATGTTCAACAAAGACAAGTCTAGAACTCATGCCTCTCCTTTAAGTGCCTAAAGCACAACCAACTGAGCTACTTTTAACTTCTGTACATTATTAGGCCAAACTAATATTTATTGTATAACGTCAGGAATTTTGTATGTACTACTTGACAATTTTTTAAAAAATTAGGGGGAGCCGTGGCCCCCCTTAGACTCTTAATAAATCCGCCCCTGGTTGAAGACATAAGTTTAGTACAAAAATGAATTAAATGTTATTTTGTCGATCAAAAGAGCCTGATAAACAAAAATATATTATGTTCTGTTTGAATAAAAAATTTGTTTGTTTCGGTTTTGAAAATAGTAAAATTTATTATACAATTTCGATTTAAAACGGAAAATCGGATAAAACTTTTCAATTATGTCCACAGTGCTTTATCCACAAATCTACAGAACAATAGAGATACCTGCGTGTTTTGTCCGAACTACAGGAAATCACTCCAGAACAAGAAAACAGAGCTCGCCAGAACTTGCTAAATTCACTTGTGCACCAACAAATTTTATTCGTTTGATCAAAAATTGTACATCAACAACAGTTTTTTTCTTACACCCACAATATAATTTGCACACATTCAACATGTATAGAAGTAAACAAGGAGGAGATGAAGAAGCCAATCTGGTCCTCAAGAGCGCACGCTAGCACTCTACGCCACACTGCTTAAGAACGGGTCCCTGTTGCTTGGGCAAGAACGGGTCGATCCTGACCCAGACCAACGAGAAGATGGACGCAAGGAGGACCGACCACAGGACCACAATGGTGGGCGTCCTGTTCTGCCTCCCCATCAGCCCCTTCAGGAAGGGATACAAATGGACAATGACCCAGAAGGCGAAGAACAGCTTCCCGAACAGCGGGCCCCACGACCCGTACCCGTTGTTGATGGCGTCGGACACGCCCGCGACGACGCCGACCATGTTGATGATGAGGAGGGTGGTGGGCGGGATGAGGAGCGTGGTCCACTTGAACAGGTAGAGGTCCCCGAACTCGTCCCCCTCGTCGCCGGCGGACTTGGAGGTGACCGTGAAGTTGGTGTCGACCCCCGCGAGCACCTTGAGGAGGCCCTGGAAGACGGCGAAGAGGTGGGCCGACACGCCGCCGATGACCCAGAACTGCTCGTTGCGCCACCAGTCCTGGATGCTCACGCCGCTCCACCGCAGCTCGAGGATGCCGGTCGCGATGATGGAGGCGAAGAGCGCCATGAACCAGACACTGGCAAAGTTATTTAGCTGCATGTTGTCCCCAGAAAAAAAAAAAAACCACATTGATCACTAATTATTTCTGTTTGTGTTTGTTTTTGTTCAGAAAAAAAAACCACATTGATTACGATTACATTACAGTGAACCAAACTTGGTCAGTGTAACTTACAGTAGGAATGATGAACTTCCCAGTGAGAAGACAGACAGCTGGGATGGTGCAGTAGGCGAGGAGGGGGATGGATGTGAAGGGGTAGACAATGGTGTTGGTGTAGGCAAACCTCTCCAGCCATTTCAAGTTCCCGCCATAGCCGTACCAGAGAGGACAGTGCCTGCTGAGGAAGATCTCAACCGAGCCGAGCGCCCAACGGAGAACCTGGTGCAAGCGATCGGAAAGGTTTATCGGAGCCGATCCCTTGAACGCCGGCCTGTCGGGGATGCAGTAGACTGACTTCCACCCTCTGCAGTGCATCTTGAAGCCTGTCAAGATATCCTCCGTCACGGACCCGTAAATCCATCCGATCTGCATCGGTCAAGTTACTCGTTTAGGTAAAACATCAAAATCAGTTCAGTTACATATGATGTAGGTGTTAATAGAACTACTGCTTGAAAACATCAACATCTGCGTTTGTCAAGTTACTGATCATTTGCAGAGGTATTGTAACTTAACAACTATTTCATGTTTGTGAACAGAAAATTTCAATGTCTGATCAAAGCCTCAAGGCAGGATCATACTCTGCAACCATATGATTGCAGCAACACTAACCCAACTGTTCTTACTCTGTAAGTAAATTGCGGGAAATATCGGGTTTTCTTGCTCACCTCCTTCCCCCACTCGGTCTTTTCTTCGTATCCGCAGCTAATGACATGAATTGCCTCCTTGACGAGCCCCTGGGTATTGGTTCCCTGCGCTAAGCCACCTTCCTCCATCAAGGTCGAGGTGATGAACACCGGGGACTGTCCGAACCTCTTCTCGAAGTTCTTCTGAGACATGAGCGACGACTTCTCCAGCTCATCGTATCCCTCCAACCCCTCTTCGATCTCCTCCAGCTCGAACCCTCTCTTTGTGTACCCCTTCTTGTTCACCGCCATACTCTTCTTGCTCTTCTTCTTCCCGAAAAATGCTCCTAGGCCCCCTTTCTCATCCTTCTTCGCCTTGGACTTCCTGGGGCCGCAGCAGCAGCAGCAGCACCAGGAGGGCCAGCAGTCGCATGTCATCTTCGGCCGCTTCAGGGATTTCGGGGGGTCATAGCCGTACAGAGCTTGCCGATTGAAGACGCACCCGGTTCCAACATAAACCGGACCTTGGATCCCATCGAGGCCCTTCATGTTGATCTGAACAATAAGATAAGTTACTGACCTTCAGTTTGCCTCAAATTTTACTAAGAAGAAAATAAAATCTGAACAATAAGACTACATGAAACAATAAGTAGATACATTTTGCAATCAATATAGGTAAACTAGGCGCGTAAGCTTACATCGAAGAAGACAACATTGCGATTGGCATATCGATCGTTGTGATCAATGCCGTCGAACCTCTGGGGGAACTGGACATAGCACAGCTTCTTCCCCAGCTGCGGGTCCATCAGGAAACACATGGCTTCCCTAACAGCCTTGCTGTTATTGATGTAGTGATCACAATCAAGGTTCAGCATGAAGGGTGCATTTGAGAGCACTGCTGAGACTCGAACCTGTGGTCAAAGCAATAGGTTAGTTGTGCCAGTAATCTCACCTGCATACACAGACTCCTTCAAGATGGGTTGCCTATTTGATACTCTAATGTCGAAGACGAAGACGATCAACTCACCAATGAATTCATGGCCCCGGCTTTCTTGTGGTGGTCGTAGCCAGGCCTCTTCTCGCGGGAGACGTACACTAGGCGAGGCAACTCTTTTCCTTCGACATCGAGCGCGCCTGCGCTGCCCAGGTATACCTGCGACATAGACGATTTCTCATTGTTGATACCTGGTTAAGGTTGCAACTACATAGTAACTGTTTGTAATGGTGCTCTAACTATTGATAAACAGTAATGGCGTTCTACTATTGATAAATAGCATAGTTTGTAGTATTGGTCGATACTGATCCGATTAAGTCGATACCTATACGATTTGGCATGTCCTGTCCCGATACCAACCGATACCAATACTGAATGATATCGACATTAGCGGTCTCTTTCCAAGTCAATTCGGCAAAGTAAGTTGAACGAAAAAGATTAACAAACAAGGATGTAAAAATACAGTAAGGTTTGTAAAAGCATCTAAATGAAGAAACTTATCTATAGTTGGTAAATCAATCATTAATGGTGACTATTATTTCATTCACATTGAAGCTACTATGAATCAATACAAAAAAATACTTAAATGTCTAAATCTTTAAAATATTTTCTCTAAATTTATTAATAATTATCTATTTTATGATACCAAAAAATTTGATACTCCGATCCGAATACGCCGTTAATGTCAATACCGTGATACGTACTGATACTCATAGGAAAGGTCAAATACCGATTCCGATACTGATACCGCGAACCTTGAATAGTTTCGACTTGTAAATTTAACTAGCAAACCAGGTTTGATGATTTTCAAACCTGAATCATTCCAGGATGGTCCCTGGTGTTGTTCCCTGGCCATGGTGTACCATCTTGCATAACCCACCCTTCTTCTGGTTTCTTTTGAGCCTTCGCCACCAAAGCATTAATCTTCACCTTGAATTCTTCATACTCCCTCTGAAACATTCCATCAGGTGATGATACTCTCAATTAGAGACCATGATTCAAACATCGTTAAGTTGATGAATAACTAGATTAAGTACAAGACTTCACCTTCATGGCCCTCCTCTCCTTCACAAAGCTAGCCTGCACCTTATCCTTCAAGTAGTCTATCTTCTGCGAGAAATAGAACTCCGGTGCCCTCGGCTCGATGCTGTACTTCTTGCAGAACGGCACCCACCTCCTCGCAAACTCCGCAGTCTCCGCTAACGTATCAAACAGTAGCATAGAAGCGCCATCATCCGATACGTAGCAGCTCACTTTGTCGACAGGGTAGTCGACGGACAAGATGGAGAGGACGGTGTTGGCGGTGATGATGGGGGGCTCCTTCAGCGGGTCGACCGTGCTGACGAAGACGTCAACGGGCGCGAGCCGGTTGGGCTCGCCTTCGGGCTCGAACCGGGCGGTGAGGCGGTCCAAGTAGGTCTGGCGGGTGATGGGGAACCACTTCGGAAACTGGTCGAGGATCCAGGACAGCGCGAACCAGATCTCGCAGATGACTGAAGTGAGCCAGAGGGCGTACGCATCTTTCGCAGGGGTCATGATCCGGAATCGGAAGAAGAAGACCAGGATGACGAGGCGGAGGACGATCACGATGCGGTACGGGTTGATCTTGCTCGATGCGATCGGGACTTTCCGCCACAGGGGCTGGCGTGCCTCAGCCATTCTGCAGAATTTTGAAGGGGAGCAACGATTGTCATATTCAAGGGAATGCAACTTGTTTTCCTAAAAGAGTACTGGATTGGTACTCAATTCAAGAACATTTCAAGATTTCTAAGATGAAGAATGTTATTTATAGGAAGAAGTATCTAAATGATGGTCATATGTAAAGATGAAGCATGTTATTTTAACAGGTATCACTGTTATTTTCAAGATTTCAAGATAACTGAAGGAAGAACTGTCTCAAGTAGAACTGGTCACCAAGTTAACGATGAAAATTGTCCAGCGCTTGTAGCTCATGTGGAAAACAGCACTGACACCAGGTGGGGCCAGCAGGCTTTCGAGCTCTCCAACCGTAAGGACGTGTAGGTGTGTGGGTTGTAAAAAAAAGTTAGGACGAAAATCTTACAGCATATAGTCATCTTCATTGTCGTGATCATGGTCGTTGCCTCTATCGTCTTTGTTGCTCAACCCTCTCTTTTCTTGCCTGGCCTTCCACTTCTCCACCCTGTCTTTCCATTCCAGGTTGCTTTCGGTATCCCTCTCGCCCTCCAAATCCTTGCCAGCAACTGCCAAAGCCCATGAAAAAAGATGTTACAAAAATCCTAGCGGAACTCGTGAGTTCTTAATTTTTCAAACTCGGTCATTTGATCCCTTGATTTTTCCCAACCGGCTAAAGAAAAAAGAAGAAGTACACTTTCAGTATTAGAGCGAAAGAGTGCCTATTGATCGAAACTTACCACTGGCAGTAAATGATGAAAAAGTGGGCACGTTAGGCTTCAACTGCTGCATTTGTTCATCACCATTTTCCTGTCGAAAAATCAAGCAAAACATAATATGATTCATGTCGAGTGGACATGATTGATGTTGAAGCTCACGCTAAATTTTGATGATAATTACTGAATCGAGATCAATCCGATGGTGATCCACGGTCGGCTTGGGGCTCTTCATCTGGAACTCATCTTCCAAATCATCAAGATCGCCGGCGTCGTCTTCATCCCCTTCAACTCTTGGGCAGCCTGAAGAATTTAATGGTAGAACTATTTAGTCGAAAGCAATAAGTTGTGTGGATATATAATTTTGTCGAACTAAAGATCTTTAACACTTTGTAAACAAACATTTCTCAGTTAATGGTGTGTGTTAAAGAGTTTCTATCATTCGGCTAATCTTCATAAAAACATCCTTATGAGCGACAATGCCATCTTATGAGTGAATATTCATAGTGAGTGTGTTGAACTGAAGAAACGAGGAAGCTCAAGATGTATGGCAAACTCTTATTAATGAAAGCTCTAGATTCTAGCTACAGCAACTATGATTAGTTTACTGCTTATTCGATTCTCTTAAAAATAAAATAAAAAAATAAAAATCAATCTTCTATTTTCTTTGAAAGAAAAATAATCATACCCCTTATCAATCCATAAAATATTGAAGAAACAACTAACTAAACTGTTACTACATTATCTTTTCCGCAAATTCATGATCTTCAAAAGCTCGATTTGTTAGGTTAATGATCATATATTGGTAATATTAGTTACCGACTATGAAGCACGGGCACTCCAAAAATTTGAGCCATACCGTGTCGGACACGTATCGGACACAACCAAGATATTCGAAAATACACTAGGACATACCAAAATATGTTCCGTGTCTGTTCTGCAGTGCCCTTTCGTTGTCGTGTTGTATCTGTGTCCGTGCGGCATAGGCTACTGAGGTATCTGACACTGTAGGACCATATCTATATAATGCATCACTAGCTAACAACATGTTATAAGCACATAATGTAGTTAAAATACAACCTTTGTGGCGCTTGTAGCGGGTGTTGCACTGGGGGCAGGTGCGGTTGCCCTCGCTGCGCTCGTACTCGTAGCACGGACGGCAGACGGGGAAGCCGCACTCGTAGCACGCCACGAACACCTCCCCGTTCTCCCTCAAACCGATCTCGTCGCTGCACACCCTGCAAATCTTCACATTTCCTCCTCCTCCTCCTGCCGCTGACTTCCCATTCTGGCCCTTAAAACAAAGTCACGAAAGACGACTTCAAAACATATATATAGCCATCATGCATTGCAGGAGGTGATCTCGCAAGGAAACGAAACTAACCTCGTCGAGGGCGACATGCATGACATGCAGCTCGCTCCTCCCGTGCGAGCCGGCGACCAGACCGGACGACTCCATCCGATCGATGCAGAAGTGGTCGACGGGTTGGAAGGAGGTGTGGAAGAGAATTGCAGAGGTGATAGGTTTTTATGGTCGACTGGTGCAACTATAGGTTGAGACTCCACCAACTGTGAGTTGAGGAGTCAGGGTTGGAGGGGGTGGGGTGGGTTATTGATTCAGGAGGAAGCTAAGTTTGCATTCTGCCTTTTGGGCAGGTGTGCTGGCCTTGTCTCTCTTGCAAACTAAGTTATGTGTGTGTGTCTCTGTGCTTTACTTCCTGTACCTGACATTAAGACTAGGTAATGATTTATGTAACACTAATCATATTCATAGATATGAGCAATATTAAGAAGGGAGTTGGTGTCCGTTACCAAATCTTAGGTTTGATCTCATTAATACCTATGTGACAAGATCTACTCTCTATAATATCATTCTTCTTGGCTGTGTGAAGAAAGAACATTTTGGAGTGAACTTTAACCAAATTATAGAATTAAATAGTTCGCTAAAATTGGTAATATATATTTTTTTAATGGAGTTTTGGTCTTTTCACCAATTTTTTTTAATGGAGTTTTGGTCTTTTAACCAAATTTTAGAATTAAATAGTTATCTTATGAATTTGATCTTTTCACCTATGATATGATTGAGTACGAGTACGAATACGAGTTCCAACTATATGTTTTCAAAGCTTCAACCCCTTGGCTAGAGTCTGCATCTTATATAGTCGTCATCATTGTTCCCAGCCCAATCACCATTGCCATCGCTTGCACTAGATTTGCAAGCAATGAAGTGCTTCCGCGATATACTACCTCGGAAAACCGATATGTACTATCCGCAGGGGCGGATCCAGGAATGGACTAGGGTGGACTCCAGTCCACCCCAATTTTTTTTTTTTTCATATTTTTTTATTTTTGGATTTTTTTGTAGTTCACACCTAGCCCATCCCAACCCACTCTCTAGCCCTCCCCAATTTATATTTCTGGATCCATCCCTGACTATACGACTAGTTCCAGAACCAATGCATGTAGTTTTCATTTTTAGTTTTTTTCATCGATTGACATTCCAGTTGTCACATCCCAATCCCAGATGATCGAAAACTATCTACTAGACGTGATGTCGTACAAGTTTAGATTGCACTTATACAAGGCAAAATCATTACAATTTTCGGTATTTCTCAAAAAACAACGACATCGCAGCAAACCAAGCAGATAAATTGAATTCACAACAAGTTATGAAAAAGTATGTCTTTTTATTGATAATTGCAATAGATTACAAGACTTGCAATTGAATACATATAGCTTACAACAGTTTACAAGACTTTTGAATAGCAAACTGAATTTACTTGCCATTTAGGCTTACAACCGAACATGCCGACTTGGCTACAATGAACTTGCTGACTTGGCTTAAAATCTCACCGGTACAACTGTGTTTCAATATTCCATACATTATGTCCCGTATAGCAGAAGACACCGTCTTGCGAGAAGAGCTGCTGCTGTAGTGCCCCGACCCACAAGATGTCTTATGATGGATGGTTGGTTCGATGAAGTATTGTTGGACTTGGGAATATGCGAAGGATCGCTCGGAAGACTAGGCGATCGTGGCAGGAATCATCCCATAAAAGTGATTGGTGTTGAACCGTTCGAATATCCTTTAGCTTCATGCTTAATAAAATGATATGTATGCTATGTTTACTCGTTGAGTTACTGAATAACACCTTGCATGAAAGTAGGGGTGAGCATTTTACGGTTTAAAACCGAAAACCGACCCGAACCGAAATAGTAATTCGGTTCGGTTTTTTTCATTCGGTTCGGTTGTCGCACTACTAAAATAACCCCTTTTAGCGACGTCAGAAGACGTCGCTAAATAAGGAAAATTCGTCGCTAAAAGCTATTTGCGACGTATTTAGCGACGAAAATTGGATGTCGCGTATAGGCATGTCGCAGATGACAATTTCGTCGTAGAACGTCGCTTTTTGCGACGTCACGTTTAGTGTCGCTAGACGTCGCAAAATTTGCGACAGATAGCGACGTCAGGTTACGTCGCCAAAATAGCGACGTAGAGCGACCACTTTGCGACGCGGTAAACTTTATATATGATGACATGGCATGGCAGCCACGTGGGCACTTTAGCGACGCCTAGCGACAAATTTAGCGACGTCCGCTCTCAGGTTGTCATATCCCACGTCAGCAGTTTAGCGACTTCTAGCGACGTTACGTCACTATTTAGCGACGTATAGCGACGTGTACGTTCCGTCGCTGTACGTCGCAGAACGTCGCTATACGTCGCAGATATTATAAAAAAAATTTAAAAAATATAATTGGTATTTTTGTTATGCTGTGTGTCTGTGTTTACAGTGTGTGTGAAGTACAGTGTTCGAACCATCGACAGTTTCGCTTACTGTTCTATGTTTTATCTTGGATAGAAAGAGCAACAGTTCATGGTGCACTTCTCAGAGCTTCCTCTTCACGTCCTTCACCTTCTCGGGAACCTTTACGACGTCCGGAGAAAGTGAAGGACGTGAAAATGAAGCTCTCAGAAGTACACCCTGAACTGTTGCTCTTTCTATCCAAGATAAAACATACAACAGTAATCAAAACTGTCGATGGTTCCGAACACTGCATTTCACATTCACTGTAAACACAGACACACATCATCACAAAAATACACATTATATTTTTTTAAAATTTCGGCAGCACCTCCTTTGTATATCAGATCATCGCTTATAACCCAGCGTAGGTATATTTGTCATCCCCGTCGCAGATATCACAAAGTAAATATCACAATAAAAATAGGAGGCAGTGCAAAGTAAATATCACAGACACACATCCTCACAAACATCCAATAGAGTCAAATAAAAATGGGAGATGATAAAAAGTCTCCCACCAAGTTTATAAACAAAAGTGTACCAATAAACAATTTGCCCATAGGGCCAATACATACAAGTCATAAAAAAATCAATAAAATTACTGCGGACCCCTGCCGCGCATCTGGGATAGAATGTAGTCATACTGCTCCTGGGTGAGCTGCACCGTAGGGGCAGTAGGAGGCAGTACAATGTCTGAAGTCGGCACCGTCGATGGACCGGGAGGACGTATCTGCTCCAGCTCTCGCAGTCGCTCACCATAAATAGCAAGGGTACTCACCACCCTCTCAATACTCGCCTCAAGCGAAGCCGAAACCTGAGTGAGTGAGGCATACATGCTCTTCTGCGATCCCTCCAGCTCGACCTGTCTACGCTCCGTGCGCTGCGTAGACTCGGTGAGCGTGTGTAAGCTGGCAGCTGTAGCCCGATGCAGACTCATCAGCTCCTGTATACTGCGCTCGACCGCATCAAATCATCCGGTGATGATCGGAGGGTCGGATCGTCGCTCGACCGCATAAGAAATCTGCTGCTGCAACTCGCGACGTAGCTCCTCGATCTGACAACGAATATCTTCAGCTCGTGACGACGCCTGCGAAGCCGGAGACTGCACACTGACAGAGGGGGCCCGGGATGACTCCGAAGCCAAATACGCGCCGTAGGATCCCGTACCGTAGTACGTACCCTTCTGAAGACCGCCAACGGCGGTCATCCAGAGCTCGTCCGGCGATGGAGCTGTAGGCGGCTGGGAGGAACTACCAGCCCCTCCCTCTGCTGGCGCACTAGCAGCAACAGCCGCCTCCTCCTGTAGCCGAACAAACTCGGCCTAGAATAATGTTTGCTAACGTGTAAGTGTTTGCTAAAGTCTATATTGATATCTATTTTTCTGTTTTCTAAATTATAGTAAATTAATATAAAGAATAGAACGTACATATTCCTGCGTCGTCCTCTCGTCAATGAACTCTCCAGCCCTCCGATGGGTGACCAGGAAGACGGTCACCATGTTCGGGTCCTCACCCTTTTTTACATGTTAAAATATATTATCTATTATTAGTATTAAACATTCTATCGAACTATATATAAATTAATGTCCGTCATAGGAAACGTACCAGACGACAAAAATGCTCCGTCATCGAAATGGAGCCACCACACCACTTACCGGCGCTCGACCGCGCCACCTTGGCCTTGTCAGACCGCTCCTGGTACTTGGGCTCGCTGAATCTAGCCTTCATCGCAGCCCACTGCTCTGGCATGATCCAACCATGGATCGGCTGTCCGGAGCGATCACGACACTTCTGGTCGTGGATCGCATCACGGATGAGCTTGGCTGCGACGGCAGAAAATTGGCCCTCGATCCTCGCCGCCCGGTATGGTGGATAGAAATAGGTCCTCTACAAGAAGTAAAATACAAAAGTTGTATAATATACACAAATGATTATTAAAATTTAAAAATAAACAAATTTTTTACCTTGAAGTGGGCGAACCAAAAGGCCTTCCTATCTGCGGGAGCATCTGAGTAGTTAATCCAAGGCCCACCATAGTTCTGCCTCAGAAATACCCCCAGCTGTCTCTGTACTGCAGAAGGCCGATACCTATACAAATATTAACTAATTAACTTACTTCATAGGCCCGTCCGTCCAAATCTCCATACGCGTCTCGCCCGGGGGAGCGCATGGAGGGTCGCTCTCACCTCCTGCCTGGACATGATCAGTCTGATCGCCGTCCTCCATATGCTCGGCGTCGGCTCCCTCCATAGAGCCGTCGACAGGAGGAATGCTGGACGAGGGATCAGGGATGCTGGACGCGGGATCAGGAAGGCTAGACGACGAGGGAGGAGTCGCCAACCTGCTGGAACTGTCCTGTCCCGGTAATGGACCGGGAACAGAACGGTACAATGGCGTACTCGGAGATGAGGATGAGGGTGCGGAATCTCCATCCCCAGCCCGAGGCTGACGGGACTGCCTAATATAAAATCCTCCGCGTCGTCCAGATGGTCTAGTCATACCTGATAATAACATATGACAAAAAACAAAAAAACATATTTATATGATAGACATCACAGATTTTTAAAAAATATCATAGTCACAGATAAAAGTGTCAATAAAGTGTCACTGAAGTGTCACTGATTTATATGATAGAAGTGTCACTAAAGTGTCAAATATGATGATAAAATAAACGTACAGATTTAATCCTCTTCTGAAAATTCATCTAGTTCGTTTAGCTCATCTACTTCTTCTTCTTCTTCTTCTTCCTCCTCTACATCTTTACTTTCATCTGCATCTTCCTCTTCAGATAATTCTACTTCTTCTACACAATTAGATGTGTAATGAGGAACTTCCGTCGTGTCCACTTCTATAATATTTGTTACAAGAGGTAGTTCATCCTCTTGATAAGCTATATCGTCAACCTCAAAGGTATTTCTAGCTTTGGTCTTGTATACTGTCCACCAGTCCGACCTTGTTGTTCCCCGTTTAGGATAACTTGTGAAGTACACGAGCTGAGCCTGACTTAATAGGACAAATGGTTCATAGGCTTGATATCGACGTCGATAGTTTATATCAACAAGACCGTGCTTGTCTACTTTCCAACCTTGACCTTCAATCGGATCGAACCAATCACACCTGAATAATACAATCTTAGTAGGCTCTATTCCATAACTATATGTCAGCTCCACGATCTCCCGTAGCACGCCATAGAAATCGTTGCCCGGATCAACATCTTTGTAGTTCGAAGATCTGATACACAAACAGCTGTTTTTGGTGGAGTCGAGATCCACAAAGTTGTCTCTTATCGGGCAAGTTGTTGACTTGAACCTAAACCCATTAACACAGTAGCTTGGCCATATTTTTGCAGCATAAATTGGTCCCTTGGCTAGCGTTCTAATAGACTCATTCTCAAGTCTTGCGTATGGATGATCGACCTAAATACCACGAAAGAAGCAATTAAGCTCATTCTGAATCAAGTGCATATACAGAAAGGTAATTACAGAGTTCTCAAGTCTTACATATGCACTCAACCATGATGGAAATAATGCCTCATTTTTTGTTCTAGTTCTTCTTCTATTATGTGTGGCCTACCTGACCTCACATCATCATTGAATATGCTAAAAACAACATCGTGCAATTAATGTAATAGTATAATAATCAACACTATTAAAATAATGTAGACGTATTATTTACTTACTCCTCCAGTTTCTCTACTTCCTTCTCGTCGCAGTTGAGTAATACATACACCTGAGCAGCCCTTAGCTCATAATCGTTCAGATATCTCTTTTTTATTTTACCCGATGGCTTTCCTGGAGCATTGAATACCTTCAGTATTGTATCATTACTTTCATGATCTCCGTCGTCGTTTCTGGGAGCTCTCGTTCTATTAGTTGCAACATGAGGCTTGAAATACATCGAACAAAAGTTTGTAATCTCCTCGAGAACATAGGCTTCACAAATAGAACCCTCGACCCGTGCCTTATTTTTCACCTTTCTTTTTAGGTGATTCAAATGTAGCTCGAACGGGTACATCCATCGATATTCGACGGGTCCACCAACACGTGCCTCATAGGATAGATGAATCGGCAAATGCTCCATAGAGTCGAAGAATCCAGGAGGAAATACCCTCTCTAGCTTGTATAGTATTACCGCAATGTCCTTCTCTTGCTTTTCTAGACAATCAATGAGCAATTTCTTAGAACAAAGATCCCTGAAGAATATGCTAAGCTTCGTCAATGGATCCCAAACTGCCTGCGGTAAGAATTCTCGAAATGCAATCGGAATTAACCTCTCCATGAATACGTGACAATCGTGGCTCTTCATACCCGTCAATTTATTTTCCTTCGGATCGACACATCTTCTCAGATTTGACACATATCCGTCTGAAAATTTTAGGCCCTGGATCCACCGACAAAGTCTCACTTTATCCTCCTTGTCCAGCGAGAAAATTGACTTCGGCAGGAACTGTTTTCCATTCTGCTCTATCAAATGCAACGCAGGGCGTTTGCATATTTCTTCTAAGTCCAACCTGGCCTTGGGATTGTCTTTCGTTTTTTCCTTTACGTCCATCACAGTATTAATTATGTTATCAAACACATTCTTCTCAATATGCATGACATCAAGATTATGTCTGATCAGATTGGTACTCCAGTATGGCAGATCCTAGAATATGCTCCTCTTTGTCCAGTTATGATCTCTACCAAATCCATCGCACTTGTACCCGGCTGTAGGATCTTCGATAGCACTTGGAAAATCTCTAACCTCCTCCCATATCGTGGCTCCGCACCACCTTGGCGGTGGATCACCCTTCTCTACAACGCCGGCACGAAAAGCATTCCTGTTCCTTCTGAACGGATGATCTTTTGGCAGAAATTGCCGATGACAATCAAAGAAGCACGATTTTCCTTCGTGTTTCAAGCGGAAAGCCTTACTACGGTCCATGTAATACGGACATAAGAGACGGCCATGAGTGCTCCATCCAGATAACATTCCATAGGCCGAAAAGTCGTTGATGGTCCACATAAGGGTTGTCTTCATCTGAAAATTCTGCTTCCTGGAAACATCGTATGTGTTAGTGCCTACTTTCCATAACTGATTCAACTCATCTATCAAAGGCTGTAAGTACACATCAATGTTTCTCTTAGGATTGTTCGGACCAGGAATTATAACGGTTAGAAACATGTACTGAGTCTTCATGCACATCCAAGGCGGTAGGTTATACGGAGTGACAATCACAGGCCAGCACGAATACTGGGATCCCAAAAGACCAAAAGGAGTAAAACCGTCAGAAGATAGCCCCAATCTGACATTACGCGGATCTGAAGCAAAATTAGGATACACTCGATCAAAGTGCTTCTACGCTTCTCCATCGGATGGGTGATCCAACACTCCTTTAATCTGTTCTCGCATGTGCCAACTCATATTTTCGGCCGTCTCTTTCACCATAAATAATCTTTGCAACCGCGACGTTAAAGGCAAGTAGTGCATTGAATCGGTCGGTCTTCTTGCACCGGTAGACCCACTACAACAAAAAACCCTTTTAATGACGCTCGACACAGAGTTTTAATGATGGCTGATACATAAGCGTTATTAAGTTGAAAAATACCTTTTTTCTATGACGGTTTGGGCTAATTCTGGGTTTTTTATAACATTTATAAAACAAAGCGTTATTAATAGTTTAGAGCGGTGGCAAACTTGTAATATTTTTTAACTTCAATTTTTGGCAAAATCCTTGCTGTAGCCCGCCTCTCCCCCAAAACATTCTGATCTTCTCCTTCTCCTCCTTTCTTCTCCCTCCTCTCCCCCAACTCCAAAACCCTAACCCTAGATCCAAAATCTTCGAGGAGGGCCTCATGCTCCTCGTCGCCCTCCAGGATAAGCTCGAGGCCGTCGCGTACGCGATCGATAAGAACGCGAAGGAGGAGCGTTAGGGTTCTGCTCGTCCTCTTCTCCGCGCTCTCCCTCTCCTTCCTCCGGCGTCGTCGATGTCGTGGGTCCGCAACCACCGCCGCTTCATCGGTTCCGACGCCGGCCTCGGATCTGAAGCCCTCATGGGTCAGTTCCTCTTCCTTACACCCTCCTCTCCTCTTCTTCTCCTTCCTTTCCCCCAACTCTAAAACCCTAACCCTAATTTTGAAGAAATTAAAAACCCTTTTATTTGAGGAAGAAGGAGGTGACGGTGACGTCGTCAACAACAGCTTGGGGTGCTGATCATCCCTGCGCTCAGCTGAGAGCCGCCTACCATGACTGCTTCAATAGGTATCATCATCGTCATCATCCTCAATTCTACAGCAGCTGCTGCTGCTGATGATGATATTCTTCTTCTTCTTTACTATCAAGAAAATAAATTATGGGGAATGTTTTTTTTTAATTGATACAGGTGGTACGCGGAGAAATTCTCGAAGGGACGGTAGGACAAGGAAGAATGCATCTCCGAATGGGAAAAGTACAGAGCCTGTCTCTCTGTAAGTTTCCTTCTTTTTTTTACCCCTCCGGAAAAGAAAAAGCTAACTCATTTCTTGAATTTTACTACATTTTTGTGATCTGGGTCAGAGGGGTTTTGCGTCTAATTTCTGAATTTGGGGTTTAGTTGGCACTTGCATTTCCTTAATTGTAGTTGGAACAAAGGGATCAGACATGTACTGGACACATCGTGTCATATCCATCACAAGTAATCTGGAAACATTCAGTTCCCGAGTCCTTTCCCCATTAGGTAATCAGGAGCATTCCTTCTCCTGAAGTAATGCCAGTCCATTTTCTTGGTAAGACTAGCCAGATTAGTAAAAGTTTGGTGCATTTAACTCGGTCCCCACTTAGGGAAATCATGCTGTGAAGACTTCAACGTGTGGGTGATTTCATCAATTTTTCTTTTGTATCTTACATTAGAGTATAAATATTTGAGAGGCCTAGTACCTCAACTTAGCCAATGCTTATACGATGGAGCGCAGAAACAGCTTCCTACTTTTTATGTCCATTTTTATGACAATAGCAGCGGAAGTCGGGAAGGCCAGTAAGGCCGATTCATCGCTTCAACGTAGTGACTTCCCAGAAGGCTTCGTGTTTGGTACGGCTTCCTCGGCTTATCAGGTTTGTTATTCGTCGTTTCGATGTTAATTTGTTATCATCTTTTGTGTACTTGGCTTTATAATAATATGATCTTTTCTGACAGTATGAAGGTGCTGCAAGAGAAGGCGGCCGAGGGCCGAGTATATGGGATACCTTTACTCATGAGCATCCAGGTCCTTAATTGCCTGCTACATGTATCACCACTTCCTCTTCTTATGATTAACCTTGATGATACTATGCTGAAAATGTTAAATTAATTAATAGCAATGAAATTAATATATGATGACAGAAACTTTGGATTAGTTTGACATGCACCTAATCTAGATCCTCCATATATTAAGATAGTATCGTAACAAAATTATAGTTGAGACTCAAACAATGTCATCTCATGGGATATTTGGAGATGTAGGTTAAGTGTCTATTTTGGAGAAGGAAACATTTTATCTCCTCTTCTTTTTCACTATTCTGCATCCTAATTTATAAATTATATATAGTTTATGGAATCATTTTCTATGTTTCTGGGGACATGTCAAAATAAAATTAATGCAAGGTTAACTTGGAATTTACGGACATTGATATCAAAACTACCATAATTGAGCAGATAAGATATCAGATGGAAGCAATGGAGACATAGCAGATGATCAATACCATCGATATAAGGTATTTTTTTCCCATTCCTGTCTATTCATACAAGTGACATCATCAACTGAGCATGCACAAAATTTTGGAAGTAATATAATCTCATCTGTCTTGCAGGAAGATGTAAAACTCATGAAGGATATAGGCTTTGATGCTTACAGGTTCTCCATCTCATGGACAAGGATCTTGCCAAGTAAGATGGCCAAACTATTTCTTCAATTTTAATGCATGTGGAGGACTAAACTATTATTAGTTTCAAACAACTTTGCTAAAAGGGGAATAAAACCAAATTCACAATACTCTTCGCACAATGTTGAGAAAATTTTTTTGTATCAATGCTAAAAGGGGACTAAACTATTCAGAAATTTTTTGTATCAATGCTGATATCGACGAGTCGATATTAATCTCAATACTCTTCGCACAATGTTGAGAAAAATTAGGAAGCACTTTCATATAATGATGACAATGTCCGTCCTTTGAGATTAGGTCCACTATGGATGCCGCAGTAGATGCCTCAAGGATAAATTTACCTTTATCCATTTCTGAAAGAAACCCCATAGCTCTGTTTACTTCACCATTCTCCAACAAGCCCTTAACAATAGCATTAAGCATAACAGAATCTGAAGAGTAACCATCATTCTTCACTGACAAAAACAACTCATCAAACTCATCCAACAACCCTTCTTTAATAAGGCCGTTCATCATTATAGTGTATGTTGCAACATCTGGTGACACTGTCATTTGCAAGAATAGAGTTAAAGAGATCCTTTGCTGTATTAACCTTACCAACTTGAAATATTCCTTCAATTAAAATATTGAAGGTCGTAGCTTCCAGTTTTTCCTTCTGACATGATAGAGTGTCCAACAGATTCATGGCCTCATCAATGTGGTGTTTTTCCTTCCAGTTTTTCCTGCTGCTAGTCCCGCTGCTATATTTGAATTATGATACAAAAATGTGACTAACTTGAATTCTTTGCTTTTATTATGAAGTGATAATATTGTTGCTGCTACATGGAGACAGAGAGTGGATAGGACAGTAGAGTTTTTCCCAAACCCATACTTTCCAGATATTTACCTTAGCTGAAATATAAGGAACAGGGCATGTTTCAATTGGAAAACCAAATTCACAACCCATATTTCACTGCAAACAATTTTTTTCTATTCTATTGTCTACATACCTACAACTTTATTGTGTTCCTACCAAAAAATTTATATATTGGCAATGATAAGATACAATTTGGAGATGGTTTTGTGACTTCCATTGCAATGAATTATGGTTTTGAAAAAATCTGTCCTTGTAGTTCTACTATGCACTATGAGCCAACCTTATGTATTTTGATACTACTATTTTTTTTACCTTTCTTTGGTCATTTTCTTGACTGTTTTTACAATTTGCAGTTGTGGTTAACTTGTTTTTACATGGCAGTTTTGTTCCTGCAGTTCTACTATGCACTCTGAGCTAACCTTATGTATTTTGATCCTGCTATTTTTTACCATACTTTGGTCATTTTCTCGACGGTTTTTCCAATTTGCAGGTGCAGGTAACTTGTTTTTACATGGCATTTTCTGTAGTTCTACTATGCACTATGAGCCAACCTTATGTATTTTGATCATACTATTTTTTTACCTTACTTTGGTCATTTTCTGGACTGTGTCTACAATTTGCAGGTGCGGTTAACTTGGTTTTACATGGCAGTTTTGCTCCTGCAGTTTTACTATGCACTCTGAGCCAACCGTGTTGTATTTTGATCAAACTAGCTTAGTTATCCTCTAATTCAAACTAAGTTTTTTTTAATCTTTTTCAGGGTTTTGCTACGTGATGCCGACAGTTTTGATGTGCTCAAAGTTGAAGCCAATGTACTAATAGTTTTGAGGGTCTACTTACTAGTAGTAGTTGTAAATATATGTATTTGGATGTCCTATTTTGAAAAAAATGTAATGAAGATGGTGATATATATTATGTATATATTTGTAATTGGATTAAATGGTACTCTATAACATTTAGATGTTTTCTTGTGAATATGGTCCAAAATGAATGTTTTGAAATTGAATTGAGCAACATTGAGCATTGTTCTATAATTTTTTGGAAAGTAATATATAAATATGCAGAATTGAGCGTTATAAATGTGCTGAATTGAGTCTATACAGATTATCTATTCATAACGCTTTCAAACTACGCTGAAAATAAGTGTAGCAGAAACTCATCATATTCATGACGGTTATTTTATGACGCTTTTAAAAAACATTTATAACACCCGTTTTTATGACGGTTGCTGTGAAAAAAAAAAGCGTCATGGTACGTCATTAATGACGCTTTTTAGCCGTCATTAAAAGGGTTTTTTGTTGTAGTGACCTTCCTGTACTAGTTGTCTTATAGCGATCAGCACCACAAAATCTGCACACATCTGCGTCCTTGTCGTCTTTGTAGTGCAGCATGCACCCATTGCGACAAGAATCGATTTTCTCGTATCCCATCCAGAGCGATCTCACCATCCTCTTAGACCGGTAGAAGTCTTTATGCAACTTAGCACCCGCCGACAAGATCTCTATAATCAACTCCAACACTCAGTTGTAGCATTCTTGCAACATGTTAAATTCTGACTTAATGCTCAACAGTCTTGTAACCACCTCCAACGGTGAATGATCCTCACAACCAGGATACAATGGAGTCCTTGCATTCTCCAGCAACTCCATGAACTGTGCAGCATCGGCGTTCGGTGCCTCCTCAGGTGCATCATGAACGAAACTAGGCCCCGCAGCGTCAAAAACCATGTTCACGCACCCGTCGTCGTATACATGATTATCTGAAACAAAATTAGGTCCCGTATGCATATACGGCTCAACATAAGGCTCCGGCTCTGATGCTAAAGACACAAGTTCTCCGTGTGCGGTCCACTGATAGTAATTAGGCGTAAAACCCCTCGAGTACAAATGATATGTCACTTCCACTTCTGGATAATATTTCACGTTATGACATTTCACGGTATGCACCGGTATACCGTCGGTATGCCGGTTTTCATCCGAAAATGATCCTGGGCTGGTTTCTACCCTAGCTTTCGATTTTGCCATCCATTTTTTGTGTTTACAATAATTCCTAAGACTCATTACAGACTCCAGATATACTGTAGCAGGTGCAGGCTTCTTTAGAGTCTTGAAATGATGATGGCATGGCTTGGCTTCTTCCTTTGATAGGTGCTGGCTTTTTCCCTTGGCGGCGACTGTCCAAAGATATCTAGTTTGTGAAAACTTAATACCTTTCGGGGGCTTCGCTCCCGAACCCCCGACGAGGGGCACTGCCCCCTCGACCCCCGTCTGCTGACCGGGCAGCGGAACCCCCGAGTGCGTGGCTTCGGAGATGTCGTCGGGTGATTCAGAAAAATCTTGTGGGATCCATCGTCTTTGGCCCACCATAATTTCTTCATTGCATATGTCCACATTGATCATGTTTATTACTTTTCTGCATGTACATGTTAGACGAACAAAGCAATATACATAGTAGCAAGTATGATAAGTTTAATGCACATTAGGACAATGCTGAGTTTAAGTATAAGTGCTAAGGTGATAGCATAAATGATAGTGATATCATAATGATTAAACTTAATTGAATGACCACAATCAAAAACATAGTTTTGATTTTGGCAACCCAATTAAATTTAAGATAGATAAGCTCATATCACTAATATGTAAACCAATAGGCACATATCACCAAAGGTATAAGTATAAGTAGAAATGCTATAGCAATAGTATGAAGATTAGTGATAATAAAATGCTAAACTTAACATATTAACCATATTCAAAAACATGATACAATCATTGGGCTAATACTAAGTAATTGCACGAGTGTTGGAGGAAAGATCAAAGATGGTAAACTTTTTTTAATCAAATTGAAATGCTGTCAGGAGATGGTACATTACTTGAAATCAATCGAGATATTGCAAAAAAATGTTAAATGGTGCAAGTTGATCGTTGAGAAGTTTCATAAAAGTCGGTTGAAGTTTTAGGGATGAGTTTTGTTTTAAGTTTTGACGATAAAACTTTTTCTGAGTGGTATATATTGTAGTATCCCGACCCGCAAGATGCCTTATGATGGATGGTTGGTTCGATGAAGCCTTGTTGAACTTGAGAACATGCGAAGGATCGCTCGGAAGGCTAGGTGATCGTGGCAGGAATCGTCCTATAAAAGTGAGTAGTGTTGAACCCTTCGAAGATCCTTTAGCTTCATGCTTAATAAAAGGATATGTATGCTATGTTTACTCGTTGAGTTACTAAATAACACCTTGCATGAAAGTCGAAAAGATAATAAAAGATAATTAATCACATGACCAAAAACTGTTGTGAATCATTTTATCGATTGTGTGCTTCGAATTATTTCATGAATTGTGAGCTTGCGTGTTGTTACTATGAAGTAAGTGACAGGTGAAGGAAAACTTTCAAATACTTGGGCGGTGAGTATATCGAGCCTTAGCTCGATGAATAGATGGTAATGCAGATAATAAGACCCAAGAACTGGACAGTGAGTATGCTTGAATTATGTTTGAATAAACATATGCTAAACAGATGCTAAGTCCCAAGAATTGGGCGGTGAGTACATTGAGTTTCGGTTGGAAAGATGTATGTTATCAAAGATGTGGGAAAGGGATTGGTTAACAACGTTCTATTATCCCGTTGCCGATGTAGAATGTTGATTACACCAAGACATTGGAATGAGGAAGATAGCAATAAGAATGAGAATGCTAGTTTATTGAGAAAGATGGCTTATTTACTTAGTTTTCCTTATCATGCATTATATGTATTCTTCATAGTTAAGTTGTATATATTTGCATGGTCATGGATAATTTGTCGACAAGGTGGTTCCTCGAACGGTATTCCAAGGCCTTGGAAACTGATTCGCCCTGAGGGGAACCTCGTGGTAAAGTAGTAGCACAGTGCTGAAGTAGTAGTACGGTATGCGGGACCTTCAGTGGGGCTAGATATCCGTACTGCAAAGGGTATCGTTATACCTATAAGATGGTCCAAGATGGCATGTCGCCATTGTCCTTCATATAGATGGGTCCAGTGCTAGTGATATCTTATGCAGACAGAGTAAGTTATTACTCAATTATAGGGAAGGATGTCGGTTGTGGTTAAGAATCACCTGAACGGTGACAAATATTTTAATTTATGATATTGTTCCTAACAATGTCTTGTGCAGGCTGATTAAGTATTATAAATGTACAGGGATGGCTATATGACCATGGATAAGAATCACCAAAGGGTGATATCATATTGCTTTATATTATGCTGGCTATGAGAAAGGCATACTTTACTTCTGTCGGATATGAACTGCTAATTGACACTAAGGCAACGAAAAAGACCACTTTTAATAATATTCAATAACATGATTACTTAGTGTTGTCTTCTTAGGTGAGTTGGACCAGCACCGCTCACCAGTACATTGATGATGTATTGACCCACGTTGTGGGCAATATTTTAGGTGCTCGCATATGGAGGAAATTGTTTGATCAATACTTAGCATCTATGAATCGGATGGGTGCGCAGAAGCTCTTCTTATAAGACGATGTCTTTTGTTATACGGGATATAATGTATGGAACAATGTAACTTAGATGAACCAGTGAGATTGTAAGCAAAGTCGGCATATTCAGTTGTAAAGCCTAAATGGCAAGTGTATATTCATTTGGCTATTCCAGAGTCTTGTAATTAGTTGTAAACTCTATATTCAGTTGCAAGTCTTGTAATCATTTGAAAAAATTAATAAAGAGATACATTTCTTCATATCTTGTTGTGACTTCAATATATCTGCTTGGTTTTGCTGCGTTGTCGTTGTTTTCTAAGAAATACCAGGAACTGTAATGGTTTTGCCTTGTACAAGTGCAATCTAGACTTATACGTGATCATGCCCAATGGCTAGTTTTCGATTCTCCAGGATCGGGGAGTGACAGCTGCATACCTATCCGATTCATCGATGCCAAGCAATGATCAAACGATTTTCCCATGCACGAGCACCTGTAATGATGACCAAAAATATTGGTCAGTACATTCATCTATGTACTGACGAGCGGTGCTGGTCGACTCATCTAAGAAGACAACACTAAGTAATCATGTGATAGGAACATTATTAATGTGGTCTTTCTCGTTGCCTTAGGGTCGATTACCAGTTCATATCCGACAGAAGTAAAGCATGCATATTATTCAAAGCCAGCATAATATAAAGCATATATGTTATCAGCCTTTGGTGATTCTTACCCACGGTCATGTAGCCATCCTTGTATTTTTATAATACTTACTCTGCCTACATAAGACATTATTAAAAATAATATCATAATTGTCACCGTTCAGGCAATTCTTACTGACATCCTTCCTTATAATTGAGTAATAACTTACTCTACCTGTATAAGACATCATTAGCACTTGACCTATCTATATGAAGGTCATTGACGACACGCCATCTTGGACTTAAAATTGTCACGCCTCGATTTCGTCGAATCGATAGTCGTCCCTCGGGCGTGATGCCGTACGAACCTAATTTGCGATCGCACAAGACATAGTCATAAGGTAATCCAAGACATAAGATCTAAGAGAGTATGCAGACAAATTGATTCACACAATAAGTAAAGGAAACTTGATCTTTATTGATAATGAACATCTTTTACAGACTCCGATACAAGACTCATTGCCGCACGGGCTACAACATGACTCGATTACAAAAGAGTGTTGATGAGATAGCCGTTCCATACATTGCACGCATCCCTCAATATACACAAACTACTCCAGTGACTTGGATGGGAGGGACGCTGAGTCATCTTTCTTGGACTATCGAGAGCCTTCAAGAGTGGAGTCGCAGAGAAAGTCTTCGACGCACGGTCGAAGCTTCAAAAGTCACGAACGTCGTTGAGCTAGTTGGCACGTCCTTCCTGGTTCACGGGACCTACAAAGAGTGAGGATCAACATGAACACATGTACTGGCGAATGGCTAATTAAATCCAAGCTCTGTATTTGATTCAAGAAGTTTTATAAACATGTTAGCTAGCTATTTCAATGATCTTTCTAACCATCCTGCTCGAATTACATGTTAACATGTTTTGAGGCAAGCATATGAAACTGTATAACATTAAGCAACTATCATATTCATCCCGTGTCCCGTACACTTATTAAGCAGTGAAAAGGGGTATGAAGGCCACTGGCAATGTCAAGCCATCGCGGACTATAGCTGGATTAGACGGCGACCCTTTCGCGTCGGCGAGCCCTGTGCGAAAGTTCCCGCCTAATTCGCACCGATGAAGGGCTGGCGCTTGCTATAAATACGTTCCTCCCGGGCCGAATCGGTCCATTGGCCTAGGTTACCGTTCGAGGAAACTACACCTTGTCGACAAGTTGTCCAATGACCGTTTTGTTTACTTAGGCGTATTATTGCGATAAACGTTAATCGATTCATTCTTTGCTTTGCATAGGCTAAGTGGATTTGCATAAAGAACATGTTTTCCATTTTCAAACCGGCAGTTTGATAGCAAGTGTTTCATGAAGAATCGTGCTACGATTTCTTTGATTCTATGCTATCATGACAAGCATTCATTTTACTTCGCATATTGAGTTTTGAAGTAGAGGGGCAAGGCGAAGGAGGTTAGCCACTCGCCTTAGCCTTGCTTCAAGCGAGTGACCGGTTGGCTGCGCTGACTTCGCCTACGCGATCACCTGCAATCGCATAAGCAACTGATTAGAACACTGTATAATTCAAGGAATTTCGATATGAATACGAAGCTCGAAAACGCAAGTCACGAAAACTCTTCGGAAAATATTCACGAAAACCAAAGCCAAAGCCAAATCAAGTACGGCATGAAAATCAGAGCAACGGGAGGTCTCTCCTGACTCAGCCGCAGAGCCAATCCTCGAGGCGCAACCCGCTGAATATGGGACTTGGTTCCAAAGAAGCCATTCCATAACGTGGAATGGATCTTAATTCAACCGTTCCCGTTCGATCGACTCGGCCGATTCCGACCTATCGGTCCCGACCGAATCGATAGCGACAGTGTTCCTTTCTCGCGCACCCCGTGGACGAAAACGGGGCACGATGTAGGGACGGGGCACTACAAAAATGATAAACAGTTAACTCTTGATAGATTACAAGCCCATGGGAGATTTTTGAATCACCGTGCTACTACTTAAGCACCATGGAATTTTGGTGCCCTTTCAGTGCAAGGTAGCAAGCCCCACTGGAAGTCTCGCAATTTTGATGTCAGTACGTCGACACCATCCTTTGTTCCCCCTAGGACAAATCAGATCTGTGGCCCTGGAGTACCGTTCGAGGAACTACCTTGTGCACAAGTTGTCCATGACCATGCAAGTATATGCAACTTATCTATAAGAAAAATATAATGCATGATAAGAAAAACTAAGTAAATAGGCCACCATTCTCAGTCGTATTGCCACATACGCCTTAGAGCCAACGCTTGCATTACCATATGCCAAATTCAAGGTCTTAATGTAATCAGCATTCTACAATGGCACTGGTTAATAGAATGTGATTATTTAATCCTTTCCTACATCTTTGATACATATGTTCTTTCGATCATAATTCAAGTATACTTACTGCCCAGTTTTTGGGTATTATTATCTGTGTTACCATCTATTCATCGAGCTGAGGCTCGGTATATTCATCGTCCAAGTATTTGACACTTTTGCTTCACATGTCATGTAATTCATTGCAACAACACGCAAGCACACAATTCATGAAATGTACGCAATAGTTTTTGGGTCATGTGATTAATTATCTTTCATTATCTTTTTGGGTCCATGTAAGATAATATTTAGCAACTCAACAAGCAACATAGCATACTAATCATTTTTATTAAGCGTGAAGCTAAAGGATCTTCGAATGACTTAATACTAATTATATTTATAAGACAATTTTCTGTCACTATTGTATAGCCTTCCGAGCGATCCTTTGCATATTTTCAAGTCCAACAAGGCTCCATCGAACTAACCAGCCATCATAATGCATCGTGTATAGTGCCCCAAACTGTAAGATGCCTTATGATGGCTGGTTGGCTCGATGAAGCCTTGTTGGACTTGGGATTATGCGAAGAATTACTCGAAAGGCTATACGATCGAGGCAGAATCGTCTTATAAAAGTGAGTAATGTTGAACCCTTCGAAGATCATTTAGCTTCACGCTTAATAAAAGGACTGTATTCTATGTTTACTCGTTGAGTTGCTGAATAACATCTTGCATGAAAGTCGAAAAGATAATGAAAGATAATTAATCATATAACTCGAAAATTGTTGCGAATCATTTTATCGATTGTGTACTTTGAATTATTTCATGAATTGTGGGCTTGCATGTTGTTACTATGAAGTACATGACAGGTGAAGGAAAAGTCCTAAACACTTGGATAGTGAGTATATCGAGCCTTAGCACGATGAATAGATGGTAAAACAGATGCTAAATCCCAAGAATTGGGCGATGGGTACATTGAGTTCTAGTTAAAAGACGTATAGTATCAAGAATATGGGGCAGGGCTTGGGTAATCACATTCTATTATCCTATCGCCGATATAGAATATTGATTACACTAAGACCCTGGATTAGGCAAGATGGCAAGATGGAAACACGAATGAGAATGGTGGCTGATTACTTAGTTTTCCTTATCATGCATTATATGTTTTCTTAATAGATAAGTTGCATATACTTGCATAGTCATAGACAATTTGTGCAAAAGGTAGTTCCCTGAACGGTAATCCGAGGCCATGGACCCGGTTCATCCTAAGGGGAACAAGAATTGGGGCTGATGTACTGGCATTGGTATACGGGACCTTCAGTGGGACTAGCTACCCACACTGCAAGGGGCAGTGTTATACCTAGAAGACGGTCCAAGATGGCATATCGCCGGTGACCTTCATATAGATAGGTCCAGTCCTAATGATATCTTATGCAGGAAGAGTAAGTTATTACTCAATTACAAGGAAGGATGTCGGCTGTTGGTAAGAATCACCTGAATGGTGACAATTATGATAATATAATATTGTTCCCAACAATCTCTTGTATAGGCTGAGTGATTATTATAAATGTATAGGGATGTCTATAAGACCGTGGGTAAGAATAATTAAAGGGTGATATCATATCGCTTTACATTGTGCTGGCTATATATAAGATGCATGCTTTACTTCTGTCAGATATAAACTGCTAATTGACCCTAAGGCAACAAGAAAGACCACTCTCAATAATGTTCTATAACATGATTACTTAGTGTTGTATTTTTAGGTGAGTTGGGCCAGCACCGCTCACCAGTACATTGATGATGTACTAACCCACGTTGTGGGTAATATTTCAAGTGCTCGTGCATGGAAGAAATCAATTGATCAGTACTTGGCATTGATGAATCAAATGGGTGTGCAAAAGCTCTTCTTGCAAGACGATGCCTTCTGTTATACGGGACATAATGTATAGAACAGGGTAACTCAGTTGTACTAGTGAGATTGTAAGCAAGTCGGCATGTTCGGTTGTGTAAAACCCCTAAATTTCTACAAGTTTTTTTTTATATTTTTTTGATAACTCTAGTATATATACGGTAGATGTATATACATTTTTTTTTGTTACAAAATTTTTGTATGAACAAAATCTGTATGTGTTTATTGACTAAAGTCAATCTATGGAAATCTTATCTCATAATTACCAAATTTTATTCTACTTATTTCTTTCTAAAAAAAATGTCGTGTTGAAATAGATACTTTTGTTTAAATGTTCGTAATATAAAATTATTAGTATTTTTTTTTACAATAAAAAGATTTATTAATTAATTCTTAATAAGATTTGGATATATGCAATAGGAATGATATTTTGAAAAACTATTATTATTTGATATCGATGA
Source organism: Iris pallida (assembly GCA_029216955.1). Classification (NCBI taxonomy): domain Eukaryota; kingdom Viridiplantae; phylum Streptophyta; class Magnoliopsida; order Asparagales; family Iridaceae; genus Iris; species Iris pallida. The sequence continues at coordinate 17,956,522 of JANAVB010028397.1, forward strand.
GATTGATTATATATGAACATATTACTATTTCATTGTATTTATAAATATTAATTTAGGAAGTAATAGTTTATTTAATAAATAATATGCCCTATGTTACATATGAGTTACATGAAATAAATTTATATACCTTTGAATTTTTGAAATTATTACTATTTTAATTTATAAAATTTTATTTTAAATTTATTAGTGGTAATTGTGATTTGTTTTATTTAAATTAAATAGTTTAAATTAAATATAAGATTATCGAATTATCTAGAATTAAGTAGGAATTCATGGGGATTTGACGAATTGAATTTAAATCACGTGATTTATCTAAAGGGGTTTGAATCGATCGTAGTCCTTATCTAACTAGGACTCTCACCTCCTATATAAGGAGAAGCCAATTGCTCTCTTCCAAGAAAACTTTACAAACCAGAATTACCATACCAACAAATGTGCACCGTGTCCGTGTTCCCTTTTCCATCCACTATGTGTTTTCTTGTACAAATACATCAATAACTCTATCCCGTCCGACAATCCCGGACGTTCACCCCACAAACTGTCAGCCCCATCACCATCCTCCGTCCCATAAAACCTTTCGACCTCGTCAACTCGGCATCCCCGTCTCCCTGACTTCCTCTCCAGCACAGCCCCGGCCATCGTCGTGGCCACTCTCCGATATACCCCTGGCCGCCCATCCATTGCCACCACCACAGAACTATCGGCCCAACCCAAGCCGCCAACACCATCCCGTCACCACCAATATCACCTACTGCTACCGTCGTCGTCCCGACCTTCCGCCCCTCTTACTGCTGACCGGACAATTGCACAAACTTTGTCGACCACCGCGGCCATCCCGGCCAAACAAAACCAAACACTCACCCAACTCACCTTTTCGTACCGGTCCCCTGAATTAGCCGCTGCTTGATCCGCATAGCACCTGAATCCCCTCAGACAAGGTGCCTAGTCTCCAGCGTGCCGCACTCAATCGCCCCGTCCGTGCCAGAGCCCTCCAGCGCCGACCTTCGGAACAACAGCGGTACCCCAGCGCGGAGAACCTCCGCCATGCCGGTGTAATGACCCGCTCCGCCCTAGCGGAACGCCGATTCAAACGGCAAGTGCAACGACTCAAACGAGCCGTCGACCCGAAGAGTTGGCATCGACCTGATGAAGAATCGATGCAAGGCTTACATTGGCCCGCCGGAGATGAATCCAGACTTGGACTTTCAAAGGCGCGCTCGGAGTATCGCTCGGCCGATGAGAACATCGCTAAGGTGGGTGGCTCCGATGAACCCGTCTTTGCTTAGCCTAGACACATAACAATACGGACACTATTGCTAGAATCGCTAGGCGATAACACCGCGCATGATAATAAATGACTCAACGCACCTAGCTAAGGGAATAATCCCATCTTGTATGCTTGTATAGAATATGGAAAAGAACATGGAAAATGTGAGAACCCTCGCACCGCGCTCCACGCTCGTGCTACGGCACAAGCTTACATTTAAGTCCCTTATGCGTTCAATAATGAAACAATGAATGGTTTACAACAATGAAATGGGAAGGCTATCAACATAGTCGTTCCGAATAGAGTATAGCAACATTAAAAGAATATGGGACCGAAGGGTCGCCAAGGCGACTCCCGCACGGGGAGTTGCATAATGTATGAATGAAAGAATGAATGAATAAGTGAATGAATGAATCAATGAATGAATGAATGAATATGTGAATGAATCAATGAACAAATGAACAAGTGAAAGAAAGATAAGAAAGGAAAGAATGGTTAGCGACAGGTGTGACGGGCACGTGCAACGGGGCTCGCTACCCGCGCTGCACGGACGCCAACCTGGTCGATAATGCATTATGGCTAAGGATTAGCCTATGGCTCAAAGACAGCCGTTAAGTTAAAATGACAATAAAATACGAAATGGTCGTGGACGACTCATGCACGAGTGAAAAGGGATTCCAAGGGCAACGAACGACGTTTTCGTGGCCGGCCTAGGCGGTATCATGGCCTACGGGCGGACAGGTGTGCGGGCTTGGGCACATAACCAAACGTAGGACCGGTTATTCAATAGTCTATCAAGGTGTACCAGCCATCACGCTTGATAGATGAGAATGCCACAGGGGAAAATGTCCAAAATGGCTGACATGCCAGCGACCGGTACATATAGATTTAAGTGGGCTTTGCTGGTGGCAATCCACGTGCAAGTCCTTGCATTGAAATCAAAGTAGTCTAAGTTAACTGAACAAAGCACCTTCTGAATAGGCTTGAATATAACACACAAAATGATCAAGAGTACTTCGAGCAAACGAGTTAGAAAACACGCCTACGACACGTTAGAATCTAAGGCAGGAACACGCCCTTGGCACTGAATGTTTACGTGAACTACATTAAGTTGTTTCATATGAATTGTTGACTAACTTGGTTTACTTTGGACAGGGAAGGCCGGACGGTAAGTATGGGTAAGTCATGCATGTATTTCCATGCGACACTTGTATTGAGCAACACGAGATAGGCTATGAAATATACCATGAAACTGATTCTAAGGCAAGATTAGAAAGACAATGAATGATAGACGGTGCACAAAAGTAAATATAACGTGTTTGGTAATGATAGCATTGTGGGCGAGCTAGCCTCCCCACCAGTGCATAACAATGTACTGATAACCCCACAGTTTGCTTGCAGGATGCAGGAGGCGTCGTCGGGTGCGGAGCTTTCCTCGGACGTGCTAAGGCGCGAAGCCAACTCTGGAGCCTTGGAGCGTTGCAAGGAGCTGAAGCACCATATACAGGACATAATGTATCGGAACATCGCGATGAATCATTCCATGTTGTAAGTCACTTGGCACGCCTTTTATGTTTCAGAGAGAGAGAGCTTGAGAGACTTGTAAACTCGGCCTAGCGCCGCTTGTAAACTTCTTGGAAATCAATAAAGAGTTTGAATTCGCTTCAATTTGTGTTCATTTACTTTTCGCTGCAAATGGGGACACTCTGTGCGACTCTGTGGCCTAGCTCAAATCGGCCGTTTCTGGACATAGCCTTGCACGGGCGCAACCTAGGCCCGTGCGGCATCACGCCTTAGCGAGGACGATCGCTCCTGCGGGAGCGGGGCGTGACAGATTGGTATCAGAGCACGGCTTTACGTCCTTGGACTTCATTTCGATTTTTTCAGTTTTGAAAGCTCGATTTTGAAACAAAAGAAGTGTACGCCCTCTCTCGTTGTGCCTTGGGATGTTCTATACAATAAGTCTAATATTTTTAAAAGCTCGTACGAGTACTCGGTTGAACGGGATAGATAGGCGAAGGCCTTTGTGCCAAACCACGACGGACTTAAGTCGAAAGAAAACTAAAATGCTAGAAGTTAGCAAACGCAAGGCGTGCTTGAATAACCTTACGCTAACAATGGCGAACGAGTACACGAGACCAAGTATAGTTCGAATGGGTTGGTTATGCACGCAGCCTTTTGGCTAAGTTGTGCAGAGTATCGCGCACCTAGACCTTTTGGTGCAAATGAGATGCGAGCGAGATCGGTTATCGCTCGAACGAGAGTAAGTGAGACTTTGAACGTATGTCGATAGGGATGCTACTTGACCGGCGCTAAAGCGAACACGAGAAAATGGTTCTTAGATTTTGAGGAAACGAGCGAACGCACATTTGAACATGTCGATTGGTAATCGAATGACCTTTTGAGGAAATCGTAGAATGACTCGACTCCGAGTGGTGTATGTGATAGCTTCAAGGAAGAACGAGCGTCAACGACTAGTCGAGTGGCTCGAACCCTGAGTGGTGTATGGACGACATAGAAATTGTTCGAGCGAGACTAAAGGATATACGGATAGAACGAATAACGCATAGTTGGTTTTGACTTCGAGAGTCTCAGATGAGATATTGTTCGGACGAGTTAAGAATGCGTAATACAATGTTACGAAATGGTTGAATAGAGAGTCGGAATGATGAAACGAATGGAGGTCTTGGTCGAGGAAACATAGAAGATCGGGCATGCGATTTTAAATTTAGTCGAAGGGATTGAAACTTGAGTTAAGGTGAAATACCCATGGACGAGATCGAAGATAGTACGATCGGAAGATAGCGTGCATAGGAAACATTGATTTGGAGATACGAAAATAACTAAGGAATTGAAATTGATGTTGCTCGACGACGAGTTAGCACGAGACAATACGGATTGAGAAATTAAGTTGCAGGACTCGAAATTCATTGCAAAAGAAAGATCGTCAGGTTATGTACATCATCGATGGTATTGAGACGTATCAAAGATCGATGTACAATAACTCGGGGGTACTCTGATTCGACGAAGGATGATCGTGTTAGAAGCCAATGTGTTAAAGGATGCTATGTTAGGGATTGACCTGATTGTTCGATGATAACCACAACGAAAACGATCTTGTCTTGTGCGAGCGCAACTCTAGCCTCGCACATACGTCACGTCGGATTTGGGACGATCATTCCGCGTGAGCGTTGGCATGGTGATTCATGTCCAGCGGGAATGGTCGAACTCGAAATACCTTGACATGGCAATTTTGATTGCTTCGACTTGTGGTTTAACACGAAGGTAAACTCGAGAATGAATCAGTGTGTTTGATGATTGAACTTTAGAATTGAGTAGGTCCAATCCGCGTATCGAAAATGAGTTAGTCTAAACTCAAACAAGAGTTACGCCCCGATGAGAATGATTATTCCACGGGAGCATTGTATGGTGATTCATGAACCACCGTGGATGATCGGACTCGCGTGAGATTGGGACGCAATATATTATCGAGCTGGATGACCTCGTGATCGAATACATGAATTAGTTAGAATGGATATGTGAAGTATGTCGATTGGGTGATTTGAATGGATTCGAATATGCGCAACGAATACATTGATGCAAATAGGTGATCGTGCTCGATGTTTAGAAATCTGAGTGACGCGAGCTTGGATAGAAAACCCCCCGTACTACCGACTTTGGTTTGACCCTAGGATTGGGGTCAGTGTTGGCATTATTGTTTGGGAACTATGATTTCAATCCTGACATTGACTTAGCCTCGAAAAGAAATAGCCTAGCGGTTAGGCGAGACACCCCTGTTTCAAGTGTTAGCAATCGAAAGATTGATCTTGAGGATTGGCATAGATGGATAATGTGAATCACGAATATAGGAATACCCCTCACGAGATTCGGCTGACATGCATATATTTCAGGGACGCTTGAGTATGTGCACGATACGACTCGAGTGAGAATGACAAATTTCTAGATCATACGGCTTGGCTGAATGCATGTATTTTAGGGACGCTTGGAATGCGTGTACGATCCAGCCAAGTGATACATTGAGTTCAAGCAAGACTTGAGGAATGAAAGAGTGTCGAAGATCTTGAAATTGCGTTAAGTAAGGGATCGATACTAGTACGAGCGTGGCTCGGAATCCAAGAAACGTGTGAGCGGAGTGTGCGTGTGTCACGCCCCAGAACCAGAATACTGGAGAGCGGGGGCAGACATAGCCAGCTACGTATAATGAAATAGAATCCATCTCACCATACGGTCACGGCTGTCTAGATATGCGAGGGTTTATCTACAAGCCATCAGTCTCTTAAGGTCATATATTATCCTATTGTCTCAATCTCAACCAACTAATAATAATCACAAGATATCAGATCACCAAATATACAATTGTAAGGCGTCCCAAACATTACATATCCAGATGATCATGAAGCTAGTCGTTACAAAATATGAGGACTAGCAAGAGTTAAGTCATACATGATCAACCCCCGGGGCTTGTCAATCATGTTACAGCCCGTAGGCAGACAGTAAGTAAGTACAATCGAGCTAACACTTGCTCGGCGGCTAAATGCCTCAAAAGAATAATTTTACAATTAAAGCGGGAGAGCCAAAAATAACCCACTCGTTGTTCTGGTTACGCCTGGTGGTCACCATCGGGCTGGAAGACAAGTAGATCCTTTGGTGCTGCTCCGATATCTGGCCATACAAAACCAGCTGGGTTAGACCCCAGAAAGAGCAAGTGCCACAAAGGAGGCTTCACTTAAGAACTAAAACTAACAAATCATTAGCATTCAACATGTAAGAAAACAACAATAAATAACGCAGATTGAGGTTTGTGCACTACCAATGCACTTATCCCAATCAGAGGAAATAATTAAGAGAAACAGCATTGACATACGATAACTGGAGAATCATGCTAAATAAAATATAGCTGGACAATATATGAAGAGAAGACGAAGGTACTATTCCGGAAGCCAGGTTACAATCCTTAAACCAAACAAGGACCGAGATTGTAACCCTTCGCCTGAACAGAACTTAGTCTCTGATCATTTATTACTAAAGGTACCAATCATTAGGGTGAAAAGGAGAGAGAGTACAATGATAAAAGTGACAATAGAGTACAATCGTTATAGTAACAATCTGGAGTGACAATCATTATAGTGACAATCTGGAGTGACAATCTTTCAATCATTCTGGTACAATCTTACAATCAATCAATTCTAGACAATACTATACTGGACTAGACTCCATCCAAGCAATCACGGCCAATCATTGCCTATGGCTTTCTATATTAACTAACTAGGGTTATCACAATCCTAGTTACTAGCTAGATGCAATGAGATGCTCCAAGTAGTCACAGGCCCTGCAGCTATCCAGGTTATCCAGGCAATCATTATAGTGACAATCTAGAGAGTATAATGCATTATAGTGACAATAGAGTTCAATTATTTAAGTGACAATGGTGGGTGCCCCACATAACAGTGGGCTAGAAATGTACCCTACTCGTCGGTAGGCTACAAGTCCAATCATTTGCGGCCGGGATAACGGGATCGCCTGTAACTGGGGAACATCTCTTCATGACTAGTGAATTATACTAATAATTAACCTTAGTCCAATTCCGTAGGTACTCCTGACAGTGGTACTCAGGAGTCCCCTCCTAGACATGATGCAAGACATGACTGGATTATTTGTACAAGCACAATCGCCCACGGTGTCAGGATTAATTATAAAGGTCATGTCATGTCAGGTAGTCGTCGCAATAGCTATTCAAAATATATCAGGTCAGGCTATCATATCAAGTGTACTAGTCAGGAGTGCGCCACGACGGGCCACTATCAGGTCATGCTCAATTATCAATTCCAAACATATCAAGTAAATTCGTGATTATCAAGTTCAGGACAAAAGACGTAAGGATATAAAATGGACGTAAAATATCCAATAAAATATCAATATACAGGGCTATAGAAGAGCCAAGCTTAAAGAATTAAGACCAAAACTCCAAGAGCCAATGGGTTAAGCAAGGGGGTCAGGGGGAAGCAGCGTACGCACAAAAGCACGCACGCAGGAGAGCAGCGTACGCACAAAAGCACGCACGCAGGAGAAAACGTACGCTCAGGTCATGCGTACGCTCAAGCCAGGGCACGCTCAAGTCTGCGTACCAGGGCTCGCTCAAGTCTGCGTACCAAGGCACATTCAAGTCTGCGTACCAAGGCTCGCTCAAGTCTGCGTACCAAGGCACACTCAAGTCTGCGTACCAAGTCACACTCAAGTCTGTGTACCAAGGCACACTCAAGTCTGCGTACCAAGGCACACTCAAGTCTGCGTACGCAAAGAGACACGCTTCCAACAGGAAGCGTACTCAAGAGACACGCTTCCAACAGGAAGCGTACTCAAGTCTGCGTATGCTACGCTAAAGAGCGCGCACAACTCAGTGGCCTAAGCTAAGAAGCTCTGTACACTGCTCACTGTCTTCTCCAAACAGCAAGAACTCCATGGTTGAACCCAAGCTTCAAAAGTTCATAACTTGGCCATCCGAACTCCAAATCCGGATTTCCAAAGTTCTAACTTGGGTGAAATTGAATTCTCTCCCACACAGAAACATCAAAACTCATGAAAATCTAACATAAATAGATCAAAACCATGTAAATCTGAAAATAAAGAAAACTTAGATCTAGAACAATGGAGACTCCAAATCACAAAATGCCAAGTTCTAATGTTGATCACCATGTCCTAATCTAGTAAATAGATAAATAAAATGAGCTCTCTTGTAGAAGCAAGTTGTGTCACGACCCGCACCCTGTATAGGGGTACGAGAAGTGGTTACGTCCAGCCTACGCCGCAGTGTCGGCGGTAGTAAGCTGTCCTAGGTTGCTAACTAATCTCATGCAGTGAATATAAAAAGTACTTATCCAGATATCAGCTCCGAATGGAGGGCAAGTAAAGGGTATGATCTACTCAACACAGTCTAAACACGAAAAGATAACACAGAAGTTATACCTAAGGAATTAAAGACAACAACAACTAACTACTAAAATAATACACCAATATCTCAAACCAACTTAATACAGACTCAATATCTTAACTTTAATACAACAAGCCAAAACATGAAAGCTAAAGTAGTCTACTAGCTAATCTCCTGAATCACTCCTGAGAGTCAGAACCAAAGGTAGCTAATCCCTCGCCAGGTCCATGGGAAGTAGGGCATGTGTCCTCAGGATTATCATCTGTAATATTTTTAACAGGTCCAATCAGGACGGGAACGAGTACAACTCATCTAGAAAAACCCAAGTAAATGACAAAGAACTATAAAGCAGTTATAGACAGTTTTATTGATGAGCATGGCAGTTTTATACAGGTAATGATGGCATAGAGAAACAGTAAGATACAAGAAAAGAAAGATAACTAAAACAAGAGAAGAATCATGGCAATGAAGACTATAATAAAAGCTAACTGAACTAGAATATCATGTGTGAGTCCAGACAGTACGATATAAGTCTAAAGTAATCCCAGTGTGAGTCCAGTCCATATAATCTGATACCAGATAATTTCCAGTACAAGATGAGTCCAACAGTGATCAATGAAACCAGGGTGAGTCCAACTATGATCTAACAGTGTGTTTTAAAATATCGAGGTCGACATGTAAACGGCTGTAGGTATCAGGCACATCTCTCACTGATCGGGCAAGAGATGGCTATGCTTCCGGTAGATTCCAGTGGGAGATTCCGGATTTGGGGTATGTCTACATGTCTTACTCAATATTTCCCCGCCCAGCAAGTGAATCCAAAATCGACAAAAAGAATCGAGATGAGTCTGGCCAATACGTGATGATTCCAGAAATGATTCCGGAATGATACCAATGACTCCAGTAATAGAGGCCAGTAAGTAAAGTATGTGTCGATACATGAATCCAGAAATATCCATACGTGTTGATACAGAGAATCATATAGAACTAACTAGAACTGAAATACAGTAATCGACAAATAAATGAGAGAATTATCAGAGAATGTACTCGCCTGTTACTCTGGAAAGAGTAGTGTAATATTAGATGTCTGTACCAGGGTCACAATGTCCTAAAATAGAGCAATACAGTTATGACATGTCCAAAATGAAGGTAAATGAAATCTACGATGCAATCTATATGAATTCTAAGCCAATCTAGGTCAAAGTCAAACTTGGTCAACACTACAGTCAAACTAAGTCAAATTAAGTCATACTAGGTTACAAGAAGTTAAACTAAGTCATACAAGGTCAAACAAAGTTAAACAAGTCTAATCTAGGTTAAAGTCAACCCTTGGTCAAACATTCTAGCCAAACTAGTCAACTCTAGTTACTTGGGTCCATATAGGGTCAAGTCTTAGTCTAACTAAGGTTTTGGTTAATCATAGACTAGTCAATAAGGTAATTAGGTTAATCTTGACTAATGGTCAACATCCAGTCAAACTCTATAAGGCTAACTCAAACCATCATAGGCTAACATGTCTTAGAATACCTAAGATACTATACTACAATTACCTATACAAAGTATACCACACATAAATACATATAGTACAATACCAACCTTAATCCTATAATCAAGCTAATCCCATTCTCCAACTCAAGTCATGACTCGACTCTAGGTATCTAACTTAACCCCATACATATCTTCATCTATATAGGATTACCCTCATAATCTATATGGTTAACCTAATCATCTAGTTTAGTCAAACTCAAGTCAAATAGTCCTTCTATGTTCATCCAAGTCATTTCTAGGTCAATTTGGTCAAGGTTTGACCTATAGTTGACTTTGGTCAACAATGGTCAATTACCTAGTCAAACTATGTCTACTAGTCAACTAGTTAAACTAGTCATTTTAGGTCAATCCTAGTCAATTCTAGGTTAACTAGGTCAACTTTGACCTAAGGTTGACTTTGGTCAACCCTTAGTCAACAAGGGTCACTTATAGTGTTTTAGGTCATCAGGGTTAGCCCTAAGCCATAGGCTAGTCTTATAGGTTTTCATAGGCTAGTGGTGTAGGTTTCATATAACCTATATCTAGTAAGTTATATAGATATATATATATATATAACTATATATATGAATAGACACTATCTACCTACTACCCATATATCAAAATATGAATACTATATATAATACAAACCCACACTCACATATATATATATATATATATATAATGACACTATGTATATCTAATACAATATATATATATATATCATATATATATATATACATATATATATATATATAAAACTTATATATATATTACATATATATATATAGAGGGAAGAGAGAGAGACATAGAGTGAGAGAGTGAGAATGAGAGAGAGACAGGAAAAGGGGACAGTAGCACAGGACAGTGAGAGAGGGGGCTGGGTTCCAGTTCCTGGAACCACAAATTGGCACCCCAACACACACACACAGTCCACATATACATACATATGTATACATGTACACTACTACACATACACACTACCATTTAACCCCAAATCTCACCCACACTCACACATACATATATACTACGTATATACATACTAAAATACACTAGTACAATGTATAAAACATAATCAAAATCGATTTGAAAATCGATTTTGCAAAAACTGGAAATCCTAAAACCTGGAAACAGTGCACTGTGCACTCGAAAATAGGTAACTCGATTTACACACACTAAAACGAGCTAAGGCTCGATTCTAATGGTTGGTAACTGGTGCCCCATACATATACGTGTCATATGTGTCAGTGGCAGTCCACCACGACACGACATGGCGTGTCCAAACACGTAAAAACTCACTCGGGTAAATCCTGACACGCGCACGAAACCACAGTGTCGTGCACGCGTGCAGTCCACTCTAGGACACACCACGAGACATGACACGTCTCGTGGTCGCACACACGTGTAGCCCACATATAGGGCTACACGATGGACACTCTGTTACATGTCCACGTATCCTACAGCGTCGACACGAGAGCCGTATCAGTCGAGGAAACTCGACTGATACGCGCGATTTTCACTGCGTCATGCAGAGATGCACACGCCTCGTGCTCGCGACACAGGACACGAGGCATCTCGTGCTCGTGTCCTCGTGTACACGACACATAGGGCTACACTCTCGTGTCAGTACGAGGTGCCAACGTGTCGTGTCCGCGCGACACGATACGCGCGAAGTTGCCCTCGCGCGCGTGTGCGCTGACAACGCGTGTCCAGTGCGAGTGAGATTTCTCACTCGACACGACACGAAGCGACACCAAATTTTGGAGGCATGTTCGCAGACATTGCCCCCGTGTCCGTGTCAATTTGCACGTGTCCTAGTGGCCTGTGCAGTGCGCACGAAGTGTCGGGTAGCAGGGCATGCACGAGGGTCTCGTGCAGTGGGTTCGTGTCCAATTTGGACACGGACACAGCACGAAAACGTGCTCAGTCTAGGTGTTTTGTGATCAGCAAGTCTAGGGCTACTAGGTTATGTAATTTGTTTTACAAAAACACAAAAACAAGTCCATTGTGGCATTTCACCAAACAAGGGTTTAAGGCTTAGGATACGTGTCCGATACGGACACCAAACCAAGTCTAAATCCTACCAAACTTGACCCACAGTTCCCTAGTACCTAGATGCATGCAAATATGAAGAGAAAACACAATATTAACATGGTTTATGGACATTTACCTATTGATACAAATCCAATGGAAAAACAAGCAGAGGGGGGGTGTCCACTTCAACTTGGTGATGCCCAAAGCTCACGAAATCCTCGATAGCAGGCCCTAACTAGTACCCTCTAGTGTAGGAGAGTCCAATGCAAGAAACTAGAGGTGATTTAGATCAAAATTGATCAAGTTATCAAGGTTTGTAGAAATAGGATTTTTCTAGGTTTAAATTCATGTAAATGGCCATGAATGAAAGCAATGGGGTTATATAGAATGGTGTAGGGCTAGGGGGGTGTTCTTGGCTGCCATGACAAGGGGAGGGGGTATCCTTGGGTTGCTTCCAAGCTAAGGGAAAGACTTTCATGGCAAAAGGGTTGATATTTTGGATATTTTGTGGAAAGTATCCATAAAGTAGATATCAAGATATTTATCCTCCTTTAACCAATGCAAATATCTATCCCCTTATCATTCTAGGTTAGTGGCTAACCTATGGATTAGGGTAGACTAGGTTAGAAGCTAACATGACACTAATCCACTAATTAAATAATAATAAACTACATAAATCCAAATAAATTCTAATAAATTACCAAAATACCCTTTTGACTAAAAAGTGGTAATTTGATATCCTAATCACATGGTTAGGCTTACATGGTCATGGTTGGTCTCTGGGTTATGAAATCTCTAGGGTTTACACTAGGGTTACACTAGTAAAATCACAAAGTCATAAGCCATGACTTAGAAAATAATTTTAATCTAACTAAAAATCACCAAAATTCATAACATGACTAAATCACCATTAATAAATAATAAAAATAATAAATTTTTAAAAATACCCCAATTTCAAAAAATTGGGTCTTACAAGTTGCACTTGCCTATGGGTGTGGAGAGTTGTGTAGAGGAAGGAGAAGAAGAAAATTAATGGAGGTTGTAATGAAGAGAGAGAGAGTTAGGTGGGGATTATAAAGAGGGTGGGATGTGGTGGAATGAAGGTGGAGCATAGGCTAAGGTGTTCCAATACACATTAAACCAAACCAAACCAATCCAATCCAATTAAAACCGAGCCAAGTCCAAGCCCAAAATACGAGAAATACCGAAATTCCACAAGTTGAAAAAAATAAAAATACATGCCAACATCCAGATACGAGTATAAATACGAAATACGGGAAATATAGGAAATGAGGGTGACAGCGTGAACGACAACGAGATTGGCCCTAAACAAGCGGATGATATGGAATCGATATCGTGAAAGTAAAAGTTGGTATAACGAATTGAACCATTGATAGGCTAAGATGATAGTACAATACGTGGTTTTGAAACGGATGAAAGTTACTTAGACTTGGTCGACCCCGCTAAGTAGAAATCATACTGATTTTATGGACACGAACGCTTGAGAAGCGAATCGGGTCATCTCGATGATCGAGATAAACGAAAGTGAGTTTGCCTCAGCCTACGACACTCGCATTTGACGAATTACAACGTGCCTCGTGCAAATATTTTAGTCCTATGACATGAAGAAATAGCAACAAAGACGAAGAAACACTTGAATTGAATAAGTACCATCAACTCTAAAATGAATAAAAAGTTATTCAATAAAATCGACCAAACGTATGCGACACGGAACTTGGAAGGTATTGAGCATGGTTCGATGCCATCGAACGATAGAGCCGTTCGATAGAATTGTCTAAGAAATACGATGACACGAGTTAAGAAATGGTAGGATGACATGCACTCAGGAAGTCTCGAGGACGAGACTTATTTTGAGTGGTGTATTATGTAATGACCCGCTCCACCCTAGCGGAATACTGATTCAAATGGCAAGTGCAACAACTCAAACGAGCCGTCGACCCGAAGAGTTGGCATCGACCTGATAAAGAATCGATGCAAGGCTTACATTGGCCCACCAGAGATGAATCCAGACTTGGACTTTCAAAGGCGCGCTCGGAGTATCGCTCGGCCAATGCGAACATCGCTAAGGTGGGTGGCTCCGATGAACCCGTCTTTGCTTAGCCTAGACACATAATAATACGGACACTATTGCTAGAATCGCTAGGCGATAACACCGCGCATGCTAATAAATGACTCAACGCACCTAGCTAAGGGAATAATCCCATCTTGTATGCTTGTATAGAATATGGAAAAGAACATAGAAAATATGAGAACCCTCGCACCACGCTCCACGCTCGTACTACGATACAAGCTTACATTTAAGTCCCTTATGCGTTTAACAATGAAACAATGAATGGTTTACAACAATGAAATGGGAAGACTATCAATATAGTCGTTCCGAGTAGAGTATAGCAACATTGAAAGACTATGGGACCGAAAGGTCGCCAAGGCGACTCCCGTACGGGGAGTTGCATAATGTATGAATAAAAGAATGAATGAATAAGTGAATGAATGAATCAACGAATGAATGAATGTATATGTGAATGAATCAATGAACAAGTGAAAGAAAGATAAGAAAGGAAATAATGGTTAGCGACAGGTGTGATAGGCACGTACAATGGGGCTCGCTACCCGTGCTGCACGGACGCCAACCTAGTCGATAATACATTATGGCTAAGGGTTAGCCTATGGCGCAAAGACATCCGTTAAGTTAAAATGACAATAAAATATGAAATGGTCGTGGACGGCTCGTCACGAGTGAAAAGGGATTCCAAGGGCAACGAACGACGTTTTCGTGGCCGGCCTAGGCGGAATCATGGCCTACGGGCGGACAGGTGTGCGGGCTTGGGCACATAACCAAACGTAGGGCCGGTTATTCAATAGTCTATCAAGGTGTACCGGCCATCACGCTTGATAGATGAGAATGCCACAGGAGAAAATGTCCAAAATGGCTGACATGCCAGCGACCGGTGCATATAGATTTAAGTGGGCTTTGCTGGTGGCAATCCACGTGCAAGTCCTTGCATTGAAATCAAAGTAGTCTAAGTTAACTGAACAAAGCACCTTCTGAATAGGCTTGAATATAACACACAAAATGATCGAGAGTACTTCGAGCAAACGAGTTAGAAAATACGCCTACGACGCGTTAGAATCTAAGGCAGGAACACGTCCTTGGCACTGAATGTTTACGTGAACTACATTAAGTTGTTTCATATGAATTGTTGACTAACTTGGTTTACTTTGGACAGGAAAGGCCGGACGGTAAGTATGGGTAAGTCATGCATGTATTTCCATGCGACACTTGTATTCGGCAACATGAGATAGGCTATAAAATATGTCATGAAACTGATTCTAAGGCAAGATTAGAAAGACAATGAATGATAGACGGTGCACAAAAGTAAATATAACGTGTTTGGTAATGAAGCATTGTGGGCGAGCTAGCCTCCCCACCAGTGCATAACAATGTACTAATAACCCCACAGTCTGCTTGTAGGATGCAGGAGACGTCGTCGGGTGCGGAGCTTTCCTCGGACGTGCTAAGGCGCGGAACCAACTCTGGAGCCTTGGAGCGTTGCAAGGAGCTGAAGCACCATATATAGGACATAATGTATCGGAACATCGCCATAAATCATTCCATGTTGTAAGTCACTTGGCACGCCTTTTATGTTTCAGAGAGAGAGAGCTTGAGAGACTTGTAAACTCGGCCTAGCGCCGCTTGTAAACTTCTTGGAAATCAATAAAGAGTTTGAATTCGCTTCAATTTGTGTTCATTTACTTTCCGCTGCAAATGGGGACACTCTGTGCGACTCTGTGGCCTAGCTCAAATCGGCCGTTTCTGGACATAGCCTTGCACGGGCGCAACCTAGGCCCGTGCGGCATCACGCCTTAGCGAGGACGATCGCTCCTGCGGGAGCGGGGCGTGACAGCCGGTGCCGCTCTTCAGCGTCTTCGTGCCGCGCCCCACCTGTAATCCGAGCGCCAACCCGCGGTTAGCACCGCTGGTACCCCGCGTCGGTAGCGCTGACCTCTGGCGTGTCCGTCGGATGAGCGTCCGCCTCCGCTGGCCGCCCAGCCATGGAATGCCGCCGCCCACTACCCCTTCTGTCGTCGGCGTTCTCCCTGGTCGGGCGCTCACCGACAGCCACTCTGCCTTTCCGAGCAGCCACCCCGTGCCGGGTCTTCCCTCCGTCCCCTCTGTGCCGCTGGGACGGTCCGCCGCCACCCGCGTCTACTCGATCTGGTCGCCGCTAGATCCGTCAGAGATGCCAAGCTAAGCTCCTCCTCGGACTCTCCGAAACCTTCGGCTGCCGAGACCGACGAACGCTGTGCGGCCCCATAACAGTCGTCGGCGAGTGCTTTCCGCGGTCTTCGGATCCAGCCCAGAGCCCCGCTCGATTGGGCGAGCAGCCTCAACCCCTTTCTCAGGTGAGCTTCCACCGAGCCTCTCTCCCGCTCTCTCCTTTCCTAGCTCTCTCATCCTCTCTCTCTCTCTCCCACTCTCTTTCACTTCTCTCCTTCCCTTTTGCTCAAAACCTTCAGTTCACATTTCCTCTCTCTCTCTCTCTCTCTCTCTCTCTATGCTTTTAAGAAGCAGCTGTGCTGCTTTAAATAATTAAAGGAAGTTTTATTTATTTATGAGTTTTTTTACCATGTTGTCTAACTAAACTACACATGTTGTGGTACTCCATATGAAATTATTATTATTATTATTATTATTATTATTATTATTATTATTATGTGAGCTTAGCATAGATATTTTGGTAAAAAAATCTATGTATACATAATATATATTTAATCGGAGTACATTTTATACATATATAAATATTTGTATATTGACGAGTATTATTTTAGTAATTATGATCATTAGTGTTAAACATTATTATTGATATTTCTAAAACGTGTGGTAGGATAAAAATATAGAATTTTGCTTAGCCTAAACTATGTACTAAAATATTTTTAGGGTATTCTAAAAATGGTTTTACTAGAAAACATTATTTCCAAACTTAATTTTAATTATTGAACTAAATTTTTGTATATATAGCTACTTATAAATATTTTTGCGATTTAGTTAAAGAGATATTTTATTTGGATTGGTAAAGTCTATATTTTGGGCCTATTAAACTTAAAATAGTTTTGTACGAAATAAATAAATTAATTGGATTCTTATATTATTTTATTTTCAAGTATTATAGATGGTTTTATAAAATAATACCTATATTATTTATCAAACTCCCCTCGATTATCATCCAGTCCATGGCTAGTCCCACAACTCATATTTCATTACCAATTTTGTACTTCATATTATCGACCCTAACTAATATTGTCGTCTTGGACACGACGGAACAGCCCATGCCCTCGTCAGAGGACCTTTGAGTCGTTGTAACACCGAAGTCGCAGTTCGTGCCACCTTGATTATCGCAGCACCCAGGCGTCAATACCAGGCAAGACACCTTGCCTTACTGTTTACTTACTTGCTCAATATCATGCATGCTTTTACTTATTATTTATTCTAGCAAAATGTAAAATTTTTCTTTCAAAACTGTATGTAGATTCAAATTACTATACTTTAGTTTTCTTATGCATTTTGACTTAGAGTTAAGGGACCACCCTTGTGTGTGCCGCATTCATTGGCCTCGACACTTGTGTGCTACGAAGTCGCGAGTCACATATAGATACGGACTTGCGTGCTGACTGATCATCGGTGCGTACAGGCCGTGCGTTAGGATATAACTGCTAATAGTTATGGATGTCTAGAAGACTTAGCAGTTATTAGAAATTTCGTGATATGGATACAGCACGTGTAGTGCATGGGGAGGGAGAAGACAGCTATTAGGCGTAGGGGCTGTCACTTCCTGTTCCCAGAATGCGTATTTTAATACGTGTACCGCTTGAATAAATTTATTTAATAATTATCATGCATTTGTTCTGTATTTAAATTCTTTAATTTCGTGCTTATTATTTTTCTGTATTTTATTTTCTGCTTTTGCTTTGCTCTTAGGATCGGCTTGGGTTGGTTTATTTCTGGGTTTGGGTGGTTCATCATGAACCCAACCTGCCATCATTTCCATTTAAAGCCCCAACCTCTTCTCTCTCTTCATTACTCTCATTTACTCATTCTTCAACCTCCATTACTCTCCCACCAACCTAGAAGAGCTAGGCAAGTACCACTTGCTTCTTGATGGATCTCCAATTTTGTTGTTCCATTGTCTTCCTTATGAGATTCTAAGACACTCTAGTACTCAGCATTTTTAATTTTCATGGCTCATTACTTGTAGATCTAAGTTTGTTGTATTTTCGAATTTCTTAGGTTTTGATCTAGCTAACCCTGTTATTTTCAAATTTTGATGGTTCCATGTTGTAGAGAATTTCTTTCTGCCCCATTTTGACCTATGGAAGTCCAGATTCTGACCTTGGATGAAGGATTAGCGGAGCTTGGAAGCCATGGCTTTCATGGTTCTTTCTCTAGGAAAATTTGGAGAAGAAGAACAGCTCTGGCCGCATAGGCTTTGGCAGCCTGGCCGCATATCGCATAGCGATTCTAGCCGCATAGGCTTTGGCAGCTTGGCCGCATACTGCATAGCGATTCTGGCCGCATAGGCTTTGAGCAGCTCTGGCCGCATGGCCTTAGCCGCACTGCTCTTAACGGTTCTGGCCGCATGAACCAGTTTTCCTTGCCGCATATGCATGTAGTCCCCTGGCCGCATAAGCTCTTCAGTTCTTATGCGGCTTGCCGCATGGACTTAGCCGCATGGTCTTGGCTGCATAACTCCGAGCCGCATGTATTTTATTTTCTCAGCCGCATGTATTTTATTTTCTTAGCCGTATGTACTTTTCTGGCCGCATGAACTTTTCTGGCCGCATGTCATGATTGGCTCTCGGCCGCATAAGACTCCATTTTCCTAATCCTTTTTATTAAACGTGAAGCTAAAGGATCTTCGAAGGGTTCAATACTACTCACTTGTATAAGATGATTTCCGCCACGATCGCATAGCCTTCTGAGCGATCCTTCGTATAATTCCAATCAAGTCCAATAAAGCATCATCGAACCAATCAGCTATTGAAATGCACTGTACAAGTCGGGGCACTACACAGGCTCAACATGATCCCAATAGAGATTAGGGTCACGGTTGACCCTCCATGATTGACCTACAATAAGGATTAAGGGGCAATCAAAACTATTTTCTGATAGGGCGACCCAACCCCTCGGGTTAGCCCAGACTCACAAATTATTGGAATGTGAACACAACTCCATGGTAATACTCGATGATATAGGGTAGGTTTGGTTAATCTAGATGACGATATTCTTTGATACTGTAATAAAGTTCCCAGTCACCACGGTTTAAACCACTACAAAAGTTGGTGTCATAACGACTATCACTATGATAAAAGTTGGTATAGTAACGATTACTACTATGACAAAAGTTGTTGTCGTAACGGTTAGTACCATGATAAAAGACGTTACAAAAATATGTTACGACATATTAGTCACGAAAATTACTGTGACAAAAATTATTTGTCATGGTAATAACTGTTGGCACTCACATATTTTGGTGCAGTGATAATAGTATAGCGGATCGTAGCAGCAGTAATGCCGAGAAAGCATTAAAAGTTACAAAAGTGACTAAGTTAGCGTCGCAGAAGGCTACAGATCAAACATTTAGAGACATATTTAGCGACTGATATAGCGTCGCGGACGACTGTTGAAGTTCTACAAGAAGCATTAGAGTTACAGAAGCGACTGATATAGCGTCACAAATGGGTGTTGAAGCTTCATAAGAAGCATTAGTCACATAAGTGACTAGTATAGTGTCGCGGACGACTATTGAAGTTTCACATGAAGCAAAGGACGGAGCTTGAACGGTCTTGAATAAGACTTTTTTGTGCTTATGCACTACAATGAGGCCCAAATAGTCATGTGAGAGCATCTTCTCAAATTCCTGCCATTCGTGCTCGAGGAGCAACATCTCGAAAATTGTTCGAAGAGCCTTGGCATCAGATTGCGTCATTGTACTCTTTTTCTTCGGTGATATTTTTTCCATTGTATTTTCCATTCGAAAGGTTGTTAAAGTGCAATTCGCACTCTTTCATATTCCTGAAGAATATTATTATACTCTTTTCTTTTACGATTTTTTCCAAAGCAAATTTTTTTAATAAGACAATGATTAAAGTAGACATCCAAGGAAGAATGTTATGATTTGTGGATAAAGAATACCCTTATCTCTATCTACAACAATCTTTATCTTATTATCTCTTTATATATTTTTAATAGAGAAGCTCCATAACTATTTTATTCAGAGACGAATATTCTTTTTTGGGGTTTTATTAACATGTGCCCATATAAAATATGTATTTTATATGGATACTTTCACATTTATCTATGTATCTTTCACTTAACAAATGTATTGATAAATATAAAATGTGCTTGATAAATGTGTTGGTTTGAAAGTGTCCATATAAAATACACATTTATCAATATGTTAAAAATTCTTTTTTTTTTCCTTCCATTTTTAACCATTCCAAAGAAAATATTTTAATAAACGGTTATTATCTAAATAATTTTGGAGGTTTTTTACACACATTGTTAAACAATTTCAAAGCAATCCCTAAAACCCCAAGCAATCAATATCCAAAATTACGAAACTCGGCCCAAGTTAGGAATCCAGTTTTACGTATGTCGAGCCATCATAGGGTATTGTTTGGGAAGAGGGGAAAATGGGGGGAAGGAAAATATTGAGAGAAAAATTAAGGCCTCGTTTGGTTCGCGGAATAGAAAGGAAAGGAAACTGATTCCTTGGTATTTTCTTTCCTTTAGGAAATTATAATTCCTATAAACTTTCCTTTCCGGTGTTTGGAAAGATCGGGATTATAGCCGGAATATATCTTTACTTTCCATTATAGTGTTTGGTGTTTGTAAGGAAAGGAAACAAAATCAAGTCAATTTTCCAAAAATACCCTCGTGCCAATAAAAATAATTATTACTTAGAAATATTTTTTGTCTAAAAGATATTATGGATAAAAATGGTAAATAACATTATGAACATGGATATTTTGGTCAAATTTTTTTGTAATAAATGTGAAAAAGTTGGAGGGAAAGTGATTCCTTAGATAAATAGGAGGAACCACTTCCCCCCCTATTTTCCTACCTCTTGGGAATCATTTTTCCTTTCCAACAATTTTCCTTTGGCTCCCAAACATAGGAAATGAATCACTTTCCTTTCCCAAGCTCAAATTCCGATAACCAAACGAGGCCTAAGGCCTCGTTTGGTTCGCGGAATGGAAATGAAAGGAAATTGATTCCTTGGTATTTCCTTTCCTTTAGGAAATTATAATTCCGATAAACTTTCCTTTCCGGTGTTTGGAAAGATCGGGATTATAGCCGAAATATATCTTTACTTTTTATTATAGTGTTTGGTGTTTGTAAGAAAAGGAAACAAAATCAAGTAAATTTTTCAAAAATACTCTCGTGCTAATAAAAATAATTATTACTTAGAAATATTTTTGTCTAAAAGATATTATGGATAAAAATGGTAAATAATATTATGAACATGGATATTTTGGTCAAAACTTTTTGTAATAAATGCGGAAAAGTTGGAGGGAAAGTGATTCCTCAGATAAATGGGAGGAACCACTTTCACCCCTATTTTCCTACCTCTTGGGAATCATTTTTCCTTTCCAACAACTTTCCTTTGGCTCCCAAACATAGGAAAGGAATCACTTCCTTTTCCAAGCTCAAATTCCGGTAACCAAACGAGGCCTAAAAGTATTGGTGTTTAGGAAGGGGGAGGGAAGAGGAGGGAGAGAATTTTGGAAGAAAAATTCATACGGGTCCCACTCAAAAAAATCTCCCAAAAGTGGGAGAAAATGAAGAAAGTTGAGAGGAATATGGAAGAAATTACCCATCTACCCTTCAAAAAAATTAGTTTCATTTATGATTTAAAAAAAATCAAGGATTGGATAGTAATTATATCTATCTCCACAAACAAATAAAATATTATTTTTAAATTTTTTCTTTATTTACTTTTTGGTCATCCAAAACAAGTGAAAAAAAATTAATTTTAACTTTATTTTACTCTCTTCTATTTTTTTTTCTCTAAATTTTTTTTTTCTTCCTCAAAAATGTTCCCAAACATACTGTAGAACATCCGGACTTTCTCACCTCCTCTAGAAACCACTTAGAGCATCTCCAACCCTATTGTGAGTTTGAAAAAAATTGTTGCCACATAGGAATGACAACCATTTTTTCCAAAAGTACTTCTCCAATGCAAATGTGAAATCAAGTGTGGAGTTGACATGGCAATGACATGGCAAAGACAATGTGAAGTTGGTTGTCTAGATCTAGACAATGCACTTCACAATGTTTTTATGTCCACATCATCATTTGTGAATAAAAATGTTTATAAAAAGAAGTAGAAGAGTAAAAGTTGTCTTGGAAGTTGTAAAAAATTACTTTGTATTGTCTTCTCAATACTTTTGCATTAGAGATGGCTTTTTAAACTCATTGTCATTTGTGAGTATAATCTTCCCACCTATACAAGACATTGTCTTATTTTCTATGCCACCTAAGATTCACAACACAAAATTAGACAATAGGGTTGGAGATGCTCTTACGTGAAAACCACGGCAAATTCCAACTCACATATCCAACGTGGCACCAAACCATTGGCCGATTCTTCGGCAGTTCCGCCACTTCCGTCCTAAATCGGCAATCGAGAGGCTATATATACAGGTCCTCTGCTCCTTTCTTTCCCACCTCATCTCTTCGCCGAAACAAACCCTAAAATTTCCCCTCGCCGAAACAAACCCCTAAAGTGTCCCCCTTTTTTTTTTCTCTCTCAAGGTTCGTTCTCTTCTCAAACCCTTATTGAAATTTCCTGTACTTTTTGATTTAATTAAATCGTTCTGTATTCAATTACTGATCTGTTCGTCTCAAACCCTAATTTCAATTTCATGTATCTTATGTGTTTCATGTGTTCAATTGGTTCTCGAAAGGTTATGTTGTGTCTGATGGAGCTTTTTTTTCCATGGAAAATATTTTCATCACAAAATTTTCACCAATTATAGTGTTTGATACCGTATATTTTTCATGAAATTATTTTTTTCAAAAAATTATTATTTTTCATAATTTTTCAAAATGTTGGAAAATAAAACTGGCACGGTCCATAGGAAAATATCAATTTCTATGAAAAATAACTATTTTTGACATCAAACACCCAAATTAATTCCGTGGAATTGTATCATGGAATTTTTTTCTAGTAAAATAGTTCGGTGGAATTAGTTTATTTTTCACATGTGCTCCACCTTGTAATCAAACACACCAGAACCTCTCTTTTTTCTATGGATATTGAAAGTTATTGTGTTACTTCCAGTGAAAATTAGTCCCATGGGTTGAGTAACCATCATCCATATTTTCTTTCCGTGTCAGGAAAAAAAGTTCCGAATTTGTGGCTACCAAATTCATTTCCCGGTTCCTTAAATCCGTGAATCAAACATGACCTTAAATCATTCGCTTGATTGGTTTGTAGGAACACCAAATCGTCTAAAAATTGTTACTTTTAGGGTTTTATTATGTTGGGAATGTTGTTTAGTTGGATATAGGAACATTAGAAGGGTTGAAAATATTGTAGGGAAAAAAGATTAAAAAAAACTAAAAATACTGAAAAAATGAAAAAAAAAAACTAAAAATGAAGGGGGAAAAAGACAAAAGAAAATGAAAAATAACAAAAAAATTGTGTCCGAGTATTCATAATTTCCATATTTGGGTAAAATATTTATCTGGGTTTCGTTTTTTTCGAAAATATATATTTTTAACCTAAACCAAACATGGGAATAAGGTTTCACATAATAAGGTTTCCCGTAATAAATTTGAGGTCTGATATTCCCGGGCAAATTTATTTCCGGGAATTACCAATATCCTTACAAATTAATCCCCCACCCACCTTTTTGTTTTTTTTTTTGTTTATTCGATTTTTTTTTCTTTATTCCTTCTCTCTTTTTAGACCCAAACACGAATTATGTCTATTATGGAGATCTAGACACAAATATCCTGAATTATGTCTATTATGGAGATCTAGACACAAATATCCTAACTTAGTAGAGACCCAAACACTAATTATGTTTACTATGGAAGCCCAAACACAAATATCCGAACTTATTCGAGACTCGAAGTCTAAATATACTAACTTATTCGAGACTCGAAGTCTAAATATCCGAACTTATTCGAGACTCAAGTCTAAATATCCTAACTTATTCGAGACTCAAGTCTAAATATCCTAACTTATTCGAGACTCAAAGTCTAAATATCCTAACTTATTCGAGATCCAAAGTCTTTTGTCATATGGATGTGCTAATTTTAGGAATCCTAATATGGATTTTGAAGAATTCATCTATTGTTTTATATGAGCAACTTATTGCTATTTTTAAAAATTATGGATGAGGTTACTTGTTATGGTCCTTTAGATCAAGGTTCAAAGTATCGGGATCGTGATCGGTATCGGTATCGGACAGTTTCTAAGAGTATCGGTATCGGCAGTATCGGCTGTATCGGCGGTACCGGATCGGAGTATCGGATTTTTTGGTATCGGTTGTATCGACGATATTAAATAATTATTAATAAATTAGGAAAAAATAATTTACATATTTAAGCACTATTTAAGTATTTTCTATGTTTTTCAAGTATAATTGAATTAAACATTAAATAGTGTACAATAATAAATATTGTTAAATAGTATATATATCCAATAAAAAAATATTGCAATAATATAAATTGTTAAATGGTATATAATATTGTTAAATAGTATATTATAATCTGAATAATTTTCTGCCTTTAGTGTTGTTAGATGTAATTTGTAAATGATTTTTCATCTATTTATAGAGATTTTATTGCAAATGTTACCAATTTTCATTACTGATTCCTAGATTTGATGTGAAGAATCTTTCTTTACCCTTTTTTTTGTTTCGAAAGTATGTTTTTGGCAGGGGTAAAATTTGTTTTTGATATTTTCTGGTATTTTGAATTCTCGTATCGGCCAGTATCGGCCAGTATCGGCCAGTATCGGCCCGTATCGGCCAGTATCGGCCAGTATCGGCAAGTATCGGTCCGTATCGGCAAGTACCGATATTTTTGGTCTGTATCGGATCGGCCGATACCGATCCGATACCATAATTTTTCCTCCTGGATCGGCCGATACCGATATTTTTGGTCTGTATCGGATCGGCCTAGGCCAAATCCGATCCGATACGGCCGATACGTATCGGTATCGGCCGATACTTTGATCCTTGCTTTAGATTATGTTCTTTAAGGGCTATTAGATTGTATCATCATAATATATGTCGGTCTTTGTAATTTTATCTTTTGTGCTGATTTTTCAATACGTTGATCTCAGTTTTTATGCTGGTCTTTGAGATTGATGCTGATCAAATAAGTTTGTTTTAAGGCATTTTTTTGTCATGGAGATGTTAGTTTTGTAACCTATAATATTTGAAACGTGTGGATTATTTACTTTCTATCGGTTAATTCGATTGATTTGTTCTTAGAAGACATCTTCGGCAACTATTATATTGTATCGTTGCAATACTTGTAGGGGTTCATTCTGATTGTTACAATCTTGGTAACTAGAATTTAATGCTTATTTGTTGAAATGTTAATTTTAAGTACCTATGCTGATGTAATGATGTCCTGAAGACTACTAATCTTGAAAATGCTCGTCATATTCTTTTGGTATCTATGATGTCCTGAAGACTACTAATCTTGAAAAGTACTCGCCATATTCTTTGGCATGTTTTATTTTGTGAGTGTTCTTCATATTTAAACTTTCTGATTATATTGGCTCTACTCCTTTAATAGGTGTAGGTACATACAATTTGCTTGCACTATCTTAAGGTTTTGATTGATAATTATTTTAGTTGTTTGATAATTTTGTTTGTCTGAATCTTCTACTTACTGTATTCTTCAATCAACAGATGCAGATCTTTGTCAAGACACTGACCGGGAAAACAATCACCCTCGAGGTTGAAAGCTCTGATACAATTGATAATGTTAAAGCTAAGATCCAGGACAAGGAGGGCATCCCTCCGGATCAGCAGAGGCTGATCTTTGCCGGCAAGCAGCTCGAGGATGGCCGCACCCTCGCTGACTACAATATCCAGAAGGAGTCAACCCTTCACTTGGTTCTCCGTCTTCGTGGTGGGGTGCAGATCTTTGTCAAGACTCTCACAGGAAAAACAATTACCCTAGAGGTTGAAAGCTCTGATACAATCGATAATGTAAAAGCTAAGATCCAGGACAAGGAGGGCATCCCTCCAGATCAGCAGAGGCTGATCTTTGCCGGCAAGCAGCTCGAGGATGGCCGCACTCTGGCTGACTACAACATCCAGAAGGAGTCCACCCTTCACTTGGTCCTCCGTCTTCGTGGTGGCATGCAGATCTTTGTCAAAACTCTCACTGGCAAGACAATTACCTTGGAGGTGGAGAGCTCCGACACCATCGATAATGTAAAGGCTAAAATCCAGGACAAGGAGGGTATTCCCCCAGATCAGCAGAGGTTGATATTTGCCGGGAAGCAATTGGAGGATGGCCGCACCCTTGCCGATTACAACATTCAGAAAGAATCTACTCTGCATCTGGTTCTTAGGCTCAGGGGAGGGATGCAGATTTTTGTTAAGACCCTCACCGGAAAGACCATCACCTTGGAGGTTGAGAGCTCCGACACCATAGACAATGTTAAAGCAAAGATCCATGACAAGGAGGGCATCCCCCCTGACCAGCAGAGGCTCATCTTTGCTGGGAAGCAACTTGAGGATGGCCGGACCTTGGCTGACTACAACATCCAGAAGGAATCCACCCTCCATCTTGTCCTCCGCCTCCGTGGTGGGATGCAAATCTTTGTGAAAACTCTCACCGGAAAGACCATAACTCTCGAGGTCGAGAGCTCAGACACTATTGACAATGTCAAGGCGAAGATTCAGGACAAGGAGGGTATCCCCCCTGACCAGCAGAGGCTGATCTTTGCTGGGAAGCAGCTGGAAGATGGCCGAACCTTGGCAGACTACAACATTCAGAAGGAGTCCACGCTGCATCTTGTCCTCCGTCTCAGGGGAGGTATGCAGATCTTCGTGAAGACTCTGACTGGAAAGACCATCACTTTGGAGGTAGAGAGCTCCGATACAATCGACAACGTGAAGGCCAAAATCCAGGATAAGGAGGGTATTCCTCCAGACCAGCAGAGGCTGATCTTTGCTGGCAAGCAGCTCGAGGATGGCCGTACTCTGGCTGATTACAACATCCAGAAGGAGTCGACCCTTCACCTGGTGCTCCGCCTCCGTGGTGGTATGTGAAGAATTGCAAGTCTGGTTCTCTGTGGTGATGCCTGTCTAGTACCTTACGTCTCGTCGTGTGATGTTATGGTTTATTTTACTTTTGTGTGTTTAGTTAATGCTCCAGACTTTGTTTAGTTTCATGCGTAACTGCTGAAGTGGCCGATGTGCAAACTGTGTCTGATCCCTGCATTTAAACCTTTAAGGTAGTGATCTCAAAACTTAATGTTCAAATAATTTTTTTTTTCCATCGATGATGATACGATATAAGATTTTTTTTTCGTTCGTTTCTTACAAACAATCCGAGATCTTCTATCTTTACATAGTAAAGGGACACAATATATTGTTTCATTTCTTAACATGTAAAGGTGTACAATCATTCTTTCTTTTAACAATTTTTTCAATTATGCTAACAGTCTATAACTCAAGCATGTAATTCTTATTTTCTAACAACATATGATAAGGAGTCCATACAACCATTCTCTCTTTCTACTCGAGCATATAATTCTTATTTTCTAACAACATACGATAAGGAGTCCATACAACCATTCTCTCTTTCTTAGCAAGCACTAAGCAGAGGAACAGTTCTTTCATTTCTATTTATGGTCGCATGCGATCAATCGTTCTTTTTTTTTTTTTTATTACAAATGTATGAACAGTTCTTTCAATTGTATTCATATTCTATAGCACAAGCATGCAATTCATTCATTAAGGATACATATTTCATGTACTTATTATTCTAGTGATTATATATGAACTCAATTCTTAGCAGGAAAGCATACATTCATTCTTTATGAGTTCATTATTAATAGTGAAAGAATCAGAAAGCAAAGTCTTGTCCACTCACCTATCATAAAACGTCTTTATGTCCCAACCAGAGAACTTTGATGCAAAAGTTAGTAAAGAAGAGTAGACAATAGAAATTCAAGTGCAAAGAAAACATTTTTTTTACTGTAATTATAAACAAACAACATATAAATATGCTAATACATAACTGAAAGCAACATGAAAATATGCACTATCCACATTAAAACATACTCCTATGACTAACAAACTAACTAAAGACTAGGACAACCCATGTGCAAATTATTAAATTTTCTCAACAATCCCTTAAACAGATGTTCCAGACATAACAACTAGTTTAATAAGAGTTAAACTTCCAAATTTAAACATTTGAAGTACAAACACCAAGTAGCTTCCTGAGCTTCTGAAATGTGGGAAACTTGAGAGCCTTGGTTAGAATATTTGTGATTTGGTCTTCACTTCTGCAGTAAATAAGATTAATGACTCCGTCATTCGTGAGATTCCTCAAAAAATGATACTTCACATCTATATGTTTGCTTAAACCATGTAAAATTCGATTTTTTGAAAGCTTTATTGCTGAACTGTTGTCAGGTAACTAAGTGACCTCCTACTAGAGTGCAATAATCAGATGAAGAATATTGATTGTGAACCAGCCTTTACTCCATAGGCCCTTTCTCGTAATAGGATCAGAATAGGCGCAAAAAATCTGAGTAGGTCCATCCTCCTTGAAATGCAACTCTTTAAGGATTTTCTTTAGCCAAAAAGCTTGCACAAGCTGTTGCAGCAACAAATTCAGCTTCAGTGGATGATAATGTGACAATATGTAGCTTCTTTAATGACCATGAAATAGCTCATGTCCCCATCATGAAAACATACACATATGTGTTTTATTTTTATCATCTAAATCTCCTACATAATCACTATCTGTAAACCTAAACAGATCTGACTTTTCTCCATTCTTGTAGAACAACCCAAACTCCTTTGTACATTGCGTAATGAAAAATTATTTTTGCAGCCAAGAGATGAATCTCTGTAGGACATTCCATGTACTTCTAATCACACTTACAACATGCATTATATCAGGTCTCGTTGTTGCCAAGTACATTAAACTCCCCACTATGTGTTTGTAAAAAATTCTGTCAACTTTTTTTCCTCCGTTATCTTTGTTTAGCTTCATACCAAACTCATATGGAGATCGAGAAAAGAGGAGAGTGGAGAAGAGGGACTCACCACATGGAAAGTGGCGTCGGAGGCGTGGGGGTCTCGAGGCACTGCTTCGGAAGAGGACCACGACGACGGGATCTAGTCGAGCAGCGTCTGCTGGGGTCGAGAGACGGAGGCGGTCAGGACTCTCGGATCTGGTGCCACGGGGTTATAGAGGAGCGACGGAGCTCGAGTCGTCGGGCTCCGACGGTGGATCGAAAGGACGAGGAAGACACCAAAGTCGAGTCCCAGAGGCGATGCTAGTGACATGGATGCAGTGTGTGGAGCTTGGATCTAGGTCAGATCTATTGGAAGCTGCAGCGGTCGTCCGCGGTGGTGGCTGTGGTGGTCAGGAAGGAAAGGATAGGTGGGGATAGCACATACATGGTGGCGCTGCATTGGCCAGGTTGGAGAAGCTCCAACTGAGGAGCTCGTCAGCAACTCAAGGTTCAGGGTGACTGGAGTGGCAGAGACGAAGGAGCATGGGCGGTCGCGGACTCGCAAGACGAGCCTCGGTAGCGAGTCCATGTCGGACACGTCGAGCAGCCAGAACATAGGGGAAGAGCTAGGGTTAGGGTTTGGATGATAAATTTGTATCTATCATGTCCCGATTCGACAAACAGTTTGTTCTCGTATCGATAATGTCGAATCGATCGTTCTTGCTAGGACGTGATGTCGTACGAGTCTGGAGTTGCACTCGTACAAGGCAAGAACATTACATTTGATCATTTATTTGAAACATCAAGTTGAAACTTCACAAATCGCAGAGTAATTGAACATGCTGTATTGAAAAATAGAAATATGCTTTTCATTAATATCTTGCAACGAAATGCAAGTCGTAATTATATTGGATATGTCGTTGCGGTTACCTTGATTGAAACAAAAGAAAATACTCGATAAGCTGCCTGAACTAATACTTGCCGTTCCATACATTCACCTTTTTTCTATATTGAAAGCCTTCGATAAATGAATTCAGTTCATATTGATAGCCTTCTTTGGAACAGTAAAAGCATACAGTACAACATAGCAGTTTATCTCAATTTCTACCACGACCGTGCTCATCCCTGCATAAAACAGATATTATAATTTCCATCTGCATAAGACAATAGGTGAGCATGCTACTATCTTATATGTGGTCATTGGTGTTATACACCACGAGGGACTTTTATATGGCATTATGATGCACACTTTCAGCCTGGGTTGCAAGCCCTACTAGAGGTCCTGCAATGCCTCGCGCCGAAGCACGAATTTATATTTTCCTAGGTTGATTCGATTTTGATATCCCAGATACTGTTTCGAGGAAAGTTAAACTTGTGCACAAGTTATCCATGACCATGCCAATACGTGAATAGTTTAGCATTTCCTCAAAGTTGTCCGTTCTGATTTAGTGTCTCGTAGGCACCAAATTTTCCGATGCACCATATACCGCAGCCGACGTTTCATTATATTTTGCAGTTCATGAAATAGTCTCCCTCTTTTCTAGAACCTTAACTTTTCTTTTTTTGGTGCGAAACTTATATTTCTAGAGTAAATTACTCTAAATCCATACAGTTAGCCTGAGTCTTGATCTTAGTGATTTGGCATGCATTTAACTTGGCATCGTTGATTTGAATAAGTTCAAGTCAAACAGAATTTCATTTGCGGGAATGAGTAGAAAAGAAGGGGCTGAACCACCCACCAAGTATTTGATCGTGTCGTGGGTCGGAGCGCTTCGCAACATTCAAGCTTCGGTTATGCGAGCTCCTGCAATGGTACCAACATTTTATCAGAATCCCTTCTTTAATCCTTTTTTTCGTAATTCTCAGAATGAATGCAGAAATCGATACGAAAATACATTCATCAAAATCAAGCAACGAAAACTCAAAAAAATAAGATAGTAGTCCGGTTCCGTCGAAGGGACTCTTATATAGAGCTCACTCGCTGAGACGCAGCCTACTGCATCTAGGACTTATTCCAACAGAAGCTGTTACATTAGTTGGATCGATTCTCGTACATTCGTCCAAATCGATTTATTTGATGCCACAAGGTGTTATCGTAAGCCAAGCTCAGCGATCGAGTTAGACTAGCCATCTAATTTCTTGACCGAGTCTGACTCGCCGCAAGCATATTACATAGTCCGCCGCCTATCAGAATTGGAATACTACATAATATACCACTAAGAAAAATTTTCGTTCCGAAACTTAAGAACAAGGGTCTGACCTTAAGTTAGGCAAACAATGAAGGGTGCTTCTCCTTCATCTCTGCCTCCATCTCCTATGTCGATTCTTCGACTGAATGGTTCTGCCAAAGCACGCGAACCAAAAACATCGACCGATTTTACAAGTGTTTTTCCTTCGGTCCAGAATTTGAATAGGCTCCTCCGAGTAAGACAAGTCTGCATGTAGCTCCAACTGATCGAAGCTGATCACGTGATTTAGATCTTGTACGTATTTTTGAAGTTGTGAAATATAGAAAATATCATGCACTTCAGCCAAGGCAAGAGGTAGTGCGATCCGATATGCAACAACTGCAACTCGCTCGAGGATCTCGAAAGGGCCTACAAATCTCGGGCTCAATTTGCCTTTAACACCGAACCGCATCACGCCACGCATGTGCGTTACTTTCAAAAATACATGGTCCCCGACCAAAAAATTCTAGCGGTCGTCGACAAAGATCTGCGTAACTCTTTTGTCGACTTTGTGCGATACGAAGTCTATCTCGAATCAAGCAAACCTTTTCGACGACCTGCTCCACCAGTTTCGAACTTGTCGCTCTCTGCTGACACTTCCTCCCGTAGAGCGTCTCATACGGAGCCATCTGAATGTTCGACTGATAACTGTTGTTATACGCAAACTCCGCAAGCAGCAAATGCGTATCCCTACTAGTCTTTAGATCGATCGCACACAGACGCAACATATCTTTCAAGATTTGATTCACCCTTTACGTCTAACCGTCCGTCTGGGGTGGTATGCAGTACTGAAATTCAGTTTGGTCCCCATTGTAGCTTGTAAGCTCGTCCAGAAACGCGATAGAAATCGTTCGTCTCTACCGAAACTATTGTCGTCGGTATTCCGTGCAGTCGAACAATCCCGTCGATATAGATTGTGTCAACCGATCGATGCTCCACGCTACTTTGGTTGCAATAAAGTGAACCGACTTAGTCAATCTATCAACAATGACCTAAATTACGTCATTCCCTCGCGGCGTCTTCGGAAATCCCATAATAAAATCCATTGAGATGTTATCCCACTTCCATTCGGGAATGATGAAGTTCTGCAGCTCTCCGCCTTGCCTTTGGTGTTTTGCCTTTACTTGCTGACGCGCCATGCACTGTGACATAAAAGTAGCCACATCTTTCTTTATGTCGTGCCACCAAAAGTCATGCGTAAGTCCTTGTACATATTGATACTCCCAGGATGTAATGAGTACTTCGCATAATGCGTCTCCGTCTGAATTTCTTTTCTGAGTTTGGCAGTTTCAGGAATACAGAACATTTCTTTTAGTCGCATTGTCCTGTCTCTGTCCTCCACAAAGTCGGTCGCCCTTCTTGTTCAAATCAGCTCGCACATCTTCTTCAGGAATGAATCATCCTTGTGTGCGATTTTAATTTTGCCAAGCATGCTCGACCCAAGCTTCAACTGAGCCAGGTATAGATATCGATACTCAATTCTGAGTTCGATATCCATCGCTTCTAAGTCTTGTCGTATATTATTATTTAGGATTAGTGATCCCATGAACATTTTGCTCAGTGCGTCTACTACGACGTTTTCTTTGCCCGACGTATACTCGATCGTTAGCTCGTAGTCTTTTATTAGTTCTAGCCAACGCCGCTGCCTCAAGTTGAGTTCTCATTGGATGAATAAGTATTTGAGGATTTTGTGATCCGTGTAGATCCTACAAGCCATACCATAGAGGTAGTTTTGCCAGAGTTTCAACACGAACACGATTGTTGCCAATTCCAGATCATGCGTCGGATAATTTTTTTGTGCTACTTCAACTGCCTTAAAGCATAGGAGATGACTTTGTCCTTCTGCATGAGCACCTACCCTAGGCCAGTTCCCGATGCGTCAGTGAATATCTGAAAACCTTCTGGACCATCTAGAAGTACAAGGATTGGAGCTGAGATGAGCCGTTGCTTCAACTCTTGAAACCTGGTTTCACAGTCGTCACTCCATTGGAATATGACTCCCTTCTGGGTGAGGCGAGTCAGAGGCGACACTAATTTAGAAAGTTTTTGTATGAATCTTCGGTAGTATCCCGCCAAGCCCAGGAAACTCCGAATGTCACTAGCTGAGGTAGGTCATTTTCAATCTACCATCGCTTCAATTTTCTTTGGGTCCACCGCGACACCTTTAGCGGAGACAACGTGACCGAGAAATGTTACGCTGCTCATCCAGAACTCGTATTTACTCTGTTTCACGTATAGTTTGTGTTCACGCAAAGTCTACAGCATCGCCTTCAAGTACATCATGTGTTCTTCCCGATTCTTCAAGTATACAAGGATATCATCGATGAACACAACTATAAATTTGTCGATTAGGGGTCGAAAGACTCGGTTCATCAAATCCATGAAAGCAGCTGGGGCATTCGTCAAGTCGAACGACATGACTAGGAATTCATAATGACCGTATCGAGTGCGAAAGGCAGACTTCGATACGTCATCGGGCTTGATCTCCAACTGGTGGTAGCCTGAACGAAGATCAATTTTTAAAAATATTATCGCACCTTATCACGTCCCGACCCGAAAAATCGTTCATCCTCGCATCAATTTATCTGAATCATCATCCTCGTTGGGGCGTGATGCCATACGAGTCTGGAGTTGCACTCATACAAGGCAAGATGACAAGTTCTCAAAGGGTTATCTTTGATTTGATATTAGCGATGGAAGAAAACAAAGTATACGAAATAATTCTCCTTATTGATAATGAACTGAGATTATAAAGGCTTTCAATAGCCCAACTGAATTTGCCAGATTGGCTACAACACTCAAGTTCTCTCTTGTCCACAAAGGATTTTACCGTTCCATACATCATGCCTTCTATATCTCAGTCGTATCAATCATGTTGCAAGTTCGAGCGTCAATGCGATTGTATGCTTCAAACGTTATGACATTCCGTGCCTCTGTGCGATCAAGCGAAGCTTCGCCGCGAGCAATCCATCCCCTGTACCCTGCATGAAAGCTGGTGGGGTATCAGTACGTTCGTCCTCGCATATACTGATGAAAAGACCCACTTCATAAACTGACATTTAGTATTTATGTTGAATCATGCAACTTAGCTTATGATCTTGCTATATTCTCCTTAGAGTCGATTTCATGGCATATTTGAAAGTGGTAAAGCATGTTATCATGGCAAGTATATTATTCCAATTAAATAGGTAAGCAGGCAAGCAATCTCGTATTTGTTTCGTGGCGTGACTTCTTACCAACATAGACGCACTCTTCCTTGCACCGACGCAAGGTGAATACGCCCCATTCCTTTCATATCATGTTATAAGTGCTCTCTATGCAAGATCTATATGTACAGAATACATACGTGCCTGCACTTTCAATCTATCGTTCCTTAACTATATGAAGGTCATTGGCGTATCCGCGCCAGAATGGACTAAAGGTTTCTCTTTTCTTTTCTTTTCTTTCTTTTCTTTCTTTTCTTTCTTTCTTTCTTTTCTTTCTCAAATTGGGTAGCCCGACGCCTTTTGTAGTGGGTTGCTATCCCAATTACGGAGACCTTTCGTTGTATACTATTATTTGCGGCTTTTTACATCTTGCTAAGCGGTCACTAATCGTCTTACGGATGTGCGCCCCTCAAAGATTATATCCCTCGTAGGTCGAACGGTCCCAGTGACATGATGCAACTCGTTCGAAGGGAACACCCGTGCACGGAAGATTATCTCATCTTTTTTTTCAAGTCCATTCGACCATGTAACGTACTATTATTCAAACAACCAAATATAGTCTTGAGTCCGAGACTCAGACTTTATCATCTCGTATTTCTCCCATTAACTTTCTATGTTCTCACATTCCATACTTCGTTTCAATGTTCAATGGCATCATGCCTCAACTCAATGTTCGTCAACCGAACGACCCGAATGTTTCGAACACTTTTCAAGGCATCATGTCACATCTGACAGTTCTGTCACCTTCATGCACAACTGTTCTCTTCGCAACGAAGCCATCTTTTATGATTTTCATGTACGCAGGCACGTTTTGACATGATTGTTCTCATTTCTTCGAGTCGTGCATGCGATACACGCCTCGATACCGTAATTCTATGTTCTTAGCCTTAATGTTCAATGTTCGTGGCTTGCACGCTAGGGCGCCCGCCTTCGTAAACTTTCAATGTGCTAGCCTTTCTAACTCATGTGCAAAGGCACGGAATGGCTAGTGCACGAAGGCACTCGCTGAATACAATTATTCCACGTTCTTGTGGCTTGCGCCGAGGCGCTCGCCTTTGCGATATCCAATGTTCCATAGCGACTCGTGCATTTGATACACATTTTATTTTAATTGTTCTAACTAGTGTTCGACACACACTATGATCTATCTTCCGATTGGACCACGCCTGTGGCGTCGATAGGTTAACTTAGCATACAATGATGCATTTTTACTTAGGCATGAAGGAGTAAAAAGAAGAGTCGGTCCTCCTACCTTAAGCCGATATGCCTTGTTGTTTATCGAGCTGATGTGGCTCGATTTCATAACTTTATTGCACGGCCAAATCTTCTGACTTAGCCATTCGAGCACTTCTTGTTTCACTAAACTACTCGATCGATTCTGGCCTACCGTGCCTAAGTCCCAGCCCGTTGCGAGGCGGTAATTTAGTTTTGCGGATCCGTTACGAATGAGGCAAAATACCGACCTCTAATATTTCAGCATAAACGGATAGCCTGCACATGAAACCAACTAAAATCAATACTTGCATCGATTCGGACTTGCACCTTGGGTCGATTCGATTTCTTAGAATCTTCAAGCCGACTCAACGTACTTATCCTTCGGGGCAATGCAGTACTTTGCATCGATTCAACTCGGTACATTCTTTGGGACAATGCAACTCTTCATATCGACTTAGTTTGATGCATTATTTGGGACAACGTAACTCTCTTATTGATTCACATCGATATATTTCATTCGGTCAACGCGATTCTTTGAGTCAATGTCTCAGCGTAATGTGCCGTGTAGAGTAGGACATTACAGAATATACCACTCAAAAAAAGGTTCGTCCTCGAACCAAAACCAACACTCCGATTAAGTGTTTTATAGATCGTTTCACGATCTCGTCCCATCAATGTTGTTCAGTTTTACACTATCTTGCAAGCTTTTCTTTAGCATTTCAAAGTCTTTCCTGCAGCTCGATTTGAATTTTGTATACAACTCGATTTGGATCGTACACCTATTCAAGACATCCCAAAAATATATGTATTTCAGCCAAGCCCAGTGGTAGAAAATTGGAACAAAGCTGACAGGTAAATTTCAATGCTATGCTTGCCATCTCGTACTCTCGATCGGACTTATATTTAGCAACTGTTTTCAAAATTTTATCGTATACGTATATTATACATACGTGATTCATTCAATAAAGTCACTGCACGCAACGCAATTCAAAATCGCATTTCTCGTTTCGTATGGACTATCAATTTTACACGTTGCATCGAGCCGTCGCACACCTGATCGCAACGATCCTTCACAATGCCTTGCTCTCGAAGTTGCCACCCAACTATTTTCGAAGTCTGGCTATGCAACTTATCTCGATACGATTTCCTTTGTTGACTTGCAAATGTATCAACATACAAGACTACGCCCGCTAGGTTACTTACATAGACACCATGCTTAAATTCTCCCAACGCAACTTTAAATTGACATTCCATAAAGGCCACAATCTATCCGACAGAAAAGTTTACATCGAGATGACGGTGCTCAAGGCAACAATCACTTTGACCCAAAGTCTCTACGATGCATCTTACGTTCGATTCCTAATGAGTAAGAATTTACTAGCTAAATTTCCAACTTATCCGTCTTGCAACATCGAATATAAGTTCGATTCACGCAAGCTCAATTGCAAGGTGAATCCAAATCTAACGACATAACTCGTAAGTCATTATCTTACCACTCGCGCTCGTGTATAGCACGATTCTTAAAATCGCCTAGACTTATCATCAACATGTACCACATTATATTTGTTATCAATGCAATTTCATATGCGATATCGCATGGGTCATCTTACGGTCTGCAATATTCAATTTGATTTGGCGGTCAAGTCTTCTAGGGTCAGCTGCCACGAAACTACGCTCGATAATTGTGGATCATTACCGAAGGACAGTTACTATGAACCATGCTATATTATTTCGGAGTCAAATCATGTTTCGACGATTTCTATGCGATTACCTAAATTCGAGCAAAGCCATTTCTGTCGGCGCAACTGATGCGCAACTATTCTCCGAGTGAAGTCATGCACTACCATCGATGATTCCAAAATTTACGAAATATCTACTCGTATTGAGTTCGAGTCTATCTACACACGGTCGACACCCGAGATGCTATACGCTTCGAAACAATCGTTGATAACTTTACGGTCTCACCCTGATCAATCACAAAGTTTTCGATCAACCAGTTCGACAGTTCCGTATTACTAATTCCAAAATCTCGATATCGTAGGCCCGTTTTATTTTATGTTCTCACATCGTGCTTACGTTTCCTTGCGTATTGATTCTGATAGGTCGTATCAATTTCGATACCACGAGAGTCAACTTTGAATCCGCATCAACGTCGACTTTAGTTCGCATTGCATACATCCAAGTTCACTACAAATTTTTTTATACGCATCAACTCGTTTCCCGTTTTCATCGCATCCCGCTATACTATGATTGTATAACCGAGTTACCGATTATCCAACATCGAACCCTCAAGTTATACGATCACGTCCTCTAAGTTTTTGCGTGTTTCAGTCGTACTCAAATGAGTTTCGTCGTAACGTAACCAACTATCTCTTAGGCACTATTTACCCGCATCAACCAACTCTTCACCGAAGTCGTACATCGTGCAATCCGATTATAATTCACCTCGTCCAACATTCTATCGAGATCACAAGTCGTGCAATTCGATTTCGATTCGCCTCGCCCAATATTTCTATCAAGATCGCAAGTCGTGCGGCTCGTTTGTAAGTTCAAAATTTTTCTTTCCCTTCGATCTGATTATTGCTTCAAGGCATAATTGTTTCGCTAGTCTCGATCGTTCGACCGACTTATAAATTTTCGTCCGAGACGTATCATTCATTGATATGAGTACCCGCCCTATCGTTCCAACCGATTTTCGAAGAACATTTGCATCAACATACCGTCATACAAATTTCCAATCGAGTCTCGGTACTCTCCCATCCATTACGGACAAACCTTCCACAATTCTCACAATGCGACGATGCAATTCATCGCACAAGTGGTATATCATATACCACTCAGAATCGAGTCATTTATCGCATACGTGGTATGGCATATACCACTCGGAAATCAAGTCATTTTCCTTGCATCATACTCGGTATGAACCAACAATCTCTTCCGACTCACGATTTCTGTAGTGATCGTGCTTGATCATAACTGTAACTTTGATTAATCAAAATTTGACATAATTCGGCTAATGTGTACATTCGCCAATACAAGTTCAAGTTCGGTGCGATGTCAGACGATTCGTTTCTATCGATTTATAACTTTTTGTTTCCATCCGTTGCACCGCGTGCAACGATTCATTTTAGATATCTGTTGCACTCCATGCAGCGATTTTACTTTGACACACATTGCACCACGTACAACGATTTTACTTCCGATATGTATTGTACAGCGTGAAATATTTTCTTTCTGATATGCGTTGCACTTTGTGCAATAATTTATTTCCGATAACCATTGCATCTCGTGCAAGTATTTATCTGTGACATTCAAAGCCATTGCTCGAATCCGTTCAACACATTCGATATCAAGTTTTATTATCCTTGCATGCATCATTCACACTTCAACTCGTTGTAATTTGATACAACAATATTTTATTTCACTCGTTACACTTCATGCAACTTTTTATTTCTCTCGTTGTACTTCATACAATATTTTATTTTCCATTCAACTTTGTTGCATTGCAACATCGAACATCTTATTTCATATTTTTTAACTTGTTGCACTTGCAGCAACAATATTTCACGGCTCGTTGCACTCAATGCAATGAAATGCTTCACGATCTTTCTCAGCAAACATCATATAATTTTCAAAACACATGCGACAAAATTACACGATTTGTATTAGACTTATTGTATGGAACATCCAGTGCAGCATCGAGTAGAGTCAAGAGTGATTTGATGGTGGTGGACAACTTTTAGAATTGTAATAAAGCGAGCGTCCAGAGGAAATAGAACCTAGAGCTCTGATACCAATTTGTCATGCCCCGACCCACAAAATCGCTCGTCCTCGCAATGATTTATCCGAATCATAGTCCTCGCTGGGCGTGATGCCGTACGAGTCTCGAGTTACACTCGTACAAGGCAAGATGACGAGTTCTCAAATGGTTATCTTTGATTTGATATTAGCAACGGAAGAAAACAGAGTATACGAAACAATTCTCTTTATTGATAATGAACTGAGATTACAAAGGCTTTCAATAGTCCAACTGAATTTGCCAGATTGGCTATAACACACAAGTTCTCTCTTACCTACAAAGGATTTCACCGTTCCATACATCATGCCTTCTATATCTCGGCCGCATCAATCATGTTGTAAGTCCGAGCGTAAATGCGATCGCACGCTTCAAATATTGCGGCATTCCATGCCTCTGCTCGATCAAGCGAAGCTTCGCCGCGAGCAATCTATTCCCTGCACCCTGCATGAAAGCTGGTAGGGGATCAGTACATTCGTCCTCGCATGTACTGATGAAAAGACCCACTTTCTATACCGATATTTAGTATTTATGTTGAATCATGCAACTTAGCTTATGATCTTGCTATATTCTCCTTAGAGTCGATTTCATAGCATATTCGAAAGCGGTAAAGCATGTTACCATGGCAAGCATGTTATTTCAATTGAATAGGCAAGCAGGCAAGCAATCTCGTGTTTGTATCGTGGCGCGACTTCTTACCATCATAGACGCACTCGCCCTTGTATCGACGCAAGGTGAATACGCCCCATTTTTTTTCTGTTATGTTATAAGTGCTCTCTATGCAGGATCTATGTGTACATGATACATACTTGCCTGCACTTTCAATCCATCGTTTCTTAACTATATGAAGGTCATTGGCGTATCCGCGCCAGAATGGACTAAAGGTTTCTCTTTTCTTTTCTTTCTCTCTTTCTTTCTTTTCTTTCTCTTTCTTTCTTTTCTTTCTCAGCCTGGCGCCTCTCATAGTGGGTTCTATCCGAATTACGGAGACCTTTACCATCATTTACGACTTTTTATATCTCGCTAAGCGGTCGCTAATCGTCTTACGGATGTGCACCCCTCAAAGATTATATCCCTCCTAGGCCGAACGGTCCCGGTGCCCCAACGCAACCCGTTCAAAGGGAACACCCGTGCACGGGAGATTATCTCATCTTTTTTTCAAGTCCATTCGACCATGCAACGTACTATTATTCAAACAACCAAACATAGTCTTGAGTTCGAGACTCAGACTTTATCATCTCGTATTTCTCTTATTAACTTTCTATGTTCTCACATTCTATACTTTGTTTCAATGTTCAATGGCATCATGTCTCAACTCAATGTTCGTCAACCGAACGACCCGAAGGTCCCTAAAACTTTTCGAGACATCATGTCATATCTGACAGTTCCGTCACCTTCATGCCACAACTGTTCTCTTCGCAACGAAGCCATCTTTTATAATTCTCGTGCACGTAGGCACGCTTTGACATGATTGTTCTCATTTCTTCGAGTCGTGCATGCTATGCAAGCCTCGATATCGTAATTCTATGTTCTTAGCCTTAAAGTTTAATGTTCGTGGCTTGCATGCTAGGGCGCTCGCCTTCATAATCTTTCAATGTGCTAGCCTTTCTAACTCGTGTACGAAGGCACGAAATGGCTCGTACACGAAGGCACTCGTCGAATACAGTTATCCCATAGTCTTGTGGCTTGCGCACTGAGGCACTCGCCTTTGCGATATCCAATGTTCCATAGCGTCTCGTGCATTTGATGCACGTTTTATTTCAATTGTTCTAACTAGTGTTTGACACACATTATGATTTATCTTTCGATCGGACCACGCCTGTGGCATCGATAGGTTAACTTAGCATACAATGATACATTTTTACTTAGGCATGAAGGAGTAAAAAGAAGAGTCAATACTCCCACCTTAAGCCGATACGCCTTGTTGTTTGCTGAGCCGATGCGGCTCGATTTCATAACTTTGTTGTACGGCCAAATCTTCTGACTTAGCCATTCGAACACTTCTTGTTTCATTGAACTACTCGATCGATTCTGGCCTACCGTGCCCAAGTCCCAGCCCATTACGAGGCGATGATTTAGTTTTGCGGACCCGTTGCGAATGAGGCAAAATGTCGACCTCTAATATTTCAGCGTAAACGGATAGCCTTTATATTAAACCAACTAAAATCAATACTTGCATCGATTTAGACTTACACCTTGGGTCGATTCGATTTCTTAGAATCTTCGAGCCGACTCAACGTACTTGTCCTTCGAAAAAATACAGCGCTTCGCATCGATTCAACTTGATGCATTCTTTGGGATAGTACAACTCTTCGCATCGACTTAGTTCGATGTATTGCTCGGGATAATGTAACTCTCGTATCGATTCACATCGATACATTTCATTCGGTCAATGCGACTCTTTGAGTCAACGTCTCAGCGTAATACGTCGTACGGAGCGGGGCATTATACTTACAGTTGGTCAAACAGGTCATCGATTCATGGCAGTAGGTACTTGTTCCACACGGTTGTCTTGTTGAGTTTCCGATAATCAATGCATAGCTGTACTGATCCGTCTTTCTTTTTCGTGAACAGCATGGGAGCTCCCAACGGAGAGACGCTAGGGCGAATAAATTTGTGGGCTAGCAATTCTTGTAGTTGCACCTTCTGCTCTTTCAGTTCAGCTGGGGCTAGTCGGTAAGGCGCTTTTGATATCAGTAGTATATCCGGGAAGGTCTCGATGCTGAATTCTATCTCTCGATCCGGCGGCATCTCGGGCATTTTGTTTGGGAAAACGTCGGAGAAATCTGTCACAACATCAGTCTGTACCATGTTTGCAATATCCTTCCTCGTATCTAGAACTGATGCCAAGTATCCCGTATAGCCGGAACACAACATAGGCCTTGCCAAAATTGTCGATATCAGCATGGCTGTCTTCAAGACTATACCGCATGAATATGAGAACTCTGTCTCGCCAGAAAGACGAAACACAACTATCTTCTCCGCACACTCGATCGTTGCATGGCAGGAGTCCAACCAATCCATGTACAGAATTATGTCATATTTTTTGATGTCTAGGACGATAACTTCCAAGGATAGATTTCTGCTTCCGATACAAATGTGGCCGTTCTTACAAATAAAGTTTACAGGCATATCGACTCCCGATGGAGTGCTAACACTAATGTTCATATCTAGTGATTACATGGCTAATTTATTTTTTTAGCAAAATCTGCAGATATAAAACTATGCGTTGCACCCGAATCGAATATGTTTGCCATTAAAATATCAAAGACAGGTATTACAGAAACACTAAAATTGATTGCAAACTCGCTTGTACAAATAAAAGCCTAGAAAGAAATCCTCGAAAACAATCTAAGTACAATTGTTTAGTTTTTTATTTTGGGGGTGACGGTGGAGGCTCGAAAAAGTGTATCAACTCTGCCTTACTCCTTGGACTATCTGACGCAGTCTTAGCTCCTGAAAAAATTGCCCTTCGTAGGTTGCCAGCCTCTTGCAGGGGTGTGGCACCATGCTATTTATAGTGATATATGTTTTGAGCCGCATAGATGGTCCGTGGCCACGTGGCTACAGCAGCACGTAAAGACCCACTCTTTGGCCGCCAGCTGGCGATTTGTTAGGATTTTGTTGCAGCAAATCTGGGTGGTTGAGACTTGGTCAGCCTGCCACGTTTCCTATCGCAGGATAGGATTAATCTACTGGAGTCATTTTGAGTCGCATGAGTCTCTCAGTTTTCGGCCATGCTGGACCGCATAAGACTTATGCGGCTTAGGTCGCAGTCTCCTTTAGTCCGCATGTAGTTTAAGGACTTTTGAGCCGTATAGATTCTGTATTTTGGGCCGCATAAAGCTCATGCGGCTTAGGTTACAGTCACCCTTGGCCGTATGAAGCTTAGAGACTTTAGGGCCGTATAGGTTGAGCCGCATAAGGTTCATGCGGCTCGGGTAGCAATCCTTCTGGCCGCATGACTATGTCTAAGCACATGAACCCTGTTTTTAGTGACATGACATTTTGTCTGATTACGTCTTATCTTTTTGTCAGAGTGTCAGAGCTGTCATTTTTGTCAGTTTAGACATAGTTTGTCAGCTTTATCAGAAGGACTGATCAACTTGGCCGCATATCTTCCTTCTGTGGTTCGAATCAGTCTGGTTGCAGATGGGCCGCATGGGGTACTGAATCTGTCATACGGCTCTCCTTTATATGGACCAATTTGGTCCAAAGTACTCATGCGGCCAATTGTGACCCGTATGAACCCCATATTTTTCATGCTTCTACAAGACCCCCTTCAAAGTTTTCAAATTGCAAATTTGGAATACTTTGAATAAGAAGCATGGAGATATGTCATGCCGCAGGGAGTCTTCAAGTCAGGAGAGACCTTTAGCCGCAGGGAGATCTTGAGCCGCAGAGAAATCTTGAGCCGCAGAGAGACCCAATCCAGCCTGCCAGCTGTCACTGCTGCATTTAATTACTTGATTTGGTTTTAGATTTGGGTTCTTTTTTCGAGATAAAGCCGACGGTTACTTTGGATAAAATCCTCAAACGTTGTCATTATCTTTAATGATCTCGAGAATCGAAGAGGCACTCTTCCGAAACTCTATAAATAGGGGTCATTTGGAGAGAGGTTTTTCTCTTTCACCTTCTTCTCCTTCGTCTTCATCTTTCTGTCTCAATTTTGCCACGGCTCCAAAAGCTTCCAAGTCGACTGGTGCTGCGGCCAAAGAGAAGGGACTTGCCTCTCCGTCGAGAGCAGCGGACTCTCCTTCCATTCATCCCGACGTGCAACCCCCTATCAAGGGTAAGGACGGTGGAAAGACGACGACTAAAATTTTGAATGGCCATATCGCATATTTTATGCGCGGGCCTGTCATATATCGCCTCTGTGCTTTAAGCCTGGTCGATGCATGCCCTATCTCATTTGGACCGCATGTGTTCTGTATGATAGGGCCGCATGGGCTGAGCCGCATAAGCGCTACACATTCGAACCTGAACCGCATAAGTGCCCCAAGACTGATCCGCATGAGCACTTCATGACTGAGCCACATAAGTACCTCATGACTGAGCCGCATGAGTTCTGTTTGGCTAGGCCGCATAGCTGAAAAGGAGCCCATTCACTTTGTCTTTATATGACTATCTTCTTTCTTTGATTTTTTTTGCAGCATCCATGCCGAAGGCTGAGACTATTGTGAAGGAGGAGATGCTGCCTCCTTTCATAAAACAAGAGTCACCGTTTGTTAAGGAGGAGGTGATACCAAAAGTTGAGGTAAAAGAAGAGCTGGCATCCATCGGGGAGGGAATCACTCCCAAGATTGAGGCTGCTGTAA
Organism: Iris pallida; assembly: GCA_029216955.1. Lineage (NCBI taxonomy): Eukaryota > Viridiplantae > Streptophyta > Magnoliopsida > Asparagales > Iridaceae > Iris > Iris pallida. Next base: position 18,001,317 of record JANAVB010028397.1, read on the forward strand.
AGGAGGAGCCCAAGTCTGAGGGCAGTAGCACTGGGAGTTCTGACCCTCCTGTCCCTCCCGAAGACCTCAATCAAATAGATCTTTCGTATGCGAAATGGCTAAGGGAATGGTATATGCCTCAACACAACTATGATCCTTGACTGTAGGGATCCGTGGGTTGCCATGTAACTGTTGTTTCCGGGAATATGAAAAATAAACGTTCGTATTTGTCTTTGTGTTTCTGTCTGTCTTTAGTTGTAGTTTGTGTTTTGCTTCTTTTGGACATCAGTGTAATTCTTTACTGGAGATGTAGTTCTACGAATGTAACTGATTTTGAATAAATAGAATACATTCACTCCATTTTTTGCTTGTGGTATCTGTGGTGCTTGTATTAGAGGGCCTAATACAACATTTTGATAAAGAATATCCTACTGTGGGACTTTTTGTGGACCTATTGCCCTTTTGTGCATCTGAAAATGTGAGCAAATAGATTTGAATGATATTTTGTGGACCTACTACTCTTTTTGTGCACCGATGGTGTGAGTAATAGATTAGGAAAACTTATGTGGACCTATTACCCTTTTGCGTACTGGTAGTGCGGGTAATAGATTTGAAACGAAACCTACCAGAGGTAATATGGATGTGATAGGTTTTGTGGTCTTAACACCATATCTTTTATCCCGGGTTAGGTATAGGTGTTAAGTCGGGAGACTATCGGTATCAGAGGTAATATGGACGTGACATACTATAATCAGACATAATCTTTGGTGGACCTATTACTCTTCTGCGCACTAGTGGTGCGAGTAATAGATTTTGAGACAAAAACCCAACAAAGGTAATATGGACGTGATTGGTTTTGTGGTCTTAACACCATATCTTTTATCCCAGTTTGGGTACAGGTGTTAAGTCAGGAGATTATCGGTATCATAGGTAATATGGACGTGACACACGATAATCAGGAATGATTTTTGGTGGACCTATTACCCTTTTGCGTACTGGTGGTGCGAGTAATAGATTCGAGACAAAACCCAACAGAGGTAATATGGACGTGATAGGTTTTGTGGTCTTAACACCATGTCTTCTATCCCGGGTTGGGTACAGGTGTTAAGTTAGGAGATTGTCTATATCAGAGGTAATATGGACGTGATATATGACAATTGAAACATCAAAGTGGAAGTTCAGAGGTATCAATATACATGACTTGTCACTCAGAGAGATGCAATGTGAGTCCCCTCGGAGGGACCAGAGTGTAAGTTCAGAGGTACCTGATGTACATAACTTGACATTCTAGGAAGTATGGGGATGGTTTTAAATATAGTATTTTTTTAGAAACTTACCATTGATGGGCATCATAAGCAAGTCTCCATTTTGCTTTGCGAGCCGGTATGCGCCATTGGAGAATACAGTCTCGATGATGAACGGACCCTCCCATTTAGTCTAGAATTTGTCGGAGGTCTTGTGAGTCATAACCATTGGTCTGCGAACGGCCAAGACGAGATCGCCGACTTAGAATATTCTCTGTTTGACTTTCTTGTTGAAAGCCCAAGAGATGCGCGCTTGGTAGAGCTCTATGCTTTGTTGAGCTTGTAAACGCTTCTCGTCTCAGGCTTCCAGTTCTTGTAATCGTCGGAGGTGGTTGTCATCTGACGTCAATCGGTAAGTAAGGGCCACGCGAAGCGAGGGGATCTGAGTCTCCAATGGGAGAACTGCCTCACTCCCGTAAACCATGGAGAACGGCGTATTTTCTGTAGCCGTCCGAATCATAGTGCGATACGCCCATAAGCACTCGCCAGGCTTTTCATTCCAGTCGTGTTTGCTTGAAGACACGAACTTTTTGAGAAGCTTGATTATGGTTTTGTTGAAGGCTTCAGCCAGACCATTAGTCGATGGGTTGTATGTCGCCGAGGCCATATTTTGAATCCGATTCTTGTCATAAAATCGATAGAAAGCGTGGCTTGCGAACTGCGGACCATTGTCGTGAATAATCCTCTGGGGTAGTCAAAAACGATAGATGACATGATATTTTATGAAACTAATCACGTTTGATGTCTTTACCTCTGCAAGCGGAACAGCTTCCGTCCATTTGGAGAAGTAATCGGTGATTTCAAGTATGAACCGATGCCCCCTAGACGACGGTGGGGTGATTGGCCCAATGATGTCCATTCCCCACGCTTCAAATGGCCAAGAGGCCACTGTTGGGTACAAGAATTTGGATGGCAGATATATGTAATCTGTGTGGATCTGGTAAGCCTTACACTTCTTTGCATAATCAACTGCATCTGCTACGATTGTGGGCCAGTAATAACCCATCCGGTGAAGACGATATTACAATTTTGGGCCAGGTTGGTGAGCCCCACAAGCATCATCGTGAGCCTCACGTAAGGCTTCTTTGGCTTCTGCATTTGACAGGCATCTTAACAGTAGCCCATCGTAGGATTGTTGATATAACATTTTTATCTCTGTATCATAGAAGAATATGAGAGAACGTCTTCTGATTGAAGTTGCTTTCTTCACATTCTCTGGCAGAATTTTGTAGACTACAAAGTCGATGAGTGGGCATCTCCAGTCTTGTATGTCGTTGGTTATCTGGGCGGAGTAACTCGTACCCAGTTGAACATTGTCCTTGGGACATACCAACTTATGGCCTATCACGTCGACTAGATGATGAGCATCATTTGGAACTGTCAAGGAAGCAGCGAGGCCTGCTAGGGCATCGATTTCAATATTTTGGAGCCTAGGAACATTCTCTATAAAGAACCCCTCTAAGGTTGCAATGATGGCAATTGCTGTCTGATGGTAGGGAATCAGGTCCTCGTTGTAAACCTCGTATGAGCCTCGGATCTGATTAACAATCAGCTGCGAGTCGCCATACGCTTCCAGGTACTCGACCCCCACCTCTTTTATGAGTTGGAGTCCGATGACTAGAGCGTTATATTCGGCTATATTGTTTGAACAGGGTTCTGTGAGAGAATACGCCCGATTGACCATCTGTCCAGAGGGAGAAATTAATACTACCCCGAATCCAACGACGATATCACCTTTTGGCCCCGTTCTTGAAGTACCGTCAAAGAACATTTGCCAAATGGCATCATGTGAAGTCATGTTCGAGGCGACGACTTCTTCGGGGATTTCTTCATAAATTCTGGTTGTTTTTCAGCCTGGATGGGCTGCTAAGAAGTCGGCCATGGCTTGACCTTTGACAGCCTTCTGCTAAACAAAAACCATGTCGTAGGGGGAGAACAGTATCGCCCAGGTGGCTAGACAAGAACTGAGCGCGCCTGGTTTGGTCATGAGAACCCTGAGAGGATTAACTCGTTAGACGACATGGATGGTCTGCCCTGTCACATAGTGTTGTATTTTCAAAATAGCGAACACTAGGGCAAGGCACTCCTTCTCCACTGCAGTGTACCTATGTTCCGGTCCTACCATCATTCGACTGAGATAGTAAATAGCTTGTTCATGTCCCGCGTCATTATTCTGTGCTAACAAAGCACCGAGGGAGTGTTCCATCGCCCATACATAGAGCAGGAAGGGCTTTCTGGTGACCGGGGCTACCAGAACTGGGGGATTCGTCATGTATTCCTTAATGTCATCAAAAGCACGCTGACATTCCTCGTTCCATACGAAAGAGACACATTTCCTCATGAGTTGAGTGAAGGGTTTACATCGCCCTGAGAGGTTAGATATGAACCTCCTGATGTAGGCTAGTCTTCCCTAAAGGCCACGGAGTTCACGGAGGTTCCTCGGTGGACTCATCTCCAGGATTGCTTTTGTTTTATCGAGGTCTATGTGAATGCCCCGAAAAGTAATGACGAAGCCCAAGAACTTTCTGCTGGACACGCCCAGGAAAGACTTGGTGGGATTCATCTTTAGATTGTGCGTTCGCATGAGGTCGAACACTGTTCTCAAATCATGTAAGTAATTATTTTTGGAGCAGTTTTTGACGGCGATGTCGTCAACGTAACAGTCCACCGTCTTGCGCAAGTGTTCTCTGAAGATGACGCTCATAGCACGTTGATATGTAGCACCGGCGTTCTTCAGGCCGAAGGGCATAACCGTATAACAATACATGCCGATCGGTATTCGGAATGACGTATGCTTCTCATCATCAGAAGAAATTTTGATTTGATTGTACCCTGAAAAGCCATCCATAAAAGACATGCACTCGAAGCCACACGTATTATCGATCATTATGTCGGTGATCGAAAGAGGGAATTCATCCTTAGGGCATGCCACATTCAGATTGCGAAATTCGATACAGATTTGGATCTTTTCGTTCTTCTTGATGACTGGTACTATGTTGGCTACCAAGTCTGGGTGCTGCTCTTCACGGATGAAATCGGTAGCTATAAGCTTGTTTACTTCTACTTTAATGGAGTTCATGATGTCTGGATGAAACCGTCGCTGCTGTTGTTTGACTGGTTTTGCATCCGGATAAATGTTAAGCTTATGAAGTACGATCTCGGGATTTAACCCTAGCATGTCTTCATAGCTCCAAGCGAAGACGTCAATGTATTCTCTGACGAGTTGCAACAGCGACTCTCGCTTATTGTCCGTCAGGCTTTTACTGAGGAAGTTTGGCTTCATGGAGGATTCATCCCCAAGGTTAATTAACTTGCATGACCTCGTCTTCAGTGGGAGGGTCTCGTAGTTCAAAGTGCTTCTCCCATTGTGCATCCAGTTGTTGGACCCATGGCTTCAACTCAATCGGTTCGAGTAGATCTTCGTCTTCCTCTTCAATATCAGCGGATGTCATGTTGACATATAATGTCTGCCTAATTATATCTCCAATGCTGCCATCGGAGTCGTAAGTGGGTGACTCGGACGAATGAGAGTGCCACTCGCATTCTTCATCGGAACTTTCGGGCGTTGTTGCTGGTGTAACATACCCGAGGCCGTGTCTGGATTTGTGATAATAATGCTGAGATTTTCCAGTCGGTGTTGACAGCCGTAGAGGCGATCGCCGACCGCTGCCGTAATTCTGGCCCGGGGTAGCCTCCATGTCGTACCCCCCGCTTTTGCATGAAATACTTGGCTTGAGAACTATACAGGTAGAGTGGTAATCTTCCAGCGTCGGGTTCGAGATCGAACTCTTGTGGCGTGAAAGATTAAGGACCTTCTTTTCGGCCAAAGATGATCGTATGACCCCATGCTCTTCTGCCTGGGACTAGGAAGTAAGCGCCTTTAATAGGAGCAAGTCGATTTGCGGTATGGACGGTTGTCACCTGTGTGTGCAGGTTAATGTCTAGACAGTCCCGTGCAGCATAGATCAGATTAAGCTTATCATACTCAGAATAGTCTAACGGCAGCCTCTTATTGATGAAATAAGGAATTTTGTCCACAGGGATTACATCATCAGGAGAGGGGCTATCCACCTATGTAACCAGGTACTTGGCGAGTTCTACATCCTTTTCGTCTACCCCCTGCGAGCCCAGAGGTTCGGATGCTGTCTTTGGCAGCTTGACCACCAAGGGTTCTGCTAGTGGCACTGGCTTGCCTAAGGGCCTCGGGTCAACATTTGATTGTTGGCTCAATTTGGGAAGACGGATAATCATCGGCTCGGTAGAGGACTTCGTGTCTTCCGGTTGCCTTTGAGTAGATTTTTGCAATCGGATCACCATCGGCATCACAGAGGGCCTCACATCTTCTTGTTGCCTTTGATTGGATTTCGGCAATCGGATCACCATCGACCCTATGACGGTTTTGGCTCCTGGCTGGATCTCGGGAGCCGGATGACCATTGGTTCCAACTGCGCAGGTGAGGCAGGAGAACCAGGCACCTCTTTATGCAAAGTTACGACAAGGGGTGCGGCTTTGCCCGGTTTACGGGCCTGGAGATGAATTCTCAAGGGTTCCTCTGGCCCTGTGATGGCCTCCAGTTCGTCAGTTATGTGTTTCTTGGATTCGTCATATAGATAAGCCTCCGAAGAGTAATAAGATTCAACCCCTTTGAAGGGATTGATGTCGGCGAATTCAGTCTTCACGAAGCCGTGCTTACTGACATACTTGAAGCACTGGTGAAGGGTGGATGGCACGATCATATAGTCATGTATCCATGGACGTCCCAGAAGGATATTGTAGGATGTGTCTGCATCTGTGATGTAGCATGTAACCTCCGTCTTCCGGTCACCAATCTGACATTTCAATCGGATCTTCCCTAGGGGATAGCTCCTTCCCGAGTTGAAACCGCTAATGGCAGTATTGGTCGCCGCTAGCCAGTGCATAAGGATGCCCAAAAGTTGGAGCAAGATTTTCGGGATGATGCTTATCGACGAGCCAGGGTCGATATGCATCCGATCCACCTTGATGCCGCCTATGTATCCAGTGTAGTACAAGGGGCGATCATGCAAGTTGGACTTGATCAACATATCTTGAGGGGTAAATACGATGTTGGGCATTGCATCTGCGTAATTGTTTCCATGTACATCTGCTAACGGGTCTTTCCTTGGAGGCTTGACCTGGGCGAGGTAGGCGTCAGCATTTTGGAGTGCTTCGCTCAATACGACACGAAGATTCTTGGAGAGCCTTAGGAGTTCGTATAACGACAACTTTGCTGGCATATTAGCAAATTGTGCTAATATGTCAAAGTTGTAAGGTCTCTCCAGCTCTTGAGGTGTGTCGTTACGGAGTGGCCTGTCGAAGCGGGTTTTCTTTGGCTTGGACTTATCTGCCGGTGGAGGCTGAGACGGCCTTGGAACATCAGAGGCAGGCAACGTTGCCGGCTGAGGATCTTCGACTGAACTGCCCAGTGTGAGCTGGACTTGTGCCCCAGACCGGATAACAACGGCTGTCGCTTCCTCAGCTTCGGCTGAAATTGTATGGTAGGATCTAGACTTTCTGCCCTTCTTCTCGTTGGTAGGAGATGACACCGCCTGGGTAACTTCGGGCACTAAGTCCGGTTGCTCCCACATGACCTCTCATCGCGATGTAGTGAGAGATACCAATCTAGATGTCTGGTTCCGGACGGATGGAAGATTAGTAACCTCCATCATTGCCCGAGGGACAGGTGTTATCCCGTCTGGAGTATTTGTTAGGGGAAAGTTACCGAATTGAACTAATACCATGTTTGCAGCCACAACAACCTCTTTGAAATCAATCGACAGAGCTTTGGAGTCGATAAGACTCTGGATGTACCGCTTTAATTGGAAGCAGTCATGAGTGGAATGATGGACATAAAGGTAAAAGTGATAATATTTTGGGTCCTCCACTTCTGCCGCTCGAGGCTCGCACCTTGGTGGAGGGAGCTGGATCCTACCCCCTTGTAAGAGCATATCGAAGATAGATTTGACATGACTATCTTTAAATGAGTAATTCACCTTGGGCCACTGACCTTCTACCTGTTTTTGTTTAGGCTTCTTGGTCGCATCAGTGACCATGTCCTGTTTGCCTTTATTGTCCTGGTTGGAGGTGCCGCTACTGTTGTTGTTGCTGGAGGTGGAACCAGGACGTTTGCCCTTATCCTCTCCATCTGGGATGTGTAATCCCAACTGGCGAGCCTTTTTCAACTTTGCCTCCAAATTGGTAGCACTTATGATGAAGGTCGTCCAATCCCTGAACTGATCGTCTTCCATCTAGAGGCTAATTGCGGGGAGCAACTTCTTCTGGCAGATTTCAATTAAGGAGCTTTCGGGATTGCCTTGGGGCAATATCATTGCGGTTTGGCAGAACCGCTCGATATAGTTCATTGTCAGCTCCCTCTCTCCCTGAACGACGTCCATGAGAGACGACATTGTCACATTATGCCCTACTTCGTAGAATCTCTCCAGGAATATGTGCTTGAAGCTATCAAAAGAATGGATGCAGTTGTCGGAAAGGTTGCGGTACCAGTCGAACGCGATCCCCTCCAATTCTCCGATGAATAATCGTGTGAGGATAGCGTCGCTATGCGACAAGTGGTCGGTTGTGACCTCAAAATAAGTCATGTACCGACTAGCAGAGGTCTTCCTGTCATACAAATCTATATGGAACGGTTTATAGCGTAGGAAAAAGAAACATCTCTCTACGCGACGGGATATGGCTGCCGTATTCTGAGGTCTCGGAAGGAGTCTCGGGCATTGAACATTGCTCGAAGCTCCTGGACTTTCCTCCTTGCCTCTCTGACTTCATCTGCAGCTGAAGGAGCGGATGCTCCTAGAGGATTATCACCCAAAGGAGCAGGGGTCGTGTTGGAGTCCGCATTGACCGCGGGTCCCAAGCTTGTTTGTCCAGGCGTCCTTGCTGGTTGGTTCGGCAAGGCGACTTTGATTTTGTCTACTGACTTGACCATGGACAGGAGCATGGATTCAAGTACTTCTAGACATTGTCGGTCAGTAGGTGCTTCATAATCATCGTCGGCCATAAAGACTGTCCGCACGTGGGTAGACATAGAAGGGATCGTAGCAGAGGTGCTCTCTGTGTCGTACCCTCGTACCGAAAAATCGTCGGAAAATGTCAGAATGTCTTCCTCCTCGGACTCGGAAGGGGTGCTACCCCCTGTGCAGGAAGCCGCATCATCTTGGTGAAGGCAGTCATCCTCAGGGATGTCTACGTCTGTCGCATAATTCCAGTGGACCTATACCCCCTGTGTATGCTCATAAAATACCGGGTTGTCGCATATATTGAGGGGACTGCTATCCCCAGCTTCATCTACTCCCAAGGAGGCGAAGGTGCACCCATAGGTACTGGAAGCTTCTTTTTGGATCGAGTGCCTAGATAGACACTCTCTGTGGCTGTCGGCGGTAACCCTCCAGATGAGAGTTTTCTTGCAGTGCTGGTTGAGATTGCCGGGCTGGAAGAGTCTGTCTTCTTTTCTCCCTTGCCTGGAGGAACCTTCCGAGTTGAATTACAGGAGGCAAAAGGAAACTCTTTATCTTCCAAAATTTGCACCTGTTTCTCGAGTTGTTGTCGGACAGGTGCCGGCTGCTACAGTCGTTGGAAAACGGACTGCCGATCTTCAGGTGCTGTCGACTTGTCACAGCAGCAGTTGATGATGACTTGGGTTCAACGACGTCCTGAGAGGGGCTCATCGCATGCCAAGGTTGCCTTCTTGCGTTTGTGAGTAATCACCTCACGCAAGTCGATAGTAGGCTGATCTACCTTTGCATCAAACTTGTGGACTCGGGTATCCCGAGCGCACAGGTGCGTAGGTATCATGTTTGCTGCCTGATCCGAGGCTAGTAAAAGCACTTACTCTCGATCATTGGAGGGAGACTTTTGAGACCCACCCTGTCCGTTAGCCCTGGGGGACTGGACGCGGGTGGTTCTGTACAACTTTTCATCAGGAGCCCGTATAACAGTTAACGATGCCCGTTGACGGTCAGTAGCTTGGACAGTTGACTGGGCATGTTAGGCCCGTACTGTCCTAGACTTCTTTAATTTAGCACCTGAAGGTGCATAGTAAGAAGAGTCCTGATTGGAAAATTCCATATTCTCAATGGGCAGCACGGAGTCGGGCCCGCATGAGAGACGGTCGAATACAAAGCTTCTGACAGGGCCGCATGAGACATCCTGTCTGAGGCCAGGATTGGCTGCCGCATGGGCCATCTTCCTGCGGCCAGAGTTGGCTGCCGCATGGGTCATCTTTCTGCGGCCAGAGTTGGTTGCCGCATGGGTCGTCTTCCTGCGGCTAGAGTTGGCTGTCACACGGGCCATCTTCCTGTGGTCAGAGTTGGCAGCCGCATGGGTCGTCTGTCTACGGCCAGAGTTGGCTGCCGCATGGACAGGCTGCCCATTTCTCTTATACAGCCTTTTCTTCGTCTGTATGGATTTCTCTTGTGCCCCCAAAAACTCAGCATCGTAGTATTTTCCTTTATCGAATTTGGGGACAGTGGGATCCTCTGCGGTCGGAAGCAAAGCTACAGGAGAGATTCGATCACCGTCTTGGGCCGCAGAAGGAGCTTCTTCGAGAACCTGGTCGGGGGTAACAATTTTGTGCTTCGACATCCTGCGGGTTCTCTTTGTGTTGGCTCGCTTCTGTGACGGGCTGGCGCTCCCTTCAGAGAGCATTTCTTCGATGTCTTGTTGGTCAAAACGAACCACAAGCATTTGCTGCGTAGAACCAAGCTTGGACGCATGGGATTGCGTCACCAGCTTCTCATCAGAGGAGAAGGACGTCTCCAGCAGAGTCGCCATCGTGTTTGCCATTAAAATATCAAAGACAGGTATTACAGAAATACTGAAATTGATTGCAAACTCGTTTGTACAAAGAAAAGCCTAAAGAGAAATCCTAGGAAACAATCTAAGTACAATTGTTTAGTTTTTGATTCTGGGGGGTGACGGTGGAGGCTCGGAAAAGTGTATCAACTCTGCCTTACTCCTTGGACTATCCGACGCAATCTTAGCTCTTGAAGAAATTGCCCTTCGTAGGTTGCCAGCCTCTTGCAGGGGTGTGGCACCCTGTTATTTATAGTGATATATATCTTGAGCCGCATAGATGGCCCGTGGCCACGTGGCTACAACAGCACGTAAAGACCCGGTCTTTGGCCGCCAGCTGGTGATTTGTTAGAATTTTGTTGCAGTAAATCTGGGTGGTTGAGACTTGGTCAGCCTGCCACGTGTCCTATCGCAGGATAGGATTAATCTGCTGGAGTCATTTTGAGTCGCATGAGTCTCTCAATTTTCGGCCATGCTGGGCCGCTTAAGACTCATGCGTCTCAGGTCACAATCTCCCTTAGTCCGCATGTAGCTTAAGGACCTTTGAGCCGCATAGATTCTGTATTTTGGACCGCATAAAGCTCATGCGGCTTAGGTTACAGTCACCCTTGGCCGCATCAAGCTTAGAGACTTTAGGGCCGTATAGGTTGAGCCGTATAAGGTTCATGCGGCTCGGGTAGCAATCCTTCTGGCCGCATGACTATGTTTAAGCACACGAACCCTGTTTTTAGTGACATGACATTTTGTCTAATCACGTCTTATCTTTTTGTCAGAGTGTCAGAGCTGTCATTTTTGTCAGTTTTGACAGAGTTTGTCAGCTTTATCAGAAGGACTGATCAACTTGGCCGCATGTCTTCCTTCTGCGGCTTGAATCAGTCTGGTTGCAGATGGGCCGCATAGGGTGCTGAATCTGTCATGCAGCTCTCCTTTATGCGGACCAGTTTGGCCCAAAGTACTCATACGACCAACTGTAACCCGTATGAACCCCATATTTTCTATGCTTCTACATAATAGTACTCGAGTATGTATATTTTTATAAAGTAATATACCTATTTCAACAGTCTCAGACTCGAACGCCTTATTCCGAGTCAATGCGTAGACTTGGCTTACACCCCATGGCATTGATTCGACAGGTTCACTGTCACCGTATTTGTGCCTTATAGTGGAGGCGCTCTATACTGATTTGAAATGTTCCTTGGAGGGTTTGGAACATTCCTTGGTGGGTTTAGAACATTTCTTGGACAATTTAGCTGTGTATGGCCTCTCTCGTAACACCCGTAACATTTCCTAAAGAAACAATCGGCCGGACGATGTCCATGCTTGTCGCAGTTATTGTAATATAATTCGGAATAGGGATGTCGATTCTCAAACGTTGGCACGCCCCAGAACCAGAATACTAGAGAGCGGGGGACAGACACAGCCAGCTAGGTACATTAAAGTGTAACCCACCTCACAATACGGTCATGGCTGTCTAGATGTATGAGGGTTTATCTACAAGCCAATAGTCTCTTATGGTCAAGAACAAGCCTAGTATCTCAATCTCAAGAAAGCAAATAAATGTTACAAGATGTTAGATCATCAGACATATAAAGTAAGACATCCCAAACATTACATATTCAGATGATCATGAAGCTAGTCATACAAAATGCGAAGACTAACAAGAGTTGAGTCATACATGATCAACCCTAGGATTTGTCAATCATGTTACAACCCTTAGGCAGACAAAATAAAGTTACAACACGAGCTAACACATGCTCGCGGCTAAATGACTTAAAAGAATAATTTACAATAGAGTGAGAGAGCAAAATAAGAAATCCACTCATTGCCACGGTTACTCCTGGTGGTCACCATCTAGCTGGAAGGTAGTTAGATCCTCGGGTATCACTCCAAAATCTGGCCATACAAAACCAGTTGTATCAGACCACAGAAAGAGCAAGCACCACAAGGAAGGCTCCACTTATGAACTAAAACCAGCATATAAAGAATAGGAGGGCTGATAAAAGAACATAATTAAATAACATAAAAGACATGCTTTAAAGATCATACTAGCTTGCATAAAGAAATCAAAAGGTGGAATATAATTCCCATGATTAATCATGAGATAATTATTCAGGCACGGACAATCAAGTCCTACAGTTTGCTATCATTAGCTAACTAGGGTTATCACAAGCCTAGTTACTAACAAGATGCAGTTGGGATGTTTCCGCAGTAACAAGCCCTACAGACTATCCAAGTTATCCAGACGAGGTTACAAGAGTTATCTAGTTACAAAAGTTATCAAGATTACTGGTGTAATTTAGTACTTATATTTCAAGAAGTATAACACATGACAGTATGCTGAAAATACGTCATACTCGACGGCAGGCTACAAGTCCACAGGTATGGCCGGGATAACAGGATCGCATGTAACTGGAAAATCTCTCTATATTGTTTGCCATTGATCGTCGTAGAACAGAATAATTTTATAGGAGGACTAAACTTGACTCACAATTACAAACTCACTTGTACAAAAGAGAGCCTAGGAACAAAACTAAGGAAAAGCAATCTAAGTACAATTGTTTAGTTTTGATTCTGGGGGGTGACGGTAGAGGCACGGGAGAGTGCTATCAACTCTGCCTTACTCCTTGGACGATCGAACGCAACCTCGGCTCAGGTGAAAAAATGCTCTCTGGAGACACGAAGGGAAGAGTCTGCTTCTGAGCTTTGTGTTGTTTCCTATGCGTCTCTCTATGCCTTCCTTGTCAGGGAATAGTACCTTGTTATTTATAGGAATTCATAAGGAATGGGATGTACGCCACGTAGCATATTTCAGGCCACATGGTTGTAACTGTGTCTTGAGACTCGGTTTATAGTGGACAGCTGGGGGTTGGTTGAGATTGATCATGATCTATTTGTTGCAGTAAATCTGAACTGTTAAGACTTGGTCAATCTCTGCAACATGTCTCAACTATTATTCTGTGGCGAACCGTATGAAGGATGTATCCTGGCTGAGCCGCATGAGGGACTGTCTCATAACCGAGCCACATAAAGGAATGTCTCATGACCGAGCCGCATGAAGGAATGTCTCATGATCGAGCCGCATGAAGGAATGTCTCATGACCGAGCCGCATGAAGGAATGTCTCATGACCGAGTCGCATGAAGGACATCTCATGACCGAGCCGTATGAAGGAATGTCTCATGACCGAGCCGTATGAAGGACGTCTCATGACCGAGCCGCATGAAGGAATGTCTCATGATCGAGCCGCATGAAGGAATGTCTCATGACCGAGCCGCATGAGAGAATGTCTTATGACCGAGACGCATGAAGGAATGCCTCATGATCGAGCCGCATGAAAGAATGTCTCATGACCGAGCCGCATGAAGGACGTCTCATGACCGAGCCGCATGAGGAATGTCTCATGACCGAACCGCATGAGGAATGTTTTCTGACCGAGCCGCATAAAAAACGTCTCATGACCGAGCCGTATGAGAAATGTTTTATGACTAAGCCGTATGAAGGATATCTTCTGGCTAGATGGGTATGGGGGCCCTAGGAGAAGGTGTTGTGCCGAATGTCATGATTTGAGAGAGTTTCGTTTGTCTTCCTCTTGACTTCTCGAAAAAAATAAATTTAACTGACCCTCCTCCTTGGCGAGTGCTGGCACTGCGGATTATGGATCTCCTTGGTCGAAGAAGATTTGACAGTGGACTCCTTCAGAAGATTGTGATGCGCTTGACTGAGACGATGCGCCTCACTGAGACATCTGAGTAATGCATCTAGTTGAGAGCAGGCCGTTACAACGTCTTCAATTGGCATCATATTTCTGTGATGATATCGAAAAGACGCAGTAGGTTGCAGTCGCTGGAACACAGACTACCTTGGTAATGGGGCCACTGTCTTGTGGCAGCGGCAGTTGATGATGGCTTGGGTGCAGTGATGTTCTAGAAATGGCTCATCGTACGCCAATGTTGCTTCTATCTTCTTGCATTTGTGAATGACCACCTCTCGCAAGTCAAGAGCAGATTGATCTACCTTTGCATCTGTTTTGTGGGCCCAGGTATCCCGAGCGCCCGGGTGCGTAGGTATCATATTTGCTCCCTAATTTGAGGCTAGTAAAAGCACTTGCTCTCGATCGTTGTAGGAAGACTTTTGGGACCATTATATTTGCTTCCTGATATGAGGCTAGTAAAGCACTGCTCTCGATCGTTGTAGGGAGACTTTTGGGATCATCATATTTGCTCCCTGATCTGAGGCTAGTAAAACACTGTGCTCGATCGTTGTAGGGAGACTTTTGAGAACCACCCTGTCCGTTTGTCGCCGGGGGCTGGACACGGGCGGTTCTGTACAACTTTCCATCAGAGGCCCGTATAACAGTTAGCGGGACTCTCTGATGGTCAGTAGCTTGGATAGTTGACGGGCTTGTTGGGCCCGCACTTCCCTAGACTTCTTCGACTTAGCACTCGAAGGTGTGTAGTAGGAATAGTCCAAGTTGGAAGGAGGGAATGGAAGTTGGTGCCCTTTTCAAAGGAGGCAAGGGGGCTCTATTTATAGAATGGAGTGAGCCCCTTCTTTTTCTCCTTTCCGATGTCGGACTAAAAGTAATATTTTTCATGCTTCTACAAGACCCCCTTCAAAGTTTTCAAATTGCAAATTTGGAATACTTTGAATAAGAAGCATGAAAAGTAGAGTTATTTTGGTGTGGCAATCCTATTCGAGGTAGCATGGACGTGATAGGTTTGGGTACTTCTGCTGGAGATTTTTTATGGACTTATCATCCTTGGCTGTGAGACTCGTCTCACAGTATCGGTATTTATATACGGATACGTATTTTGTAGTGTATTTCGTATTTTCTTGATTTTCGTAATGCTTTAAAAATTTTTTCCAACTTATAGATTTTTCTTTGGCCGGCATACCGCCAGTATACCGGAGTATACCGACGACATACCGTCCAGACAGATTTTCCACATTTTAGATATTTTTGATTTCAGATATTTTCATGAATAGTGTTTCCGATATTTTCGTGAATAGTGTTTTAGATATTTTGATGAATAGTGTTTAGATATTTTCATGAATAGTGTAGATGCACCCTATTACCCATTGGATGTTTGGTTTTGTTTCGATGGCTAGGATTGACTTAGATATTCACATGGATCACCATCCGACGGCTAAGATTAATTCCCCCTTCTATATATATTATTTCACTTTCTCTCTCCTCTCTCTTTTCATTCTTTTTACTCTCTCTTCATTTCTTCTTCCCTTCTCTCCCCCTTGGAGCTTTCCAAGAGCTTGGCCTTGAGGCCTTGGGTGTGGTGTCTAACCCCCCTAGGAGGAGGAGTAGAAGATTAGGCTTGGAGCTTAACCTAGGCAAGTACATCTTGCCAAATCCATGAACCATATTGTTTTGTTGTTATTTTTGTTTCCCTTGGTATTAAATACTTAGAATTGTTTTAAACTCATTTTGAAAAATATGTTTTCCTTATGATTCTCGTATATATGCATGTTTCCAAAATTTGTTTAAACAAGGTTTTGATTTTCTGTTAAAATTCAATATGGACTTAGTAGAAAACTTGGTATTAAGAGTGATACTAGTGTTACCATCATAGATCTTGGTCACATATACATATATGAGGCCCTCACATAGTTTGTATATCATGGATTTTGAGTTTGGTGGCAATCGGAACCCGTTTCGGTGTTCCGATAACCTCTATTTGGGAGTATTTTGAGGTATTGATCTATCAAATGTTTTGATTTGTGAAAACTAATACTTCCATGTTGTAGGAAATTCAATTCTATTCAATTTTGACTTTTGAAAATCCGAATTTCGATTTAAAACGAAGTTTTTATGGCCGAAACAAGTTTTGGCAAAATTCTGAATTTTGTTGCTGTTTGAAAAACCGGTATACCGCCGGTATGCCGCAGTATACCGCCGGTATGCCGTTTTTAGCACCAGAAACCTTCTGTCTTTAGGCCGGTATACCGCCGGTATGCCGCAGTATACCGCCGGTATGCCGTTTTATGCTGTTTTAGTCTGTTTTTGCCCGTTTCTGTCCGTTTTTGTCCGTTTTTGATATTTTCTTCGATTGTAATGATTTCTTAACATGATTAGATGATCTTGTATAGTTAGAAAATGATTGTACACCCTATATACACTTGACACTAGCATATGTTCAATCATTTTCTATGAAATATACTTAGCTTTAATTATTATTTCCTACATGCCATGATATGTCTTTGATAGATTCTTTCTTACAAGCTATGTTAATTGTTGCCATGCCTTCTTTGCTTACATGATAGTGGCCCGTCGTGGCGTACTTTTCTTACATGTCTCCTTTGCTTTCTAGATAGTGACCCGTCGTGGTGCACTCTTGTACATGTCTTTCTTTGCTTACATGATAGTGGCCTGTCATGGCGTACTCCCTATAGTGGCTCATCGTAGCGCACTCCCAGCTTCCAGTTTATTATGTTTTCTTGTTGTGGCTTGTTATGGTGCACATTCTGGCTTTTGTCCAGTCTTGCATGTCTCATGTCTAGGATAGATTCTGCGGAATGCCACACCCAGAATCCAAGAAAATGGTAAGGATTATATAACTAGATTGATCATTAGAACATGGGTGGGGAGGATTTCCCAGTTACCTGTTGCCTTTGGTCTAGGTCGTTATAACATTAATTTAAGGGTTTGGAGCTATCCGTCGAGATGAGCACTCTCCCAGCTTCACCGTCGCGTGGGAGCATAAAGTCACACTTGTAATCACTTCCCGGCATGACCAATAGGTGGCAGCAGGCAGGTAACCGGACTTGGAATTCTCAAACTTGCATTTGTTAGTAATTAGGATTGTGACAACCCTAGTTAGCTAATGTATAAAGCCGTACTCATTGCTTGGCCGTGACTATTGTATGGAGTCCAGTCTAGTCTAGTTTGTCTAGGCAGTGTCCGGATTTGTTTATTTTAGTACATCTTTGTTTATGCTTCACTTTTGTCGGTAAATGATTTGATACTAAAGTTTTGTTCAGGAGAAGAGTTACAACCCCGGTCCTTGTTTGGTTTACGGGTTGTAACTTGGGTTTCGGAATAGTTCTTAAGTCATCTTACCATTTGTCGTTCTATATAGTATCTTAACATGCTCACATGCTCCAGTTACATGACATGCTCACATGCTCCAGTTATATGACATGCTCACATGCTCCAGTTACATGACATGCTCACATGCTCCAGTTACATAACATGCTCACATGCTCCAGTTATATGACATGCTCACATGCTCCAGTTACATGACATGCTCACATGTTCTAGTTACTTAACATGCTCACATGTCTAGTTTATGTTTCATGTTCACATGCTTCCTTTTCCTTACATGTACACAGTTTACATTACGTCACATGTCCTTTACTTTATGCTACATGTTGCTTTACTTATTGTCCTTCTATTCTCGGGATAAGTACATTGGTAGTACACGAGTCTCGATTAGTACTTACTCATCTCTCTCTATCCATTGCTATGATTTGCATGCTGGTTTTAGTTCATAGTTTAGCTTCCTTTGTGGTACTTGCTATTGGGGGTCTGACCCCACTGGTTTTGTTTGGCCAGATCTAATAGAGGAGCCCGGAGGATCTTCCGTACCTTCCACTCGTTGGTGATTACCCAGAGCACCAGAGTACCTTAGTGGGTTTTCTATTTCATTCTCCCACTAGTTATGTACATTATTCTTTTATGGCGTTTAGCCTCCGAGCACGTGTTTAGCTCGTGTTTTGGACTTGACATTTAGCCTACGGGCCAGAACATGATTTGCATATTCTAGACTATAGCTAGAGCTTATCATGTATGACTATTACTCTTGCTAGTCTTCACTCTGTATTACTAGCTTCATGATCATTGATATATGATAGTTTGGGACGCTTTACTATTTTATATTACAGTTGATCTTACTTCTTGTACATTGTTTACTGCCTGTGATTGAGATACCTAGGATTGCTTGACCCAGGATTGCCTGTTGGATTGTAGTAGTAACCCCCGTCTATACAGCTTATACGTTATTTCGGAGTACTAGAGTACTTTGGTATACGTAGCTGGCCTGGTCCGTCTCTACTTGCCAGTATTCTGGTTCTGGGGCGTGACATAGGTTTTAGTGGTGGCCCATGCAGGTCTGATTTATCAGATATGTGGGGGTTACTGATGTTTAGATATCTCAGTCACAATTCTCCTTTATTGATATCCTTCGTGTTATTCTATATCTCTGATCCTTTGACCTGATATCTGCCTTGATCGTTGATCCTTCATGTTCTCTCGATTTAATCCTTGTGTCCTTTAACTTTCAAGAGCACTGTTCTTAATCCTTTCGATCATCTTGTTTGGATTTTGTCGATGGCAGTCAGCAATCTTCTGTTAGGCCAGTTATGGAGGATCAGTCTCAGCATTCAGGGACAGAGTTCAGAGATGACCCAAGGACAGATGTGTCAGTTCAGCCTGATCGGCCAGCAGGGTCAGTCCTGCCAGAGTCCAGCTTCACCGGCTACCCCGGAAGTCCAGCAGTATATGGATCAGGTACCAGTTCAGCACCAGCAGGTTAGAGCAGCAGTTCTGAGACGTGGGCAGGCAGAGTCTGGTATGTTAGAGCAGGTTTTGGTTGAGGATGGTTATGTTGTAGGTATTGTCCTATTCTGCTTCCACTCTTATTTATCTCTTGGGTTACGCATATTTGGCGAGTCTCTAGTCTCACTCTTCTGTCTTCGTAGTCGAGGCATGTGATAACTTCATTGGTATCGACTACGAAGATATGTCCTAGGTAGAGTCATGTCTTGGATTAAGTCATTGGTATCGGCTTATTTTGAGAATTGACTTTTATCAAAGTTGTGGAGTCAGCGTAGGCCTGCTCCTACTCAACTGACTCAGGAGACATATTTATTCATATGCCTCCATCCCTTCTTGATTGTGATTGTGTTATTGCTTACGCATTTACTTATATTACTGTTGTCTTTATCTTACCAACATGCCATGCTTTGTTTTGATTGACATGATTTTTCAGCTCTTTGGTTTGGTTTTCATACTTGACTAGATTTAGGAAATTCCGAGGACGGAATTTATTTTTAAGTTGTGGAGAGTTGTGAGACTCGTCTCACAGTATCGGTATTTATATACGGATACGTATTTTGTAGTATATTTCGTATTTTCTTGATTTTCGTAATGCTTTAAATTTTTTTTCCAACTTATAGATTTTTCCTTGGCCGGCATACCGCCAGTATACCGGAGTATACCGACGGCATACCGTCCAGACAGATTTTCCACATTTTAGATATTTTCGATTTCAGATATTTTTATGAATAGTGTTTCCGATATTTTCGTGAATAGTGTTTTAGATATTTTGATGAATAGTGTTTAGATATTTTCATGAATAGTGTAGATGCACCCTATTATCCATTAGATGTTTGGTTTTGTTTCGATGGCTAGGATTGACTTAGATATTCACATGGATCACCATCCGACGGCTAAGATTAATTCCCCCTTCTATATATATTATTTCACTTTCTCTCTCCTCTCTCTTTTCATTCTTTTCACTCTCTCTTCATTTCTTCTTCCCTTCTCTCCCCCTTGGAGCTTTCCAAGAGCTTGGCCTTGAGGCCTTGGGTGTGGTGTCTAACCCCCCTAGGAGGAGGAGTAGAAGATTAGGCTTGGAGCTTAACCTAGGCAAGTACATCTTGCCAAATCCATGAACCATATTGTTTTGTTGTTATTTTTGTTTCCCTTGGTATTAAATACTTAGAATTGTTTTAAACTCATTTTGAAAAATATGTTTTTCTTATGATTCTCGTATATATGCATGTTTCCAAAATTTGTTTAAACAAGGTTTTAATTTTCTGTTAAAATCCAATATGGACTTAGTAGAAAACTTAGAATCAAGAGTGATACTAGTGTTACCATCATAGATCTTGGTCAGATATATATATATATGAGGCCCTCACATAGTTTGTATATCATGGATTTTGAGTTTGGTGGCAATCGGAACCCGTTTCGGTATCCCGATAACCTCTGTTTGGGAGTATTTTGAGGTATTGATCTATCAAATGTTTTGATTTGTGAAAACTAATACTTCCATGTTGTAGAAAATTCAATTCTATTCAATTTTGACTTTTGAAAATTCGAATTTCGATTTAAAATGAAGTTTTTATGGCCGAAACAAGTTTTGGCAAAATTTTGAATTTTGTTGCTGTTTGAAAAACCAGTATACCGCCGGTGTGCCGCAGTATACCGCCGGTATGCCATTTTTTGCACCAGAAACCTTCTGTATTTAGGCCGGTATACCGCCGGTATGCCGCAGTATACCGCCGGTATGCCGTTTTATGCTGTTTTAGTCTGTTTTTGCCCGTTTCTGCCCGTTTTTGTCCGTTTTTGATATTTTCTTCGATTGTAATGATTTCTTAACATGATTAAATGATCTTGTATAGTTAGAAAATGATTGTACACCCTATATACACTTGACACTAGCACATGTTCAATCATTTTCTATGAAATGTACTTAGCTTTAATTATTATTTTCTACATGCCATGATATGTCTTTGATAGATTCTTTCTTACAAGCTATGTTAATTGTTGCCATGCCTTCTTTGCTTACATGATAGTGGCCCGTCGTGGCATACTTTTCTTACATGTCTCCTTTGCTTTCTAGATAGTGACCCGTCGTGGTGCACTCTTGTACATGTCTTTCTTTGCTTACATGATAGTGGCCTGTCATGGCGCACTCCCTATAGTGGCTCATCGTAGCGCACTCCCAGCTTTCAGTTTATTATGTTTTCTTGTTGTGGCTTGTTATGGTGCACATTCTCGCTTTTGTCCAGTCTTGCATGTCTCATGTCTAGGATGGATTCTGCGGAATGCCACACCCAGAATCCAAGAAAATGGTAAGGATTATATAACTAGATTGATCATTAGAACATGGGTGGGGAGGATTTCCCAGTTACCTGTTGTCTTTGGTCTAGGTCGTTATAACATTAATTTAAGGGTTTGGAGCTATCCGTCGAGATGAGCACTCTCCCAGCTTCACCGTCGCGTGGGAGCATAAAGTCACACTTGTAATCACTTCCCGGCATGACCAATAGGTGGCAGCAGGCAGGTAACCGGACTTGGAATTCTCAAACTTGCATTTGTTAGTAATTAGGGTTGTGACAACCCTAGTTAGCTAATGTATAAAGCCGTACTCATTGCTTGGCCGTGACTATTGTATGGAGTCCAGTCTAGTCTAGTTTGTCTAGGCAATGTCCGGATTTGTTTATTTCAGTACATCTTTGTTTATGCTTCACTTTTGTCGGTAAATGATTAGATACTAAAGTTCTGTTCAGGAGAAGAGTTACAACCCCGGTCCTTGTTTGGTTTACGGGTTGTAACTTGGGTTTCGGAATAGTTCCTAAGTCATCTTACCATTTGTCGTTCTATATAGTATCTTAACATGCTCACATGCTCCAGTTACATGACATGCTCACATGCTCCAGTTACATGACATGCTCACATGCTCCAGTTACATGACATGCTCACATGCTCCAGTTACATGACATGCTCACATGCTCCAGTTACATGACATGCTCACATGCTCCAGTTATATGACATGCTCACATGCTCCAGTTACATGACATGCTCACATGTCTAGTTTATGTTTCATGTTCACATGCTTCCTTTTGCTTACATGTACACAGTTTACATTACGTCACATGTCCTTTACTTTATGCTACATGTTGCTTTACTTATTGTCCTTCTATTCTCGGGATAAGTGTATTGGTAGTACACGAGTCTCGATTAGTACTTACTCATCTCTCTCTCTATCCATTGCTATGATTTGCATGCTGGTTTTAGTTCATAGTTTGGCTTCCTTTGTGGTACTTGCTATTGGGGGTCTGACCCGACTGATTTTGTTTGGCCAGATCTAATAGAGGAGCCCGGAGGATCTTCCGTACCTTTCACTCGTTGGTGATTACCCAGAGCACCAGAGTACCTTAGTGGGTTTTCTATTTCACTCTCCCACTAGTTATGTACATTATTCTTTTGTGGCGTTTAGCCTCCGAGCACGTGTTTAGCTCGTGTTTTGGACTTGACATTTAGCCTACGGGCCAGAACATAATTTGCATATTCTAGACTATAGCTAGAGCTTATCATGTATGACTATTACTCTTGTTAGTCTTCACTCTGTATTACTAGCTTCATGATCATTGATATATGATAGTTTGGGACGCTTTACTATTTTATATTCCAGTTGATCTTACTTCTTGTACATTGTTTACTGCCTGTGATTGAGATACCTAGGATTGCTTGACCCAGGATTGCCTGTTGGATTGTAGTAGTAACCCCCGTCTATACAGCTTATACGTTATTTCGGAGTACTGGAGTACTTTGGTATACGTAGCTGGCCTGGTCCGTCCCTACTTGCCAGTATTCTGGTTCTGGGGCGTGACATTGGCGTACCTTGGTTTTAGGTGCGGATAATAAGTTGAGAGAGGGAACCATCATATTTATTCAGAGGTGGTGAGAACATGGTAAATATGGGGTTGACGGTAATAAGGATGTTGTAACGCCCGTAGTTCGTATTACGTATTTTGGTATACGTGTACGTATTTGACTCATATTGCATGTCTCATTGCATGGTTTATTTTGGCATTTCATTTGCTTGGTTCGATTCGGCTTGCTAGGTTCGGTTTTTTTGTATGTGGACCACCCCCACCTACCACCCACTATCTTCCTTCATAGGCCGCCTAGACTCTCTCTCTCTCTCTTCCATTAATCCTCATAACTCTTCTTCTTCCTCCATTAACTCTCTCCATCTACCAGAGAGCTTAGGAAAGTGCAACCTGCTTCATGAAGGAACTCAAGTTTTATTGTTCCATTGTCTTCCTCACGAGATTCTAAGACACTTTAGTACTTAGTATTTTTAGTTTCCATGGTTCATGTCATGTAGATCTAAGTTTGTTGCATTTTCGGATTTCTCGGTTTTGATCTACTAAACTGGCTTATTTTCAAAAACTAAGAGTTCTATGTAGAAGGCATTCTGATGTTACGCAAGTTTGGTTTTGGAAATGTTGGATTTCATCGAGTCTTGACCGAGATGGGGCTTTTTTGAGCTCTTGAGCTTTTACGCCTGCTTGTCTTGGCCTTGGGAAGAAGATGAAGTTTTACGCACACGTTCTTACGTGCTAGCATAGTATTTAGTTTTATGCCCACGTTTAACGTGCCAGCGTAGCATTTCCTCCTTTACGCACACGTTTTAACGTGCTGGCGTAGTGTTTCCCCTTTTTATGCACACGTCTTAAAACGTGCCAGCGTAGTGTCCCCTTTATGCACACGCATTGCGTGCCAGCGTAATCCTTTCTACGCCGAGTTTACTTGAACTCTACGTGGGGGCCACTCCCGTTCGCGTAAAGTCGTGCTCACGTAGACTCTCCCTCACTCGCATAGAGCCTTACGTGCGTAGAGTTTTACTTGGGTGCTCGTGCGCGTAAAGTTTCGCTTGCATAGGGTGCTTGCTCGCGTAGAGCCTTGCCCGCGTAGAGTTCCCTCTCGCGTAGGGTTCCCGCTCGCATAGAAGCGATCTTTCCTTGGTCTTGCTCGCGTAAAGCCATTTTTACGCTTGGGGCCTCTTGGCCTACCGTAAAGGTTCGCTAGCGTAGAGTCTTGAGCCCCCTTTGCGTACCCGATTGTCTTTATGTCCTTGCACTTTTTCATGAACTTGATAATCACGAATTGATTGACATGACTGGACTGATAATTATACATGGCATGGTATAAAAAGTGAATTGACATGACATGACATGACAAGCAAGCCTGATGGGAACTATTGAATGCTGTCGCGACGGCTAGCATGACATGACAAGAATGAATAGCCTGGACACCGTGGACGATTGTGTTTGTACAAATGAACCAATACTGTTTTGCATCATGTCTAGGGCAGGGACCCCTGAGTACCACGGTCAAGGGTACCTACTAAAATTCACTAAGGCTAATAACTAGAATAATCCAGTAGTCATGAAGAGATTTCCCAGCTACAGACAATCCCGTTATCTGGGCGTGCAAGTGGACTTATAGCCTGCCGACGAGTAGGGCATATTTCCAGCACACTGTCATGTGTTGCACCCTTCATGAATGGATATTCGACCTGGATAGCCTGGATGGTCTGCAGGGCTTGTGGCTGTTGGAATATCTCATTACATCTTGCTAGTAACTAGGCCTGTGATAACCCTAGTTAGTTAAAATATCAAGCCGTACTTATCGCTTGGCCGTGATTGATTGGATGGAGTCTAACCCAGTCTAGTCTTGTCATGATCCTGTACAAGATTGTAACATGACCTGATTGCTTGTGTTTTACTTATTGATAAATGGTGGGAGACCAAGTTCTGTTCAGATGAAGGGTTACAATCCCGATCCTTATTTGATTTAAGGCTTGTAACTTGGTTATCTGAATAGTCCCATGGTTATCTTATCGTATATCATCATAATTTTCTATATCTCTAGTTTTATTGTATAATTATGTTTTGTGCTAATTGCTGGTTTTAGTTCTTAAGTGAAGCCTCCTTTGTGGCACTTGCTCTTTCTGAGATCTGACCCAGCTGGTTTTGCATGACCAGATACCGGAGCAGCTCCAGAGGATCTCCCTACCTTCCAGCCAGATGGTGACCACCAGACGTAACCCTGGCAACGAGTGGATTTTATTTTGCTCTCCCACTCTATTGTAAAAATATTCTTTTGAGGCGTTTAGCCGACGAGCACGTGTTAGCTCGAATGCACTTTACTTACTGTCTGCCTACGGGCTGTAGCATGATTAACAAATCCTAGGGTTGATCATGTATGACTGAAACTCTTGCTAGTCTTCACATTTTGTATGACTAGCTTCATGATCATCCAAATATGTAATATATGGAATGCCTTACTATTGTATATTTGGTGCTCTGACATCTTGTAACTGTTATTACTTGCTTGAGATTGAGACAATAGGCTTGTTCATGACCATAAGAGACTGATGGCTTGTAGTTAAACCCTCATGTATCTAGACAGCCGTGACCGTATAGCGAGGTGGATTGCACTTCAATATACGTAGCTGGCTATGTCCGCCCCCGCTCTCCAGTATTCTGGCTTGTGGGGCGTTACATGGTTTAAGAGGTGGCCCATGCAGGTCTTGTGAATTAAGATATGTGAGGGTTTGCCGAATAGATGTCTCAATCAGCACTCGCCCTTGATCTCTGCTCGTATCCTCTGAATTCCTGAATTCTTGACCAGATCACATGTTTGTATCTTTGATCTATCCTGGTCCTTCCTTATTATTCCCTGTGTCGTCTTCTTCAGCGGCATTATTCCTGGTCCTACCGATCGGCAAGGCGGAGCACCTCCCGGAGGCCAGCAGCAATTTGGAGATCAAGTCCAGCATTCAGGAGTAGCCTCTAGAGTCATGCCTACTAAGGGTCAAGAGCCACCAGTTCAGCTAGTCTAGCCTGCAGAGCCTGATGATGGCACCTTGGTGGGTCTCATCGGGACATTGCTTGCATCTCAAGATCGTCGGGGCGATGCCCTGCACCAGGCAGTACAAGATGCTCTGAGCAGAGGTGGTCATCAAGGTAACAGTGCGGCCAACAGCTTCAAGCATTTGAACCCTCCCTTCTTCGATGGCAGTAAGGATGCAATTGCCGCAGATGCTTGGCTGAAGGATACATAAGTGATTCTAGAAGCGGCAAAGACGCCCGAGAACGAGAAGGTGGCGGTAGTACGCCTACGGTTATTGGATCTTGCCCACAGCTGGTGGGCAAAGGCCGTTGGATTAGTAGCACCTATTGTATGGACAATATTTCGTAAGAGATTCCAGACCAAGTACTTCGATGTTGTAGCTCGGTACGATCTACAGACGAGGTTCACCAATCTGAAGCAGATGGGCAGGACGATCGACGGATATGCGGCAGAGTTCTCAAGACTTAGTCGGTTTGCTCCCACCTTGGTAGCGACCAAGTTCGACAGAGCCCAGCGGTTCCAGCAGGGGCTCCATCTAGAGATTTTATTGGCAGTAGAGCAGTTTGAGCATCAGACTTTCGATACAGTATTGAGAGCAGGTAGGAGGCACGAGTATACCTCACAGAGGATCGTGGATCGGACCGAAAATCGGAAGCGATCTCATGGCCAGATGAACCAGTCTTCAGCATCATCCCCGGCAGCCAGGGCTTTGACCATTGGAGCTCTGAGGCGGGTGAGTTCCGTTACGTCGATTCAGCATTCGACTCCAGCATTTCCACAGCAGCAGAAGCAGAAGCAGTCTTCCGTAATAGGTTACACTCATTATGGGAAGCCAGGGCACGTGGTGTCAGAATGTCGCAGAGCACAGAGATTGTGCTTAGTTTGTGGAGCACCGGACCACAGGGTTGGGAACTGCCCGAATAGGGGGAGTTCATCTTCTACCTTTTCTAGTCCCTCGGTTAGGGGGCCAGCCCCAGTATCAGTCCAGCAGCAGCAACAGTTTTCGCGGCCCTTGCCGCCTCAGTCCCAAGCCTTCCAGCAGCAATACCCCCAGCAGTATGTATAAGCCCAAGCCCTGATTCAGAGCAGACAGAGAGGTTTTCAGCAGAGGGGACCCGCACCCAGAGGACATGGTCAGGCAATGACGATGACCATAGAAGAAGGATTGGCACCAGGTGAGGTAGTGACAGGTACTATTCTCGTCAACTCCTTCCCAGCATCAGCGTTATTTGATTCTGGTGCATCGCATTCATTTATGTCTGCACGATTCGCGACACGGATAGGACTGGAGCTCGAGTCATTATCAGTAAGGCTCAATATACTTATTAGTAACGGTCTTGTGGGAGTAGATAGAGTGTTTTCCTCGTGTCGGATCGTAGTTAGCGGTAGAGAGTTCCCCGCTAGATTGATAGAGTTTTCGATGGCCGATTATAATGTGGTCTTAGGGATGGATTGGTTAAGGAACCAGTATGCTAGGATAGACTGCTATATTGGCAGGGTTTTTTTAGCATTCCAGGTGAGCCAGAGTTTTTCTTTTCCTGAGGCAAAGTTGAACATTCTCCTCCAGTATTGCGGATGGCAGTAGCAGCAATACAGTTACCCCGCATAGTCGAGGAGTTTTCAGATGTTTTCCCAGAAGAGCTTCCAGGAATGCCGCCAGAGCGAGAGATCGAGTTTACTATCGACTTGATCCCAGGGACAGCCCCAGTGTTGGAGAGAGTCTACAGGATGGCACCGTCAGAGTTGGAGAAATTGTACAAGATGATTGAAGAACTCAGGACCAAGGGATTCATTCGTGCAAGTGGATCACCTTGGGGAGCCCCGATGCTTCTTGTAAAAAAGAAGGATGGTACGTCCAGATTATGTATAGATTATCGTACCTTGAACTCAGTGACAATCAAGAACAAATATTCTCTCCCGAGGATAGATGACTTGTTTGATCAACTCAAGGGGGCAGCAGTATTCTCGAAGATTGACTTGCGGTCAGGATACCATCAGATCAGAGTCAAGAGGGCAGGACATCCCGAAGACAGCTTTCAGATCTAGATATGGGCATTGGGAGTTCCTTGTTATGCCATTTGGAGCAACCAATGCGTCGGCTGTATTCATGGACCTCATGAATCGTATTTTCATACCATACTTGGATCAGTTCGTGATTGTGTTTATAGATGATATCCTGGTCTATAGCAAGAGTGAAGTGGAGCATGAGCAGCATCTCAAAATTGTCCTCCAGATTCTCCGAGAGCACCAGTTATACGCGAAGTTCAGTAAATGCGAGTTCTGGCTCGATCGCATTTCGTACTTGGGTCATATTATTACCAGAGGTGGGGTAGAAGTGGATCTCCAGAAGATAGTGGCCATTGAGACATGGCCAGTACTCAGCACAGTGGCAAAAGTTCGCAGCTTCCTTGGATTGGCCGGCTACTACCGGCGATTCGTTTCAGACTTTGCTCAAATTTCAGCACCTATGACCCAGTTAACCCGCAAGGATGTACAGTTTACTTGGACAGCAGAATGTCAGGAATCTTTTGAGAAGTTGAAGCAAGGTTTGATGATGGCACCCATTCTCATGCTTTCAGATGGGACCGAATGATTCTCAGTGTATTGTGATGCTTCAGGCAGAGGTTTAAGATGTGTTTTGATGCAGCATGGGAAGGTAATTGCTTATGCATCACGTCAGCTTCATGATCATAAAAAGAATTATCCGACCCACGACTTGGAGTTGGCAGCAGTAGTGTTTACACTTAAGCTATGGAGACACTATCTGTACGGAGATAGGGTAGAGATTTTTACCGACCACAAGAGCCTGAAGTATGTATTCACCCAGAAGGATCTCAACATGCGTCAGAGAATGTGGCTAGAGCTACTTGTGGATTATGATGTCAACCTGCAATATCACCCAGGAAAGGCCAATGTAGTAGCAGATGCGTTGAGCAGGAGAGCCGGAGCTTATTTCCTCACAGCGCAGCCAGAGTTATTGGCAGATCTTCAGAAGATGGGAATTGAGGTGGTTCTTCCTACCAGTGTGACATTGATGGCCAGTCTACAAGTTCAGTCCACTATAGTCGAGAGGATCCGGATGGCGTAGTCAACATATTCTAAGCTTCAGCGGCTTAGGGCAGAATGTGTAGCAGGGCGAAGACCAGAGTTATGTATCCATGAGGATAGTATACTTCGGCATGCGAGGCGTCTTTGTGTACCTAGTGGTGATATCAGACAGGAGATCATGGCAGAAGCTCACAGTTCTCAGTATTTGATTCATCCCGGTGGTACGAAGATGTACCGTGATATCCGTCAGCACTTTTGTTGGAATGGCATGAAGAGGGAGATAGCCCGGTTTGTCTCTCGGTGTTTAGTTTGCCAATAAGTTAAAGCTAAACATCGGAGACCGGCTGGACTTCTTCATCCCTTGTCAATTCCAGAATAGAAATGGGAGCACATTACCATGGATTTTGTAACTGGGTTACCTAGATCCCCAGCTGGGAGAGATGCTATCTGGGTTATAGTCGACAAACTCACCAAGGTAGCTCACTTTCTCCCGTTCAGAGTTGGTCAGTCGACGGCTAAGCTAGCAGAGATGTACCTCAGGCAGATCCTCAGATTTTATGATGTACCAGTCAGTATCACCTCGGATAGAGATTCAAGATTTACGTCACACTTTTGGCGCTGTCTGCAAGAGAGTTTGGGAACTCACCTCCAGTTCAGCTCAGCTTATCATCCGCAGACAGATGGTCAGTCAGAGCGTACCATACAAACCTTGGAAGATATGTTGAGATCTTGTACACTCGACTTCGGTGGTTCGTGGGAGGATCACCTTCACCTGGTGGAGTTCTCGTACAATAACAGTTTTTAAACCAGTATCCAGATGGCACCATTCGAGGCGCTGTATGGTAGGAAGTACAAATCCCCGCTAGCATAGGACGATGTTGGAGAGAGGCAAATGCTCGGTCTGGAAATGATTACTCAGACAGTTGAGGTGTTCAGAAGAGTCAGAGATCATCTCCGCGTCGTACAAGTTCGCCAGCGCCATTGGGCCGATTCTCATCGGCGCCCCCTTGAATTTTCTGTCGGCAACCACGTAGTCCTTAGGATCTCGCCTAACCGTGGTGTCATTCGTTTTGGCGTACGGGAAAATCTTAGTCCTAGGTATATAGGGCCGTTCGATATCCTCGAGCGAGTAGGTGATGTGTCCTATCGTCTCGCTCTTCCGCCGTTGCTAAGTGAGGTGCATGACGTGTTCCATGTATCCCAACTACGACGGTATATCTCGGACCTGAGCCACATCCTGGATCATTCGAAATTGGTTGTTGGTACCAACCTTTCGTATGAGGAGAGGCAATGGTTGTTGGTACCAACCTTTCGTATGAGGAGAGGCCCGTGTCTATATTAGACCGGAGAGAGAAGATACTCAAGAACAATACTATCAAGTTAGTCCGTGTTGCTTGGGGTCATCACTCTTTGGGTGAGTCAACATAGGAGCGTGAAGATGATATCCTATGCGATATCCCGGCCTGTTTGACTTGTGAGGTATAATGTCTTCCTTATGTCTCATGCCTTCGATTCCTTGCTTGCATGATTGATTGTTTGATTTATTGCTTAGTATAGATTATCAGTGAATAGTATAGCTTGTCCTTGTCTCTCTAGTCTCTTAATTAAATTCCGAGGACAAAATTCTTCTAAGGTGGGTAGAGTTGTAACGCCTGTAGTTCATATTACGTATTTTGGTATACGTGTACGTATTTTGACTCATATTACATGTCTCATTGTATGGTTTATTTTGATATTTCATTTGCTTGGTTCAGTTCGGCTTGGTTCGATTTTTTTTGCATGTGGACCACCCCCACCTACCACCCACTCTCTTCCTTTATAAGCTGCCTAGACTCTCTCTCTCTTTCATTAATCCTCATAACTCTTCTTCTTCCTTCATTAACTCTCTCCACCTACCAGAGAGCTTAGGTAAGTACAACTTGCTTCATGGAGGAACTCAAGTTTTATTGTTCCATTCACTATAATAAAAAGACCTATTAATGACTCTTGATAAGTGGTTTTCATGACGGCTGATGTGGAAGCGTCATCAAAGTTCAGCAAGACTAGAATCTATAACGGTTTACGTTAAAAACGTTATTGATAGTGCTCCAGTGATACGAGCGTTATAAAAAAAGCACGAAAATTTAAGTCGAAACCTCGACTCTCCCACAATTCTCCCGTACTTAAGAAAAATTCTAAACCCTCTCTCTTTCTCTTTTTCCTTCTCCTCCCGCTCCCCAACTCCCCTCAGCCCACTCCCCGCTCCGCAACTCCCCGCAGCCCGCTCCCCGCTTCCCAACTTCCCTCAGCCCATTCCTCGCCTCCCTCGGTTACAGACTCCACCGCAGAGGGAAGGTTGTCACCGGCGTAGCCTTCACCACCGGTTTGTCCTAAAATCTCGATCATTGCTTATTTTATGCCTTAAATTCTGCCTCGACATGATTTTAGTAAAATCTCCTAATTTTTGACAACCATACGTGCATCCATCTCTCCAAAATTAGGGTTCTTTTAGGGTTTCCCGACGTCTCCATCCACGTCGGCGATGATCCGAAAAGGGCTGCATCATCGTTGACTTCTCTTGATTAAGTGAGTGATTTTGATCTGGATTTTTTTCCCTAAAAAAAGATTTTGTTGGGAATTGTTCTATGTGCGCTTCATGTTCGATGAAATAATTGTAAGTACCAAATGCTTGTGTTCTTTGATTTTTTTTCTGTTTGTTCTTGTTCAAGGGAGTGTAATTGCATTTGGGGAGCCGAGTCCGAAGCCTCTCCACAGTTACAGCCGTGACCCGGCGAGGTGCTGTGCGTTCCTGCGAGCCAAGTCCGAAGCCTCCCTTCGGATTCTGACACTAAATTCTGGGGTATAAATTCTAAACTCTTGATTGATTTCAGTTTTTGGGTTTATTTTGTTTGTCGATGATGTTGTTGGATCTCGATCCCTACATAAAAGGGGTTTCGATCGACTGATACGTGTTGGATTCAATTTTGGCTTGACGATCCTACGATTGTCTTTGTTTGTGAAGCGCAAATGATCTTTAGATCATGTTCGGTTCTTTACTTGCTGTTGGATTATTTTCGGTTTCGGGTTACCTAGCTGCTGTTGGAATTATTTGTGATGCATGTATTGTTGGTTTAGGTTTCTTGTATAAATTATTACTTGGGTTCTCCTTTACTTGCTGTGGGATGTTGGTTTAGGTTTTCCTTATTATACATGTTGTGTTGAGAAAGATTTCTTTGTTGTAGGAGATGTTTTGCTATTTGGATTAAAATTGTTGGTTGGGTATCTATTATGCATGATGGGTTTAACTTGGTACTGTGGGTGTTTTGTTGGGAGCTTTTCGATATAAATCACATGCGGGTATATATTAGTTGGGATTATTTCTATTTTGGGATTGACATCTCCATTAGCATGCATGCGTCATTGATTTTGGGACTACGTCCACTATGCCATGCCTGGATGTTTTACTTTATTTGTCGGTTTTGGTTTTTTATTAGAGTAATCTGATACTCTTGGTGATGGTCGTTCGACCAAATGAACCAAAGCGTTGCAGATCGTATCAGATACACTGGCTCCGTGTCGAGACGTGTCCTATACGTGTTATGGCACACTAGTACAGCAGATGATGATTGATCCTTATCTGAGACATCTTATATATCTCATTTCGTTTCTTGTCGTTGGATGTAGTTTGTATGTTGGTACTGTTGGATTGTTCATTCTGGGTGCAGATACGCTCGTGTTTGTACGAGTCGATACTAGACACGGATGTGAGGATACCTTCATGTCGATGATGTAGCCTCTCCACAGTTGCAGCCGCGACCCGGCGAGGTGCTGTGCGTGCCTGCGAGCCGAGTTCGAAGCCTCCCTTCGGATTCTGATACTAAATTCTGGGGTATAAATTCTAAACTCTTGATTGATTTCAGTTTCTGGGTTTATTTTGTTTGTTGATGATGTTGTTGGATCTCGATCCCTACATAAAAAGGGTTTCAATCGACTGATATGTGTTGGGTTCAATTTTGGCTTGACGATCCTACGATTGTCTTTGTTTATGAAGCGCGAATGATCTTTAGATCATGTTCGGTTCTTTACTTGCTGTTGGATTATTTTTGGTTTCGGGTTACCTAGCTGCTGTTGGAATTATTTGTGATGCATGTATTATTGGTTTGAGTTTCTTGTATAAATTTTTGCTTGGGTTCTCCTTCCTATACTTGCTCTGGGATATTGGTTTAGGTTTTTCTTATTATACATGTTGGGTTGGGAAAGATTTTTTTGCTGTAGGAGATGTTTTGCTATTTGGATTAAAATTGTTGGTTGGGTATCTATTATGCATGATGGGTTTAACTTGGTACTGTGGGTGTTTTTGTTGGGAGCTTTTCGATATAAATCACATTCGGGTATATATTAGTTGGGAATATTTCTATTTCGGGATTGACATCTCCATTAGCATGCATGCGTCGTTGATTTTGGGACTACGTCCACTATGCCATGCCTGGATGTTTTACTTTATTTGTCGGTTTCGGTTTTTATTAGAGTACTCTGATACTCTTGGTGATGGTCGTTCGACCAAATGAACCAAAGCGTTGCAGATCGTATCAGATACACTGGCTCTGTGTCGGGACGTGTCCTATACGTGTTATGGCACGCTAGTACAGCAGATGATGATTGATCCTTACCTGAGACATCTTATATATCTTATTTCGTTTCTTGTCGTTGGTCGTAGTTTGTATGTTGGTACTGCTGGGTTGTTCATTCTGGGTGCAGATACGCTCGTGTTTGTACGAGTCGATACTGGACACGGATGTGAGGATACCTTCGTGTCGATGATGTAGCCTCTCCACAGTTGTAGCCGCGACCCGACGAGGCACTGTGCGTGCCTGCGAGCCGAGTTCGAAGGCTCCCTTCGGATTCTGACACCAAATTCTGGGGTATAAATTCTAAACTCTTGATTGATTTCAGTTTTTGGATTTATTTTGTTTGTCGATGATGTTGTTGGATCTCGATCCCTACATTAAAAGGGTTTCGATCGACTGATACGTGTTGGGTTCAATTTTGGCTTGACGATCCTACGATTGTCTTTGTTTGTGAAGCAGAAATGATCTTTAGATCATGTTCGGTTCTTTACTTGCTGTTGGATCATTTTCGGTTTTGGGTTACCTAGCTGCTGTTGGAATTATTTGTGATGCATGCATTGTTGGTTTGGGTTTCTTGTATAAATTGTTGCTTGGGTTCTCCTTCCTATACTTGTTGCGGGATGTTGGTTTAGGTTTTCCCTATTATACATG
The DNA here is from genome assembly GCA_029216955.1 of Iris pallida. Lineage (NCBI taxonomy): Eukaryota > Viridiplantae > Streptophyta > Magnoliopsida > Asparagales > Iridaceae > Iris > Iris pallida. The sequence goes on from JANAVB010028397.1 coordinate 18,035,179, forward strand.
TTGGGTTGGGAAAGATTTCTTTGCTGTAGGAGATGTTTTGCTGTTTGGATTAACATTGTTGGTTGGGTATCTATTATGCATGATAGGTTTAACTTGGTACTGTGGGTGTTTTTGTTGGGAGATTTTTGATATAAATCACATGCGGGTATATATTAGTTGGGAGTATTTCTATTTCGGGAATGACATCTCCATTAGCATGCCTGCATTGTTGATTTTGGGACTACGTCCACTATGCCATGCCTAGATGTTTTACTTTATTTGTCGGTTTCGATTTTTATTAGAGTACTCTGATACTCTCGATTTTTCGATATAAATCACAGACTCTAAAATTGACAGACTCTAAAAGTGAGGGTTTTACTATACGTACATGTGCTATGGACAGTCTTCATGTGACCAAGTTGAAGCGTTATAAGTGTGTTTCTTAGTTACAGTATCTGTTAGATTTTTGATGTCGATAGTTTTGATGTAGCTAAAGTGTACTCTATATTGGATACTCTATATATTTGGAGAAGATGTATATAATGAAATGGAAAAATGTAGAATGGTAGCTAAAATACTCTATTTTGAGACAATAAAATGGAGATTGGTACTTTATATTACATTTCAATGCTTTGTTGTGAATATGGTTCAAAGTGGTTGTTTTCAAATTGAATTGAACAGCGTTTGGAATGTCATGCAGTATAGAGCGTTATAAATGTGTTACAACGACCATATACAGCGGTTTTTCATAACTATCCATAATACTTTAAAAATAAAACGTAGCAGAAATTCAACCTATTAATGACAGTTTTGGATGAATTATCTATAAAGCTTTTAAAAACATTTATAACACCCGATTTCATAACGCTTGGACTGAGAAAAAAAGCGTCATGGTTTGCAATTAATGACGCTTTTTAGCCATCATTAAAAGGTCTTTTTGTTGTAGTGATTATCTTCCTCACGAGATTCTAAGACACTTTAGTACTTAGCATTTTTAGTTTTCATGGTTCATTTCATGTAGATCTAAGTTTGTTGCATTTTTGGATTTCTCGGTTTTGATCTACTAAACTGGCTTGTTTTCGAAAACTAAGAGTTCTATGTAGAAGGCATTCTGTTGTTACGCAAGTTTAGTTTTGGTATGGTTGGATTTCATCGAGTCTTGACCGAGACGGGGCTTTTTTGACCTCTTGAGCTTTTACGCCTGTTTGTCTTGGCCTTGGGGAGAAGATGAAGTTTTATGCACACGTTCTTACGTGCTAGCATAGTATTTAGTTTTATGCCCACGTTTAACGTGCCAGCGTAATTTCCTTCTTTACGCACACGTTTTAACGTGCTGGCGTAGTATTTCCCCTTTTTACGCACACGTCTTAAAACGTGCCAGCGTAGTGTCCCCTTTACGCACACGTATTTCGTGCCAGCGTAATCCTTTCTACACCGAGTTCACTTGAACTCTACGTGGGGGCCACTCCCGCTCGCGTAAAGTCGTGCTCGCGTAGACTCTCCCTCGCTCGCGTAGAGCCTTGCGTGCGTAGAGTTTTACTTGGGTGCTCGTGCGCGTAAAGTTTCGCTTGCATAGGGTGCTTGCTAGCGTAGAGCCTTGCCCGCGTAGTGTTCCGTCTCGCGTAGGGCTCCCGCTCGCATAGAAGCGGTCTTTCCTTGGTCTTGCTCGCGTAAAGCCATTTTTATGCTTGGGACCTCTTGGCCTAGCGTAGAGGTTCGCTAGCGTAGAGTCTTGAGCCCCCTTTGCGTACCCGATTGTCTTTATATCCTTGCACTTTTTTATGAACATGATAATCACGAATTGATTGACATAACTGGACTGATAATTGTACATGGCATGGTATAACAAGTGAATTGACATGACATGACATGACAAGCAAGCCTGATGGGAATTATTGAATGCAGTTGCGACGGCTAGCATGACATGACAAGAATGAATGGCCTGGACACCGTGGATGGTTGTGTTTATACAAATAAACCAATATTGTTTCGCATCATGTCTAGGGCAGGGACCCCTGAGTACCACGGTCAGGGGTACCTACTAAAATTGACTAAGGCTAATAACTAGAATAATCCAGTAGTCATGAAGAGATTTTCCAGCTACAGGACATCCGGTTATCTGGGCGCACAAGTGGACTTGTAGCTTGCCGACGAGTAGGGCACATTTCCAGTACACTGTCATGTGTTGCACCCTTCATGAACGGATATTCGACCGGGATAGCCTGGATGGTCTGCAGGGCTTGTGGCTGTTGGAATATCTCATTACATCTTGCTAGTAACTAGGCCTGTGATAACCCTAGTTAGTTAAAGTATCAAGCCGTACTCATCGCTTGGCCGTGATTGATTGGATGGAGTCTAACCCAGTCTAGTCTTGTCATGATCATGTACAAGATTGTAACATGACCTGATTGTTTGTATTTTACTTATCGATAAATGGTGGGAGACCAAGTTCTGTTCAGATGAAGGGTTACAACCCCGGTCCTTATTTGATTTAAGGCTTGTAACTTGGTTATCTGAATAGTCCCATGGTTATCTTATCGTATATTATCATAATTTTTCATATCTCCAGTTTTATTGTATAATTATGTTTTGTGCTAATTGCTGGTTTTGGTTCTTAAGTGAAGCCCCTTTTGTGGCACTTGCTCTTTCTGGGATCTGACCCAGCTGGTTTTGCATGACCTGATACCGGAGCAGCTCCAGAGGATCTTCCTACCTTCCAGCCAGATGGTGACCTCCAGGTGTAATCCTGGCAACGAGTGGATTTTATTTTGCTCTCCCACTCTATTGTAAAAATATTCTTTTGAGATGTTTAGCCGACGAGCACGTGTTAGCTCGATTGCACTTTACTTACTGTATGCCTACGGGGACTAACAAATCCTAGGGTTGATCATGTATGACTTAAACTCTTGCTAGTCTTCACATTTTGTTTGACAAGCTTCATGATCATCCAAATATGTAATGTATGGGACGCCTTACTATTGTATATTTGGTGCTCTGACATCTTGTAACTATTATTACTTGCTTGAGATTGAGACAATAGGCTTGTTCATGACCATAAGAAACTGATGGCTTGTAGTTAAACTCTCGTGTATCTAGACAGCCGTGACCATATAGCGAGGTGGGTTGCACTTCAATATATGTAACGCCCCAGTCCCAAAATATGTAGGACTAGGAACGTAGACATGCCAGCCGTATAATAAATAAACGTAAGCTGTAAAATGCAGTAGAACCATAACTAATCTCATCCACACAAAATAAATAAATAAAAGATATCATATAATCAACTATGAATTGTCTTGATACAATATGTTGGGCGGAGACAAATCTACTACCAACAAGTAAAGGAAGAATATATGAGAAAATAAATAAATTTGGCGAGCGAAGCGAAGACGATCCAAGTGCAATCATCCTCGAATAAATAGCGATGATCACGGCTAGAGCTAGAACACCTGCGAAAGACAATAGCACACACCTGGCGAGATAACCAGGTCCTCAGAGGGACATAACAAGACACATAATATCATGCCATATAAACTGAATAAATACTGCTCAAAGAAATAAGTCAATTGAATTATAACATGGTCCAATACACACCTATTGAACTAGCTTACCATCCCCCCAACCAAACAAGGACAGGAGATGGTAAACTAATTCACGGTGACGTATCTTTCCATGCTATGAATCCAATATGGTATCCAGACCCCCAACAAGGTTCAATACCTTCTCATCGAAGTAGTAAGTCACACCTACAACCAAACAAGGACAAGATGTGACGAACTAATCCGCGATAAGTTATTGTTCCAAGCCACGGTCAGATACAAGTACCCAAACCAAAAATACTCGTACCTAACGGATAAAGGTGCCTAACTGTTCTAAGTGAAATGTAGTTAAGAACAATCCTTCTTACGCATGGGCCCTGGCTAAATGGGATCGGCATGGTCCCCCCTTGGGGCACCAGAGGCCAAATCAGTAAGAGCATAACGTTCCGCAGAACGCCAGTGGCCGTCAGTAATCATGGGTAATCTGACCCACGTCTCCGGTGGAGCTCACGGGTTATAAAAGGGAAAGTGAATCGAAGCCCATACGCTAAGGAATTGTCCTCCCCGCCCAATGCCTACTATGTTGTATTCACAACAGTAAACCTCTATAACCGCTAAGTCAAACTAAGCATGCAACCTCTATTAGCGGTTATTCCTATCGCACGGCTTGTACGTACTGGTGGCCAACCAATCACGCACGTTCGTATTCTATATGCGACACAACTTTGTGGTACAACGTGTCAAGGCCAATGAATGCAACACACAAGGTAGTCCCTTAAATCTAGGTTTAATGTGTAAAAAAATAATACATATCAAAAAATATAAATGAACAGTAAGTTCTAACAGGTTATGCCATGTATCACAGTTTATTTTGCATAAAAAATAAATAATGCATGAAATATGAGCTAAAATAATTAACAGCAAATGGCAAGGTGTCTTGCCTGGTAGGACGCCTGGTATGCTGCGATGATCAAGGTGGCATGAACTGCGACTTCGGTGCAATAACTATGTAAGGTGACCTCGGGTGGTGGCACAGATAGTTCCATTGGGTCCAGAAGGGTTAAAATTAACTAGGGACGATATAAAATAAGTACTGAATTGACAAGGGGTCAGGAATAGTGGGATTGGACAGGGTGATAATCGGAGGAATTTGAATAATTAGATACATATACTATTTTAAGAAAATAATTATAACACTTGAAATTATATTAGTTTAAATAATTTCTAGAAAAATACTTGAAAACCATAAATCGTTTTTAGAATAAAAATTCTAACTTTGTAAAAATATGATTTGAGATAGAGAAACTATATTTTATTTAAATTACCAAAAATATTTTATAATTTTGAAACTACATTTTTATAGGCCAAAATATTTTAATATATATAGAAAACAAAACAATAATAGTACTGTCATATACTTGTATCATAAAATATTGTATGCTACCACTAATATATGAGTATACTATCCTACAACAAAGTTAGTAATAATAATAATAAATCAATATAAAATTAATATAAAAATATATATATAATTGAAACAGCAGCACTGTGTTGCTCTCAATAATAATAATAAAAATATTAATAATAATAATGATGTTAATAATTAACAAAAAAAACAAAACAAAAGCAAAAAAGTAAAATGAAATAATAAAAAAACCAATGGTTCTCCTCTTTCGAGGAGAACAACCAGCTGAATAAATTAAGTAAGAAATAACAACAAAAAAAATACAAGACTCAGAGAGGGAAGAGAGAGAGAGAGAGAGAGAGAGAGAGAGAGAGAGAGAGAGAGAGAGAGAGAGCGGGATGAGGGTTTGATCGGAGGGGGTGAGTGAAAAAGAAGAGGGGAGACGTCGGAGAAGATGGGAGGATCGGAGTTCGGGCTGTGCGGTGGAAGGAGCGCGCGCAAGCGGCGGAGGGAAGCGGAGAGGAGGGACGGTCTTGGCTGGGCTTCCGGAGAAGGGTTTGGGCGGCGTCGGAAGGTTCTCGGCTGGGCGGAGGTAGCGACCACACGCACGGGGCGACGACCGCTGTGCTCCAGGGGAGGCGCGGCGCTGGCGGTGGATGCGGAGGCTGGGCGCGGAGGAGAGTTTAGGCCACGGGGGGCGACGGTTAGCAACGGGAGAGAGGGGTCGGGGCTGAGAAAGAAGGGGGCGGAGGTGGTTGACCGGAGTGGCAAACGCGAACGGGGATGGGGTCCTTGTCGACGACGAGACGGCGACCGACAAGGGACAGAGGGCTGGTGTGGGGGTCTTCGCCAGATCCGAGTCCTCCGACGTGGACGTACGACGGGGCAACGTAGAGGCGGTGGCAGGGAGTCCATGGCGGAGGGCTCGACGTGGGCGACGGTCGACTCAGGTGAGGGTTCCATATTTATGTTTTTGTTTTGCTGATGGATTTTGGGTGTTTGGGGCTGTGGTGGCAGTGGTTGGTTTATGGCGGTCGGTGGCCGCTAGCTCATGGAGGACATGGAGGGTTAGCCACGGTGATGGTGGAAGCATAGTGGTTTCCTGTGGAGGAGGCGGTGAGGTAGCAATGGTGGTCATGGCGGTCACTGGTGGTGGTGCTAATGGTGGTGATTGGTTCTGGGTTTGGTGGCGACGTACGGGGACAGGGCTAGTTGGTGGATGGCCGGGGGACGGCTCATGGAGGTGGGCAGTTGGCTCGGGTAAGATTAGGTTAGGTTTAGGAATTTGATTGCATCGAGTCGGGGTTGTGTCCTGCGAGACACGGGTGGTGATGAGGAGATGTGTCCGAAATATGGATACGGAGAAGGTGAAATAATGTATTTGTAAAAGATGGAATTAGAATTGGACGGGGAACACGGACACGATGCACGCAAGTTTGGTTGAAAAATTTGTGGAGGAATATTGTGGAGAAATTATTGGAGGAGTACCTGCCTATTTATAGGATGTGGGAATTCCCAGTTAGATAAGAATTAGAAAGATTTAAAACCCAATTAGATAATTCGTAATTTAGTTTAAACTCAATCAAATCCAAATCCAAATACGAATCCAATTTAAATCTAATTAAATTTTTAGTTTAAAATCGAATGGGATAAATCAAATTTCAAATATTTAACTATTTAAATAAATCCATAAATTCAAATCAAGATTTAAATCGCCACAATAATTTCGAAATATATTTTCCAAAAATACTAATAATAATAATTTCGAAAATTACATTATTATTTAAAATAAACTAATAAATAATTACAAATATATATGTATGCACAAATAATATTTTCATATTTATGCTTTTCTAGTATAAAAAAATATTATTTATTATTAATAATTGTGAGAAATGAAAGGCTTTATAAATAAAATAACAAACGTGGAAATTTTGGAACGATAACAAAATAATTATTATGTATATTATTTTGAAACTATATAAAAAAATAGAAAAAAATATTTTTCAAAAATATGTACGCTCGCACATATTCGCACTTGTCGAGCAATTACAAAAAATAAAATTTTGCATGTGACGTACAATGCATCTATGCGACGTATAAATACAAAAAAATCACTATTAAATTTATTTAAAAAAATTAGTAGAAATTTAGGGGTTTTACAATATACGTAGCTGGCTATGTCCGCCCCCGCTCTCCAGTATTCTGGCTTGTGGGGCGTTACAGAAGTGGTGGGAGTGGACTCAGATGAGGATACGTAGAACAACTCAGAGGTAATATGGACGTGGAAGTTCTACGTAACGGGTAATGAATGCCACGGAACAACTGGGTTCCAGAAGCATATGATTGTGAAAAAGGGGTGCATGTACTAGATGATCTAATACAACATTTGTGGTCAACAGAGGATATTTGTGGACCTATTATCCTTTTTGTGTACTGGCGGTGCGAGTACGGATAATAAGTGGAGAGAAAACCAACATATTTACTCAGAGGTAATGAGGACGTAGTAAATATGGGTCTAAAGTAGAGCCTTCCTACTCAGAGGTAATGAGGACGTGGTAGGAGTGGGCCTAATGAGGATACACAGAACAACTCAGAGGTGCTATCAACGTGGAAGTACTATGTATTGGGTGCTTTGTTTGTGATGGACGGGAAAACAACTCAGAGGTAATATGGATACCTTTGCAATTGCCAGTCCCGGCTGAAAAACCATAGGATTATTACCGCAAGACCAGACATGGTCTAGGCTATGTTACACCAGCAACAATGCCTGAGAGCTCCGATGAGGAATGCGAGTGGCATTCTCACTCATCCGAATCACCTACATACGACTCCGATAACAGCATTGGAGATATATTCAGACAGATATTATCTGTCAACATGGCATCCGTTGACTTTGGAGAGGAAGATGAGGATCTACTCGAACCTCTGGAATTAGAGCCATGGATCGAACAACTGGATGCACAATAGGAGAAGCGCTTGCAAGCTCAACAAAGCATTGAGTTCTATCAAGCACGCATCTCTCGAGCCTTCAATAAGAAAGTCAAGCAGAAGACATTCCAAGTAGGCGATCTCGTCTTAGTCGTTCGCAGACCGATGGTCATGACTCACAAAACTGTTGACAAATTCCAGCCCAAGTGGAAGGGTCCATACATCATCGAGACCCTATTCTCCAGCGGCGCATACCGTCTCGCAAAACAAAATGGAGACTTGCTCATGATGCCCATCAATGGCAAATTCCTCAAGAAATACTATGTTTAAACGACACCTTCCAACTATCTCTCAGATTATGAGTTATATACCCTCAGGTATCGCTGAACTTACACTTCGACTTCAAACAAGATTGTTGAGTTACGTACCCTCAGGTACCACTGAACTTACTCTCTGACTACTTCGAATGAATCCATATCTCATCCTTTGGTCATATCTATAAACTTCTTGGTCATAGCTTCTGTCTCAAAATCTATTACCCACACAACCAGTACGCAGAAGGGTAATAGGTCCACAAAAGTTATCATAATCTATTACCCGTACCACCAGTGCGCAGAAGGGTAATAGGTCCATAAAAGTTATTCTAATCTATTACTCACACCATCGGTGTACCAATGAGTAGTAGATCCATAAAATATCATTCAAATCTATTACTCGCACTACTAGTACAAAAAAAGGGTAATAGGTCCACAAAATTCCCCAACGGGAAAAACAACGGCCGGTGCCGTGGTTCAAGCCTGGTGTAGTCTTCATATCATACCCTTATTTTTGCATGAGGTACTTGGATCGGGAGCTATACAGATAAAGTGGCCGTCTTTCGGTGCCGGGCTCGAGATCGACTTCTTCTGGCCTGAAGGACTGTTGATCATTCTTTCGGCCGAAGATGATTGAATGATCCTCTCCCACGACTATGAAGCAAGCGCCTTCCACGGGAGTAAGTTCGTTCGTGGTATAGACATTTGTCACTTGTGTGTGTAAGTTGATGCGCATACCGTGTTCCATAGCATACATTATACGGAGCTTGTTAAGCTCGAGGTAGTTACTTTATTGATAAAATAAGGTATCTTCTCTGGCGGTATTACATCATCGACAGAGGGAACATCAGTGTGTGCAGCCACATATTTAGCTAGCTCTAGCTCCTCTTCAGCCACCTCCTGTATTATTGAAGATTGAGAGGATGACCTGGGCAGCTTGATCATCAAGGGTTCCACTGGTGGTGCTGAACGTGGGGTCGTTGGCTCACTAGCGGTCCTTGGCTCAGTGCTAAGCTATCGATTTTTCCTGGGGAGACGAATGAACATCGGCTTAACAGAAGGATTTATCTCTTCTGATTGTTGTTGGCCGGCTCTTGGCAGTCTGATTGTCATTGGCTCCATAGTGGGTCTCGAGCCCTGGCTAGACCTTGGGAGTCGGATTACCATTTGCTTCTTTTATGCAGTGAGCACCAGTAGACTGGTTACTTCTTTATGTAGAGTGGCTACAAGAGGCGCATTTCTGCCTGGTTTGTGGGCCTGGAGATGGATCTTCAAAGGTTTTTCTGATCCCATTGTAGCCTCTGTTCGATCTTGAGCATCTTCTTCGACCAGGTACTTTTTTGATTTTTTGTACAAGCAGACATCCGAATAGTAGGATTCAACCCCCTTGAAGGGATCGATGTCGGCAAATTCCGTTCTTACGAAGCCGTGTTTGTCGACATATTTGAAGCACTGGTGCAATATGGAGGGCACGATCATATAATCGTGTATCCAAGGACGCCCAGGAGAATATTGTAGGACGTATCTGCGTCTATGACGTAGCAAGTCACTTCCGACTGGAGGTCACCAATTTGGCATTTCAGGCAAATCTTCCCAACAAGATAGTTTCTTCCTGAAATGAAACCGCTGATGGCGGTGTTGGTAGGTGTCAGCCGATGCATAAGGATGCGTAGGAGGTGAAGCAAGCTCTTCAAAATGATACTTATTGAGGAACCGGGATCAATGTGCATCCGATCTACTTTGACGTCGTCGATGTATCCAGTGTGATACAGAGGGCGATCGTGCAGGTTGGTCTTGATGAGCATATCCTGCGAAGTGAACACGATGTTGGGCATTACACCTGTATAATTACTGTCCTGGAAATTCGCTGGCGAGCTCTCCCCTGTAAATTTGACCTGAGCCAAATAAGCGTCAGCATTCTGGAGTGCTTCGCTCAGTACGACGCAGACATCCTTGGAGAGCCTCAAAAGCTCATATAATGACAATTTTGCTGGTGTGTTGGCCAATTGTGCCAGGATGTCAAAATTGTAAGGCCTTTCCAACCCCTGAGGTAAGTCTTTACGGAGCGGCTTGTCCAAGCGGGTCTCCTTTGGCTTAGGCTTGTCGGTCGGCGGAGGCTGAGAAGGTCCTGGAGCATCAGTAGCGGCCGGCTGACGATCTTCAGTCGAGTTACCCGGTATCGGTTGAGATTGTGCACCGGACCGGGTAACGACAGCTGTTGCTTCTTCGGTTCCGGCTGAGATTTTGTCGCAAGACTTAGCCTTTCCGCCCTTCTTCTTGCCGGTAGAGGATGATGCTGACTGAGTTACTTCAGGCACCAAGTCCGGATGGACCCACATGACCTCCCCTCGTGACGTGGTGAGGGGCACCAGCCCAGTCGTCTGGTCTCGAGAAGGTGGAAGATTAGTGACCTCCATTGTTGCCCGGGGGATGGGTACTACGCCATCTTGAGTCCTCGTTGGAGGGAAGCTGCCGAATTGGACCGACACCATGTTGGCAGCCACGGTTACCTCCTCGAAATCAATGGACAGAGCCTTGGAATCGATGATGTTCTGGATGTACCGCTTCAATTGGAAGCAGTCCTGAGTAGCGTGGTGGACGTAGCGGTAGAAGTGACAGTACTTCGGGCTCTCCATCTCTACAGGTCGAGATTCACGTCTCGGTGGAGGGAGCTAAATTCTATCCCCTTGCAAGAGCATGTCAAAGATGGGCTTGACATGGCTATCCTCGAAGGAGTAGGTCACCTGAGGCCACTGTTTCTCTACCTGCTTTGGTTCAGGCTTCTAGGCTGTATCGACAACCATATCCTGTTTGCCTTTGGTGTCCCGGTTATTAGAGGAACTACCGCCATTGTTGTTGTTGGTATTAGGGCGTTTGCCTTTATCCTCTCCATTCGAGATATGCAGCCCCAGTTGGCGAGCTTTCTTCAATTTTGCTTCTACGCTAGTGGCGCTGATGATAAAGGCCTTCTAGTCTTTAAATTGATCTTCGCCCATCCAGAGGCTAATTGTGGGGAGCAGCCTCTTTTGGCAAATCTTAATTAAAGAAGAGTCCGGGTTACCAGAGGGCAATTTCATCGCGGTTTGGCGAAACTGCTCGATGTAATTCCTTGTCAGTTTTTTCTTCTTGAACAACGTCCATGAGGTTTGACATCGTCACATCTTGTCCCACCTCGTAGAACCTTTCCAAGAATATATGTTTGAAGCCGACAAAGGAATGGATGCAGTTATCCGGCAGGTTGCGGTACCAATCGAATGCGACCCCCTCCAATGCCCCGATGAATAATCGCGTGAGGATGGCGTCGTCATGCGGCAGATGGTCTATTGTGACCTCGACGTAGGTCATATACCGACTCGCAAAGGTCTTCCCGTCATATAGATTGATATTGAATAGTTTGTATCATAGAGGGAAGGGGACATCTCTCCATACAACGGGATACGACTGTCGTATCCTGAGGTCCTGAGAGAATTCTCGGGCGTGAAACATTGTACGGAGCTCCTGGACTTCTTTTCTTGCCTCCTTAGCTTCTTCTGCAGCAGTGGAAGCCGACATTTTGGGTGGATTGTTGTCCGGGGTTGGCACAGTCGTGTTTGAGTTCGCATTGATGGCGGGACCCAAGCTTGTTTGACCAGGTGTCCTTGCTTGTAGAGCCGGTTGGGCAGCCTTGATTTCGTCTACTGACTTAACCAAGGTTTGGAGTATGGCTTCCAGAGTGTCGAGGTGCTGCCGATCACTGGGACCGTCTTGGTCGTTCTGAGTCATGAATATCGTCCTCACATGAGGAGAAGTGGAAGGAACTGTAGAAGACGTGCCCTCCGAATCATATCCTCGCATAGAGAAGTCGTCGGGGTAAGTGGGAATATTCTTCTCTGGTTCAGACTCGGAGGAGGTGCTACCCCCTGCATAGGAGGTTGCCTCGTCTTGGCACCCGTGGGCATTTTCAGGGACGTCTGAGTCTGTTATATCTATTGGGGGGATTGTTTCTCCCGGTTTATCTTCTTGAAATGCCGGATTATTGTGGATGTTCCGAGGAGTGCTACCCCTAGCTCTAACTACCCCCAGGGACGTAGATGATGAATCTCCAAGTGATGAAGATTTCGTCTTTAAGCGGGTACCTTGATAAACCCCTCATGTGACGACTGTGGACAAACCCTAGATGAGAGTTTCTTGGCCTTGCTAGTTGAGATTGTCGGGCTGGATATATTTATTTTCTTCCCTCCCTTACCGGTTGGGACCTTCCAGGTAGAATTACAGGAGGCGAAAGGAAGTGCCTCGTCCCCCGAGCTTTGTTGTAGGATCGGTCCTGGCTGCTGCAGTCGTTGGAAGACGGACTGCCGGTCCTCTCGCACTGCTGTCATGTTGCAGCAGCAATTGACAATGACTCGAGTGCAGTGACGTCCAAGGAGGGACTCTTTGCCCGCCAAGCTTTCTTCTCTTTCCTTGCGCTTGTGAAGGATCACATCTCGCAAGTCAAGTACATCTCGATCAACCTCTGCACTCGCTTTGTGGGCCCGGGTATTTCGAGCGCACGAGTGCGTAGGTGTCACATTTGCTCCCTGATGCGGGGCTAGTAAAAGCACTTACCCTCGATCATTATTGGGAGACTCTTGAGAACCATCCTGTCCATTTGCCGTCGGAGGCTGGACACGGACGGTTCTGTACAACTTTCTATCAGAGGCCCGTATAACAGTTAGCGGGACTCTCCGACGGTCAGTGGTTGGGGCAGTTGACTGAGCTCGACGAGCCTGTGCTGTCCTAGACTTCTTCGCTCTAGCACCCGAGGGTACATAGTAGGAAGAGTCCAAGCTGTGCCGTATAGAGTCTGGCACATCCTCATTGGAGCTTCTGAGGTCAGGCCCGCATGAGAGGCGGTCGAAGACTGAACCCGAGCCGCGTAGGGCGGATGGTCGGCGGCTGGGATTGGATGCCGCATAGGCCATTTTCCTGCGGCTGGGATTGCTGGCCGCATATGCATTCTCCCTGCGACTGGGATTGGTGGCCGCATATGCATTCTTCCTGCGGCCCACATCCTTATGCGGCTTCTTCTTGGATCGCATGGAGTTCCTGGTTGCCCCCACAAGTCCTGCATCGTAGTATTTTCCTTTGCTGGACTTGGGGACAACAGGGTCCTCTGCGGCCTGAAGTGGGGCTGCATGTGAGTCTTCTTCGCCGTCTTCAGCAGTAGAGAAAACTTGTTCCAGAGCTTCGGAAGAGGCAACGATTTTGGGCCTCCACGCCCTGCGGGCTTTCTTTGTGCCGACTCGCTTCTGGATTGGGCTAGTGCTCCCTTCGGAGAGCATCTCTTCGAACGCTTGCTGGTCGAAACGAACAACAAGCATTTGTTGCGTGGAGTCGAGTTTTGCTGCATTCGATTGCGTCACCAACTTATCAGCAGTGGAGAAGTTAGTCCCCAGCAGAGTCACCATCGTGTTTGCCATTGATCATCGTAGAACAGAACAATTTTATAGGAGGACTGAACTTGACTCACAATTACAAACTCGCTTGTACAAAAGAGAGCCTAGGAACAAAACCTAGGAAAAGCAATCTAAGTACAATTATTTAGTTTTGATTCTGGGGGGTGACGGTAGAGGCTCGGGAGAGTGCTATCAACTCTGCCTTACTACTTGGACGATCGAACGCAACCTGGGCTCAGGTGAAGAAATGCTCTCTGGAGACACGAAGGGAAGAGTCTGCTTCTGAGCTTTGTGTGCTTTCCTATGCGTCTCTCTATGCCTTCCTTGCCAGGAAATAGCACATTGTTATTTATAGGAATTCATAAGGAATGGGATGCATGCCATGTGACAAATTTCAGGTCACATGGTTGTAACTGTGCCTCGAGACTCAGTTTATAGTGGACAGCTGGGGGTTGGTCGAGATTGATCATGATCTGTTTGTTGCAGTAAATCTGAAATGTTAAGACTTGGTCAATCTCTGCCACGTGTCTCAACTATTATTCTGTGGCGAGCCCATGAAGGATGTATCCTGGCTGAGCCGCATGAGGGACTGTCTCATAACCGAGCCGCATGAAGGAATGTCTCATGACCGAGCCGCTTGAAGGAATGTCTCATGATCGAGCCACATGAAGGAATGTCTCATGACCGAGCCGCATGAGAGAATGTCTCGTGACCGAGCCGCATGAAGGACGTCTCATGACCAAGCGGCATGAAGGAATGTCTCATGACCGAGCCGCATGATAGAATGTCTCATGACCGAGCCGTATGAAGGACGTCTCATGACCGAACAGCATAAAGGAATGTCTCATAACCGAGCCGCATGAAAGAATGTCTCATGACCGTGCCGCATGAGGGAATGTCTCATGACCGAGCCGCATAAAGGAATGTCTCATGACCGAGCCGCATGAAGGAATGTCTCATGACCGAGCCGCATGAAGGACATCTCATGACCGAGCCACATGAGGAATGTCTCATGACCGAGCCGCATGAGGAATGCCTTCTGACCGAGCCGTATGAAGGACGTCTCATGACCGAGCCGCATGAGGAATATTTCATGACTAAGCTGCATCAAGGATATCTTCTGTCTGGATGGGTATGGTGTCCTAGGAGAAGGTGTTGTGCTGAATGTCATGATTTGAGAGAGTTTCGTTTGTCTCCCTCTTGACTTCTTAAAAAAATGAATTTGATCGACCCTCCTCCTTGGCGAGTGCTGGCACTGCGGATTATGGATCTCCTTGGTCGAAGAAGATTTGACGGTGGACTCCTTCAAAGATTGTGATGCGCTTGACTGAGACGATGCACCTTTCTGAGACATCTGAGTAATGCATCTAGTTGAGAGCAGGCCGTTATAACGTCTTCAATTGGCATCATGTTTTCGTGTTGATGTCGAAAAGACGCAGTAGGTTGTAGTCGCTAGAACACAGACTACCTTGGTAGTGGGGCCACTGTCTTGTGGTAGCGGCAGTTGATGATGGCTTGGGTGCAGTAATGTTCTGGAAAGGGCTCATCGCACGCCAAGGTTGCTTCTCTCATTGTAGCTCCCCTTCCCGGAAATTTTTTTGAAATATTTATTTATTTATTTATTTGATTTAAAGGGTGATTTTTAGATTTTTATACATAATTATTTAGTTAATTACTACGGTAGTAGACTTTAGCCATAGTTGAATTTTGAAGTACCAGACGACTAGGAATCATGGCATAGATAGTGCAGTGGCGTGCCTTGACTAGGGTATTGGCCATGCCAGGGAAGGTCGAGTCATAGTGATGTCCTAACTAGGAAAACCAGGCCAAGTTGCGAGTTAATCCCTATAAATAGTTTAATTAGTTATTTATTAATATTTGGACTTTTTGGAAATTCGGTTATACCAAACTAGTCCGGACAGGACCCGGACAAAGTCCAAGCCCTAGTAGTCGGGTAGTTCGTGTAGAGACGACCATATAGAGGTATGTTGTATTGGCGTTTTACTTTAGTGATTTAGGAAGCAATTTGGAATCGGTGTATATATATATATATATATATATATATATATATATATATATATATATATATATATATATATATATATATATATATATATATATATAATATATATATATATATACATATTATTGTGCTTGCTATTAAAATAGTATTTTAGTTGATAATGTAGTAAAAAAGTTCTTTAATAAATATTTTGGATATTATGGAAATTAACTAGGTTATATATATATATATATATATATATATATATATATATATATATATATATATATATATATATATATATATATATATATATATACTTGTATATATGTATATGTATAGAAGTATATTTATAATATATGAAAACTAGGCTCTCTATATATATATAAGGTCACTGTATTTTATTTATGTGAAGTTTGGTATATAAGAATTAAGAATTGAATTTCAAATATTAATTATACGTAATATTTATTGCTCGTATTTGTGGTATGTATGTATATATCATTATATATATATATACGTGCACATATAAGTTATATTGGTAGCTTATATTAATAATTATAGTACACATGTACATGTACATATCAAATATATATATAGGGGTATACGTGTATATATATAAATATTATATATGTGTGTGTATGAATATATAAATAAATAATATATATGTATGCATGTGAATATATGTGTATAAATATATAGGGTACATGTGTATGTCTATATAAATATATATGTGGTGTATAAGATATATATATATATATATATATATATATATATATATATATATATATATATATATATATATATATATATATATATATATATATATATATATATATATATATATATACACGCTTCGCTCGAAACAGAACAGAGGGTGGGGGTTTACTGTTCGGGTCTGCTGTTTTAGTAGGAATGCCTGCTCGGGCTGTGGGGGAAAGGTCGGGCCGGGCATGGCTTGGGCTGTGCCTGCTTGGGCCGGCTCTTATTCTTTCTTTTTCTATTTCATTTGCCTAATATATATATATATATATATATATATATATATATATATATATATATATATATATATATATATATATATATATATATATATATACATAATATTTATTATACGTAATATTTAAGAAAAAGAAAGAATAAGAGCCGGCCCAAGCAGGCACAGCCCAAGCCATGCCCGGCCCGACCTTTCTCCCACAGCCCGAGCGGGCATTCCTACTAAAACAGCAGACCCGAACAGTAAACCCCCACCCTCTGTTCTGTTTCGAGCGAAGCGTATGTACATATATATATATATATGTATATATATATATATATACGTATCGGGAGATCGGAACAACAAAACCCTAAACTAATCACAAACGCCACCTCCCACACCAGCGTCGACCACGTGGCCCTTCGCGCCGCCGCCGATGCGCCGGCCGGCCACCGCCACCGTGCCAGGGCGCGCGCGAGCAACCATGGCAGTAACAGTAATACGGCTGTGACTAGGCCGACTTCGCGGCATTGGAAATCGACAATCGTTCGATAGTTTCGTGAGCCGTTTTCTTGGGTATGTCCCTAACCCCTACGAGATTATTTCCCTTCAATTAGATCGAATTTATATGCTTTATATTGGCCAGGAGATCGATTCAAAGTTTGAAGAAAACTGTTCAAAAACAGAATAGGAATCCAGTCCTAACACCAGTTTTGGAAGGCGATTTCTCGCCGATTCTCCCTCTATTTTAACATTGTGTTTGAACAGAGTCATAGAAAACCTAATCGAGATGGAAACTCCATCATTAGTTGTATTTCTAATAGTTTATGTAGTAAGATAAATAGGGTTGGAATCATGAAAAAAAAACCTATAAAAACAGTTTTCGAAAACATAGAAATTCATCGATACGACGTACGTCCCGCCAAACCGGGCGATGTGGTCACGAACCGAAAGCATCGAAAGGTGCGTAACGGCTTCGTAGACGTGTGGGCTTTGACGAAATTCAAATTGGTCGCGTGTGCGCGACGAATTTGATACGTATCCGTCGAAATTCACCGTATCGACCTCTGTGAAAATTTCCCAACTACTTTGTGCACGGTCGTCAGATCGAGACGAAACTTGCGCCAATAGGACCGTATCATTTTTTTAGTCCTGCATGCCAAGTTTGGTCCGATTCTGAGACAGTTGATCGGACCGCCGTTTTACGGGCCCCACGGTCCGACTCAACGGGCGATTTTGTGCACGACCCGCCGAAATCCTACTTTGGACATACGGTTGGGTTCATATCGGAAAACCGAACCTGTTTACATATAGTTTGATGACTTTAGAGACCATTGACTCTGGTACGCTTTTCGATGTAAAGCGGGTCCAATGGCGGATACCGTTTTTGCCCAAAATTACTGTTTTGCCCCTGTGTCCAGAATTGGACTTAAGGACTGGCAATCCTAGCTAATTTGACTATTCTGAGAATGTTGGAAATGTTTGTTTCAGATTTCGGAGACATTTGTGGATTTTGGACGTTATGGGTTCTTCGTGCTACCATCAGGCAAGTATACCTTGCCTCACTCTACAGTTTATTTTCATGCTTATAGTACACCTGTTGTAGTATGTTATCTTTAGTTACCTTAGTTGTTATAGATTTATATGATACAGCGTTTACCAGTTTATTGTCTTGCTTGTATATCCGTATTTCATGACTTGATAGTGTAGTTATACCAGGCTTGTTTACGTCATGGATCATGCTAGAGT